>JAOXYF010000012.1:15997650-16015895 GCA_028565775.1 Sternarchorhynchus goeldii | reverse complement strand
GGAGTGGTATGTGTGTCGCAGAGTAATGCGGTTGAGCGAGTTGGGCGAGTCATGCTGATGGCATCGCCTGCAGCTTTGGCAGGACCTGCGCTCCTGAGAGACTTCTGCCCGACCCTCTCTGGGTTCCCATAACAACGCATCCTCTGTGGTTCTCAGTGTCGGCCGCATCACGGAGATGATCCGTCAACCTCATGCACATTCCTTAACTCACTTTCATAGTCATCACAGGATTTCACTCGATTCTTGACGGAGGGAGGTGAGTTTGTACAGATGTAAGTAAAAGTTAAAAAAAAAAGTAAAAAACTGAAGATGGTTGGGATGAGTTGGTGTTATGAAAATATCACCTGATACCTTCACCTTGGGTCCGTCCCTGTTCATTTTGTTTGCAAATGGAATTATGAAGTTTACTGGGCCCGTGAGCCAGTGGCCGGAGGGCGTTCTGGGCCTGGCAGAGGAACCAGGAGCCGTATGGTTCCTCGTCATGCCTGATTGGCTGGCTCCATGATCCGCCCCGCCACCCCCAACCCCCCACGACACTCATGATGCTCCCCTGATCGTCTGAGGGTCCGTCCGAAGTGAGAGTTGACTTAACAAATGTCACAGGCTGCCGATGCGCCTGGTTTGTTCTCAGCGGCCGTTCGAACGGTAAATAAATAAATAAAATAAAATAATGAAATAAAGTAAAAAGGGCAAAATGAATTTCAAATGCCAGCATTTCTATAACCTTTCATCACTGCTACAATGGAGATGAGGAAGAATCTCGTTTCTTAATGGAAGTCCTGTCCTGTGCCCGTCTTCATCAGAAGCCTTCCTGTGGAGTCCTCCAGTCGAGAGAGGTCTTTTTTAGCTGCTCTGTTGCGATTTTGCACGTATTGACAGCTCCGGCTTCGGCGAGGATCCAGCCACGCTGGTTCGCAACACGTCTGTGTTCGATGATGTTCTGGAAGAGTCCCTCTTTTTTTCGTTCTTTCTGGAAGCAACAACCGTGGCAGCAGGCGACAACGTTTGCCTTCGAGCTGCGGGTTCGATGGTGATACTGAGTGAGGAAGAGAATAGGGTGAAACTCTTGGACTGTACCTCATACCGAAGGTGGGAGCGACTGTTAAAGCCTCATAGTGGGAGAAAACTAACTGCTGATTAATTTTGGGTTGGGAAAATCTCCTGTTGTGTTTAATTTAGAGACTGGAGACCCTGATGCTGAGAACAGAGTTCTGATTCTGCACCCTGGAAAAATGAAGATGTTTGGGCTGTTTTTGATGGAGCATGAACATGTGGTCATTTGTGATGACTGTTGTCGCATTATAGGCATGTGTGTGTGTGGGTGTGTGAGAGCTTCAGTTTGATTGGGGCTTTTAACATGCTCATTTTTCAGAGCTTTTTTTTGCTAGTTTGACCAGAGTGGGTGAGTCACAGCAGGCTTTTTGGATAAGTTATGTCTCTTTAACATGCACAGAATCATTCTACCTTTCCATCTCAATAACTCAGTGCATCAGAACATCACCTTTGCATTAAAGTATTATACTTGTTTTCATGAAAAAATGAAAAATAGACTTTCATTACATGATTCCTTCCCTATGGTACCTTATAGTAAACAAAACAATAAAAACAAATTAATCATTGATTGCAAAATCTGCTAGTATAGCTAAACAGAGAAGGTTGATGTACTTCAGATGTCAACAGACGAAGCCTCATGTACTGATTGGGTTTCTTCCCATCTGACCCCACACCCAGTATTCAAAGTGTTGCTAATCGCCACAGAGCTCCCCCTGGTGGCCATAATGAGCTTGTCCTGACAAACTGCTCTCTGCCCGACACCAGCACCTCAGAGAAAAGGAAGTGGTTGGCAAAAGTGTCGATTTTCGTTTCTTCTTCTTGTCCACACCGTTCACATGCTCACCAGAAATCCTTCAGACCAAGCTTTGTGTTCCTCCTTAGTCAGTCCTTGGAATGTTTGGCTTCCATGTTTATGTTGCCATATAGCATATATTTTAATATGTGTTACATTTGAACAGAAAATCATACTTAAAAGTTTGGTCTCACAGATGCCCGCCTCCACCCGCTGTTGATGCCATTGCCTGGAGCTTCCCACGTTTAACTCATCTGTGAGAGCTGTTCCTCTAAGACATACCCACCATGCATATATGCATGCATGCAGATTATCTTATTGAATAATTCCTCATGAATAATGCAGATTAGCAGGCGGAGATAGAGACGGGCGGTTAGGTCTCCCGGGAGCCGGCGCCTGCAGAACATCTCTGGTGCCTGTGTGGTAGATGTCGCAGCTGTAATTTCCCATGAGCCCTCTGAATGCTCTAGGCCACTTTAGAGAAATGTTTGAGCGTTCGGGGGGGGGGGGGGGGTGTCAGGGGCGGAGTTTGGTCTGGTGCAAACCAATAAAGTAAGAAGAAGAAAAAAAAAAGTGAGGTGGGTGGGGCTGTTCAAGTGCCAGGGACCTGATGTGGTACATACCCCGAATCCTGTGGGATCGTGAGGGTGTGTGTAAATGTCAGAAACCATGTGAGAGCTCATCTTCATGGCCAGAGTGGTTCTGCCCCACGCCTCGTTCTGCCCTGTGCCTCTTTGGTTTCATCCTTACCAAGGCAGACAGTGCTTTGTCTTCCGATGCTCTCTGACTTCTTTGACGTTATCAGACCTGCCAGACAGGAAGCGTCTCCCGGAAAGGACTTACTGCATGCTACTGAGAATCTGCTGGTAGAAATGCATGTGTGTGTGTATGTTTGTGTGTGTGTGTGTGTGTGTGTGTGTGTGTGTGTGTGTGTGTAGATCTATCAGTAGAAGTGTGCGAGTGTGTGTGTGTGTGTGTGTATGTGGGTAGGGTGTATCAGTGGAAGTGTGTGTGTGTGTGTGTATGCGTATGAATAGGGCCTATCAGCAGAAGTGTCTGTGTGTGTGTATGTATGTGTACGTCTATCACAGCTTAAAATTTTATGGTTTGTTATTTAATCTCTCATCTGTTCATTTATTCACTTTTTCACTTGTTGGTTCATGTATTTATCTGTTTATAGATTTATAACATGGTGTTTGTATTTCATTGATCGTATCACCAATAAGGAACGACACATCGAGCAGCTTTACTGCATGAAAAGCTTAAGAATGCCTTCAGTTTGTAATATATAACTACATCAACTGTAACAAATATTTCTAGATCCTCAGAGGAGAAAAAAATAGATGGATTTTTCCGAGACTAGAACCTCGTGCCGTCCCACAGCAGTGACGTGAAGGACTTGGAGGATGTTGTTACTTGGGTGGAGGGGCTGGAGAGCGGGTGTAGCAGGTGAGGTGTGGGTGGATGGAGAGCGGGTGTAGCAGGTGGGGTGCAGGTGGATGGAGAGCGAGTGTAGCAGGTGAGGTGTGGGTGGATGGAGAGCGGGTGTAGCCGGTGAGGTGTGGGTGGATGGAGAGCGGGTGTGGCAGGTGGGGTGCGGGTGAATGGAGAGAGGGTGTAGCAGGTGAGGTGTGGGTGGATGGAGAGCGGGTGTAGCAGGTGGGGTGCAGGTGAATGGAGAGCGGGTGTAGCAGGTGAGGTGTGGGTGGATGGAGAGCGGGTGTAGCAGGTGGGGTGCGGGTGGATGGAGAGCGAGTGTAGCAGGTGAGGTGTGGGTGGATGGAGAGCGGGTGTAGCAGGTGGGGTGTGGGTGGATGTGTTTGACATGCATCCCTTTGTTAAACATTATCCCTCTATCCCTCAGTGTTTGAACCTTTAGTGAAGGCTTCTTTGTAACAAACCCTATCAACTTCCTCTCAATGTCCTTATTTTAATTTAACAAGTCTTCAAAATGATTAACACGTCTCTGAAAAGCAGACAGACAGAGGAGGAGAGGCGGAGTTTTTCTTTCCAAGGCCTGCAGCCTCACAGGTGTAATTAATAGCCTTAATTAGGCTTCTGCATTGACGGGAAGCTCAGTCGGTAGCGGGCGGGGGTGGGGTGGGGTGGAACTCATTACAGGCATCGCGTTCGTAGTGACCTCCTGAAGTTCGTCATGCGGTGACCTCAGCCCGCCCCCTCCTTCTGCACGGAGCTCCACCTGCTGATAGGAAAGGATCTTCGTTTCAGTTTTGATGACTGTGGTAACTGAACTAGAGGTTCTTTCTGTTTCTCTTTGTTCTTTCTCTAGCATAACGCTCGTCACATGCGGTACCTAACGTCTCTTCTGAGACTTAACACAAAGGTGGTGGTGTTGAGGGAGCTTGTCTCAGCATGTCATGGTAGCCACAGATTTTCTCCTTGTACATGATGGGCCAGAAAGATCCTTTATGGAACCGTAACAATGTCCCTTCCATTCCTGACGGGTCCTTCTCAGGTTTATGTTTGACCCTCAGCTAAGAGACAGCCCTGACTCATTGTGTCTCGAGTAGCAGCCCGCAAAATGCTACAGAGAACCATGTTAGCTTGCAGCTATGGCCTCCACTAAAAGCAAGGGAAACCATATTCAAAGGTTGCAAGTAACAGTGAGGTGGATAAGACCAGTCCCATGTGGAGAATCCTGGAAGGCACTCCAGATAGAGCTGATGTCAAATGGTGACTGGATTCCACACTGCTTTTATCCTTATTTTCCATCCCCGGCGCCATCCTTTCGAACGCTGTTTATTATTAGTAATATGAACTTTTTTTTGAGATGCAATATTCTGGCATCAACAGGGACACTGCGTCTTCTCAACATCTCCCATGTTGTGCGCTGAGTTTAGCCTAGCGCACCAGCCCCCAGATCAAATCTCTTATCCCATAGCAAGGCCCATATCAAACCAGAACCCGATACCAAACGAAGCCTCCCAGCACCCCACCTAAATATGTGTTCAGTTCCTGAGAAGTGTTAAATGATGACTGGCTTAGGAATTGTGCATATCTGCATAGGGCATGACCTTATTAGAATATTAAACAGCTAATTACCATTAAGTTACACAGAAGATGGAAAGCGATGTGTTCTGAATTCTGTTTGAACATGACACTGTCTGAGCAGCAGGCGCCAAGGTAACTCCCTGGGCACAGAAGTTTCTGTGTTTGATAATAACATGATATTATCCAGACTAACTGGATAAAAACAAGAATGTCTTTAACGTGGTTAGATTGCTTAACGTAGCATGAATGTGACAGAGCTGTCACTGGATTGTCCTGTTGTTCGTGAGAACAGTGTGCACTGCGTTTACAGATACGTACAGCAAAGAATCATCTCTGATTGTCTTTCAGAAAACACTACATTTATTTGAAAAAAAAAAAACCCATGTAACGAGAGAGCAGCAAAGAGGCAACCCTGGCTGTTTATCTGAACGGTTATGTTAGGGATGAAGGCTTGCCCATCCAGGGATCTCCGTCATGGTGGATGACAGGACAGAAGTCTTCTCCACTGGTTGATGGACCACTTCTACCACACGTTCCTCCTCTACATTGGTGTCATATTGATGTTCCTGTCGTGGAGAAGCTACGCTCCATTCTATACTCAGCACGCATGCAGGCAGGCTGACGACTTTTTCCAATGCCTATGGCACATTTGGAACGTTCCGGATGGCCCACTAAGAAAAAAAAAATCCACCGGCTGAGAGGTCAGCCCTTCTTCTTTGCGAACGAGGTGGTTCTGACATGATGTGGCCCAAACCCTCCAAACCCCCAACCCTACCAGACAGTCACCATGCCGACAACATGCCACGTGACACACAGGCTCCGCGACCCCTTTTAGATTTCTCCTCCTGCCGGAGCACAAGAGAAGCCCATGGTTCCCCTCCCAGCCATTCAGCGGGTCCAGGGCAGTTTGGGCTCTGTGCCAGTTTTCTATTGAATAATGTGGTGACCCCAAAAAAATGCTTTGCTGTGTACGAAAGGGCAGGTATTAAGTAGGGTTCTATTTCAGCTGATCGCAATAGTACAGATCATTTGATTTATGATAGTTTCACTCTGGGATACAGTACTGTTGGTCTACATGCATTTTTTTTGTTCGTTTGTTTTACATAGTTTGTCAAGTTTATCTAGAAATTGCAAGAAGCCCATGACAAGAACATGCAGTGTAAAGTCATGCTTATCTAATCTGCCGTCCTGATTGTTTCATAGCAGGGAAAACAGAGGCACCCAGAAGTGGAGAATCTGTCTTTTTGTCCTGGCTTCTGTGCCTCGAAAAAAGGAGAAAAAATGTTTTGCGATTTGTTATAAAGGAGGCGATACCAATATATCTTTACTGTCTCTCTCTCTCTCTCTCTCTCTCTCTCTCACACACACACACACACACACACACGGTGATGAATGCTTGCAATACTCATTGCAATACAATGAGTGACAAATAACAGAACTGACTGGGAAAAAAACAACTTTTCTCTGCTCCTTTTGAAAAGGTTTTTCCTTTAATATAATTGTGCAGCAGGTCTGAAGTCAATCTTCACTTGTTTTTAAACAAACCCTCTCCCCAATCAGCGTGGGTGTAGAAGGTGACAGGTGTAGCGAGAGCCTCTTGTTCCGGGGAGCTGGAGCACGTTCGCTCCTCCCTCTCCGCAGGCCGGTGCTCTTTCGTCACCATGCCGTCCGGAAGGCACCACTCCCCCCCCCCGGCCTCGTGCCGACGCGATGTGCGTAAAATGCATCGACGGCCTGCGCCGATCTTCGCTGCCGGGGTGAATTTCTTGAAGCTTCAGCTGCCGTCGGATTCTCAGCACCAGCGCGGGGATGAGCTGCCGTGTGGTGCCATGGTTGTGTTTTGTGGTCTGCGTTAGCACGTTTTACAAGTAAAAAAGAAGAAAAAAACTCAAAGCAAATGCCAGGTATGTAATAAAACATAAACACCTTGTCTAGACGGCTGATTACTCTTTAATGGGACACTGGACTGGAGCTCCAATCTTTTGCAGCGTTGGCAAAGACCTCACGACTTTTGGGACGAGTGGAAGAAGGAGGGTTAAGTTGGTTCTACTGCACTGAAGAGCTTTTGCTTCGTTCTGTTGTTGTCAGCAGGTATAACAACATATGAATAAAATGGGGCAGGAATCCTGATCCAAGATCAGCTTGAGATGCTCTTTAATTATAGTTAGTTAGGATTTCATGGGCTTTCAAATACAGAATAGTCGGTTTTGCTTTTTTGCTGTGATTAGAATTTATTCCATATTTTGAATAGAGTTTTATGGTTCTTTTGCTGATCACCTGGTCAAGCGTGGATCTTGTGATGAAGGTGATGTGCTTTCATTCTCCTTTTCATCCAGATTTCCGGAAAACTTTGTGATGGAGTCTGGTGAAAAATAAGATGCTATACAAACAAAATTTAATCTAATGGAAGTGTTGCATGAAACATTTCAAGCTGGTTCTCTTTAGCAGCGACTCTTTGGTCCAGTAAGTTTAGGGCATCTTATCTCGTAGTCCAGGTTTGTTCGTTGAAAGACAGAGAGGGACGTTCTTGGGCTCGAATGGATGCCAATCACGCACCTGGGCTCAGAAGGTCTTACTCCATAGCTTTTGTCTTGTTTCTGACCAAGATACTTTGGTCTGTCTGTTTCATTTCAGAAGCCATTTTGTACCGAAGCTCACTGGACCACTGTCGAGAGTGAGATGGTTACTTCTTCGCTGCTAATTCAGAAATATTTTTAACCCATGAACTATCAAAGAGTTTTAGGACATTGGTCACCCACAGTGCGAGTAACTATGGCTACCAACATGGTCCCTCAGTTTCGTGTAGCTCCTCTGTGCCTGCTGGAGGAACAGGGCAGGAGTTGTATGGAAGATGTTCCATATAAACAACCTGTTTGAAACCCTTTGCTAAAGAATACCTATTCCCTACACTCTTGTCAGGCTGGCTCCACCAACGTTAACATCCCATACAGGTGAAAAATGTTCTTTGAGAACAAAATTCTTCATTCCAAGCCTGTAGTGCTTTGCTTGAAAATTCTGAAGGTACTTCAGTAATAGGGGATTATGGATTTGGATATATATTATAAATAACCAAATAAATTATATATATATATGTATGTATGTATATATATGTATATATTATTCAATAATAATATGTATATATTATTCAGATTACTTTTGCATTTTGAAAAGCATGTCATAATCCGGGTTCTCCACTATCACATAATAACGCATTGAGTAGGAGTTTACCGTGTGAAAATAACAGCGGGATATAAAACGAGAAATATTCGCAATGCCTGGCTGCTTCAACTCCTGTTGTATGTAAATGGAAAAAAAACACAAAAGAAATTTGATTTAATCAAGATTATTTTTATTTAACAAGAATAAAGCCATATGAATCAAATATCCAGGAAAACAGCTCTCATGTTTACACGGTTTCTACTGTGTTGGCGATAAACAAAGCTATAAGCGCTCTAATTGAGTTGCGCGCACTGATTAAACCCGCAAATATGTTACGAATGCGCGTCTGTTTCCGGTCCGGTTCTTCTAGGAAATGAGGTGAGATGTTCCGACCCACACAGACGAGGCACGGCAACCGATTCTAACCATTAAAAAGAAACGCACCGTGCGTTCGCTACTGCCTCTGTTGCGGTATGACAGCAATCATTGAAACTCACTCAGTTCTTTTAGAAAGGCAAAGATAGAACATAGAAAAGAGTAAAAGATCTTTGTTAAGGTATAATGTAATGCTGACAATAATTACGTTTTTTTCTTAATGTACCAGTAATCAGTTACAACCTTTTTAATGTAAGTGACGGAATACAGTTGCCTGGCGATACGGATTACGTAACGCCATTACGTGTATTCCGATGCTACGCGATATTGCTCGCTGCTAGCTTTGATTGGTGCTTTAAAAAGGTTCTGGGTCTCGAATAATGGGATTACGAGCTGCACTGTGGTATTAACAGTGTCTTTGACTGTCGAGGACTTTAGTCAATAAGCGGGCGCGTGTGCGAGGGTGTCAGCTTGTATGTGAAAAAGAGAGTAATGTGATCTGTCTGCCGTCTTTACCATCAGGCGAGTTAACTGAAATAAAGAAAGTCATTTCTTAAGCCTGAAAACAAGACTGAGGGCCTCAAGAGGGTTTATCCTGATTCAATTTCAATACAATTGTGTGTGTGTGTGTGTGTGACAGAGAGAGAAAGAGAGAGAGAGAGAGAGTGGGGGGGGGGGGTCTTACAAGCAAAGCAAAGTCAATTTGTACAAAGTCAAGTGTTTCTTTGGCTATCTTTCTTGTGTGTGTGTGTGTGTGTACTCACTGTGGGGTTCAATCTGCTCAGGCGTCTTTAATTACTGCGTCATTTGTTTAGACCCTCACTGCTCTTCTCATGTAGAAACTGGGTTTACAGAATCAAACCTCATGAATGA
Source organism: Sternarchorhynchus goeldii (assembly GCA_028565775.1). Classification (NCBI taxonomy): domain Eukaryota; kingdom Metazoa; phylum Chordata; class Actinopteri; order Gymnotiformes; family Apteronotidae; genus Sternarchorhynchus; species Sternarchorhynchus goeldii. Next base: position 16,006,630 of record JAOXYF010000012.1, on the reverse strand, counting down.
CCCCAATAGGAGAAATCCTGCAAAATCCCCGGATCTCTTTATAAGTCTAAGGATCTTAGTGGAAGTTTGATTAGCCTAACAAACAAACAGAACTCATCACCCAACAGGCTTCTGAAAGAAGCCAGCTGAAGCGCACTGCAGTTATCGATAAATGTCGCTGTAATCTGCGCGGACAGAGCTGTGTTCCTGGCTACATGTGTGTACCATATTTAGCGACTTACGCGAGCATCCTCTCGGATACTTGGATTGTTTATGTATTGCCACTTAGAGCAGAATCGCTTTACGAAGAAACCTTGGCTGCATTTCTGAGTAGGAGATGCATGTTTCAATAATGTGCTGAGTCACTCTCTGCTCCTCTTTCTCCCGGTCTCTCTTCCCCTCTGCCTTCCTGCCCCTCTCTTTCTCTCTTCCTCTCTCTCCTTCTCTCCTCCTCCCTCCTTCTTTCTTTCCCGTCCTGCAGCCTGTGAATTGATGACCCAAGGGATCTTGGCTCTGGTGACATCCACAGGCTGTGCGTCGGCGAGCGCACTCCAGTCCCTCACCGACGCCATGCACATCCCTCACCTGTACGTGCAGCGCACGGGCGGAGGCTCGCCCCGCACCGCCTGCCAGCTCAACCCCAGCCCCGAGGGCGAGCGCTACACCCTGTCCGCACGGCCGCCCGTCCGCCTAAGCGATGTGGCTTTGTCTCTGGTCGGGGAACTGCGTTGGCGCAAGTTCATCGTCTTCTATGACAGCGATTACGGTCAGCACACACACACACGCACACATACGCATACAGTAAATGTACGCACACACATGAGCACACACATACATAGTGTAAACATACACACACATTCACACACACATGCACGCATGCACACGCACACACACACACATACAGTAAACATACACACACACATGAGCACACACAAATGAGTACACACACATGCACGCATGTACGCACACACACACACACACACACACACACACACACACACATACATACAGTAAACATACACACACACATTCACACACACAAATGAGTACACACACATGTATGCACACACACACACACATACACCCACTCACACATGCACACACACGCACACACGTACAGTATACATATGCACACACACACACAAACAACTGGATGTGATGGTGGTGATGGAGAGGGTTGAGGTGATGGTGGCGATGGAGAGGGTGGAGGTGAAGGAGAGGGTGGAGGTGATGGAGGTGAAGGATAGGGTGGAGGTGAAGGAGAGGGTGGAGGTGATGGAGGTGAAGGATAGGGTTGAGGTGATGGTGGTGATGGAGAGGGTGGAGGTGAAGGAGAGGGTTGAGGTGATGGTGGTGATGGAGAGGGTGGAGGTGAAGGAGAGGGTGGAGGTGATGGTGGTGATGGAGAGGGTGGAGGTGATGGTGGTGATGGAGAGGGTGGAGGTGAAGGAGAGGGTGGAGGTGATGGTGGTGATGGAGAGGGTGGTTGCTGCTGTTGCTCAACATGGCCATGGCTTTATGGTCCTTTATTTCTGTTCTGTTGGATTACGTGAATAAGGGTGTTGCTGCAGAAGCTGTGCACAACACTGTTGCCGTGACGATTACTGCGGTTCCTCATCAGGAGATTGTGTCTCTGTACCTGCTGTATGCTCCTCAGACAGCGGTCGGAGAGGCTCGTTGTCGCGTCCGAGCTGTGCAGAGAAAAGCCTGGCCACTTAAACCTTAGAAAGTGCACAGCAGCCACAGATTAGAAGGAGTGGCTTAGGGAGATGAGGCGGAGCTTGCAGGAGTGATGGAAGCCCCCGTCGAGCTTCGTGCCTCGCCACAGCGCCCCCTGTAGTCCGCGTTGGCCTCTCACTGCTTTTCCAGGCGTGGAGGAGCTTACGGTTGCCAGGTTTGGATATTTTTACTCCGCGTGTTAAAAGCAAGGCCGTCTGGAATGGGTGCTTCTTTGTGTTCCTTGTTTATAGTGTTAATGCATCTCTGATGTGTGTATGAGTGTGTGTGTGTAAGTGTGTGCAGTACGTGTGTGTGTGTGTGAGAGTTTGAGAGTGTGTGCATGTGTGTAGTGCATGTGGGTTTGTGCATATATGTGTATGTGTTTACAAGCTTTATGAATATGTGTGTGTGTGTGTGTGTGTGTGTGTTTGGTTTACCCACCCATCTGGTGAGAAACTCCATCTCATCTGACCATGACATCCTGTAACAGCAACACGGCTGACATGCAGTCAGTGTCCCTGGGGTCAAAAGAAATAGTTTTCAATAGATCGACTCATGTTGATTCATACTTAAGAAAATATAAAACAATTGAATAAATCTGTTTATTAAAAAGGTCGATAAAAAGATCAATTTAAATTACTGTAGATAAAAAAAATCATTACAAGATCTCTACTAGAGGGAATTACCATGTCACCCTAATCGCCCCTAGGGTTACTTTCTTTGTATGCTAAACCAGTAGAGTTTAATTAACCAGATCGTTTGGTTCGCTGGTCTCTGATTATTGCATTTCCATTGAGTTCAAGGTGATTAGCGTTATGAATATCTTTAACTGGATTGTTTAAATGTGGCTGCTCTGCTCTGGTAAGAGTAAAATTGGCAGTTGTGTTATTTTAACTTTTAAGACAATGGACTATTGATTGCTTAAATGCTGATTAATCTGCGGCAATCCACATACGTACTATTGTACGGTATTGTAACGGTGTGGAATAATAGTATTATAAGTATGTAATAGTATTGTAACGGTGTGGAGTAAGAAGCTGGGTTTTCTGATCACACAGAGATTCCTCTCATCTCTTGGACTGTGTTGGATTTTTTTCCCCACCTCCTCTCTAGACAGAAACAAGTCCTTAATCCCACTTTGGTGTAATTGAAAAGATTCCCAACCCGGCACGAATTCCAGAGTAATCGTTCCACCTGGAGTTGTAGCAGCGCCAGCAACTGGACCGCAGTTCCTTGTACCTCTGCTGTGACGGTGAAAATGAGCTCATTTGGACCCGAATCCGAGCGGTTTGTTTAACACCTGCGAGCAGGTGGGAGCGGATCTTCGCAGGAATCACGGGGAACGCGCACTGGAAAGCAGCAAGGGGCGGCGGGCTTCCTGTTCCACGTCGCCTGTTCTGGAACATTCCGCTCGTGCCAGCGAAAGGGGTTTTTTTTTGGGGGGGGGGTGGAAAAGAACAGGAACATTTGTTTAAATTAAGACTCACACAAAGGGTTATATTGGGAGCAGATGGAGCTCAGGTCCGGCTGTCCGGCTGGGGCCCCTGTCTGCGCTCCCTCTGACAGGCGAGAGATTGTGATTAAGGCAGGGGTCCTAGATTACCAGATCTGTGTGTGTGTGTGTGTGTGTGTATGTGTGTGAGTGAGTGTGTGAGCCCAGCGCTACAGATGGTTTTGGTGCAGTGTCTGTTGCTTCTGCGTTGGAGATCTTTTCCGTCCTTCACATCCAGAAGTGCCGGTTTAAAGGGGATGGCGTTTCCTGGCGGGGCCCCGGGCCCCCAAACAAACGTGCCGCTCTTAATCGCATCCTCCCTGCTGCGACGGAGATACGGTTCCGCTCTGCGGAGCGAGAACTGAATTCTTCACTGATCGAGAGGAGATAACAGCAGATGGACAGAAGAAGGGAGTAAAAGAGAAAACTACAAAACAAAGAAACAAAAAACTCACAGAAGGACGTGTTGATCTTCACACACACACACAGCTATTTCACGGTGGCTTACCAAACCGAGCAACTCCTATCCCTCTCTGTTCTGTATCATCGTGCTGATTCTTTTTTTTTTATGTAGTCCACGTGTTAATTAAGTCATTTGCATTTTTCCTCTAAGCTCCACTTCACTAAATATCTTTCGCAAGGCAGGTCCACGCTGTCTGCACGTTTCCCCTTTTCTTGCCGAAAACGCCCGGCGGTTTGACAGAGGGGTAGGACTAGCTTTTGTTGTGGACTGTGTGTGAGTATCATTCGGTCCGACAGGCAACAAGGCGCTAACACAAAGATGCACCACCTGTATCCTTTCCTCTGGTTCAGTATTAAACACCAGTGCTCGCAGTAACTCACTCTGAGCAAGATATGGTGAGTGGGCGAGAGGAGGAGGAGGAGGAGCGGGTTGGAGAGTTGCTCTGTGAGACATAACCTCCCATAAACAGAACTGCAGCAGACACAAGGAAGGCAATATTACACATTGTTTATGATATTTAAAATCGTAGGGGCACGACTGTGTTACTAGGGACATTAAAGAAGGACAACAGCCTTTGGCCTGAGGACATGCCTTTATGAAGAACAGACATGGAGTCCTCTAATGTGTTTCTCATTGCACGAAACTTTCAAATAACACTGGGTGCGGTCCTGCTCTGTGTACATGCCGTATCCTGAATAATACTGGCTGTGTCCTGTGTATTGCTGACCCCAGCGGATGTCTGGGATGCCTAAGGAGGTCTGGGAGGTGCAGGAGGTTGTCTGTGAGGTGCAAGAGGTCATCCAGGAGGTGGAGGAGGTCACCTGGGAGGTGGAGGAGCTAGTGCCACCTGACCAGCTAACGTTCGCACTTGAGCGGCATTCCTTCTTCGCTCGCTCTTCCTGATTGGCCCAAACCCACTGCCGCATGCCCTCTCGAAGTTTTTCTGGAAATTTCTGGAAGCCGGTTTGGCTGGCCCCTGCCGTGCCGCCCTTCACCCGCGGCTGGAATCCCTCCACCGGAGAGTCACCTTCAGCTCGGCCCGCCGTTGGCTTCCCCTGATGGTGATTCATCACCTGTTTGCGCCGCGCGACTGTCCTGGCCCTGCCTGGCAGGGAAACGAAAGCTTGCTTACTGTGGCAAATCTTGAAGCCCACTGGCCTGGAATTAATCCCAGCTGTGGCAGGTGAATAAGCAACACTCCGTGCGTTCCGTTTACAGGAGCCGGGCCTTCATGCGGGAATCTGTATTCTCCATGATGCCTGGGACGTCAGTCCTGTTGAGTTATGATGTGGTGATGCTCTCCTGTGGCAGCCTGATGCATTCTCAGTCCTTTCTAAATAAAACCTCATGCTTCTGAAAACCTGGCCACTGTGGTAGCAAGAATAAATGTGTCGATTTAAAACAGTTCTCAACCGTGGGTCTATGATGAAGCGCATCTTAGCAAACGGGTTCAGCTCTGCAAGGTCGGCTTGATGAAATGATGCTTTAAGAGGTTTGTCGCGTTGCTCTTGAAATGTATTGGTTTCGTGAAAGTTTAGAGTCTTGGTTCGCTTCAGTTTCCCATCTGTCACACTGGCTGGAGGTCCAATCGCACGGGGCTGCGACAGGTGGAGGCAGTAGGTGGTGATGAGAGAGGTGGAGGCAGTAGGTGGTGTTGAGACAGGCAGAGGCAGTAGGAAACAGCAGACAAAGCAAAAGTCTCCCCTGAAATTACATAAAACTCTATGTTCATGGACACCTCCTGTTACAAAAAAACTAACGAATGAACCCCTCTGCCCCTCTCCACCATACACAACAGATCAGGTGGAGTTCACATGTGATTCTCATTACAGGTGAAGTGCTGTACAAATGAGGTTCAAACCATCACCTCCTGACCATTCATTCGGGTGAAGAAACCTTTAATTATGTGTAATTGTCTGTTCTCAAAATAGCAACTATCATGATCCAAGAGAAAAAGTGTGAGGTCCATGGAAACACTTTGTTCTTCCAAACCTAACAATCTACTCAAATCTCAGAACACCTCACCCCAAGTCCATACCACTAGCTCCCAGCAGGCCCCTCCCCTCTCGGGGCCCTCCCCTCTTGTTGGTGCTCTCCAGCATCACAGCTGGTGCTGAACTCCAACTCCCAGTATGCTCGGCTGCTTTGATGGCTTTGAAGCGTCTTGCGGCCGGCTGTTTGCTGCTCTGTTCAGCGTGGAAGAAATCGCTGGGTCACTAGACACGTTGGTCTTGTGCAAGCACTGATTGTTTGTTTCTGTTGAACCCCATGTTTGGGTATATTGTGTTTATTGATATTGTTTTCTTCCCTGATTTAATACATCTCAATGTTTACTTGTTTTTATGGTTTGGTTTTTTTTGTCTTTTTTCATTTCCCTGTGCAGGAGTACTGGAGCAGGTTTAATTTCTCAGTTCTGCCGGTAATTTTCTCTTTGAGCGGTTTTGGTAATTCTGATCTAATTACGGTGAAATGAAAGCCTGGTTCCTGCTCACTGCCATGTTAAATGACACCCCTCGGTCCTCCGACATGGGTTCCGCTTAGCGGGAATTATTTTCCCAATTCACTTCAGACTTCATCGACAGGTCGCGCGCACATTTCAAGAGGATTATGGGAAAGAAACACTCAATTCTCCCCTATTTACATAGGGGGAGCCTCTTGATCTTTGCATTGCGAAAGAACGGCAAGGCGTTTGATTTGTAATGGCACATAAATCATTAAAAAATGGCTTCAAAATGCCTGGAATGAAACACTAGGCCTTGCTGAGGTGGCAGTTAGCTAGATTCATCTGGTCCAGCATGGAGGCTTTTGAGTTTTGGAATTTGACCAGAAAAAGACCGATGTTGCTCCCAAACTCTTCATAGCCGTGGGTGGTGCTCCCGCAAGGTCGGTAACTAATGGAAAATGGCGGCTTGGTGAGTCCGGTCTTTGAAGGCTGAACCTTTTGTGATCTTTGGATTCGCATGGGTGGGTTGTTTGTTAGTGATGTGGCGTTCAGAGGGCCCCGGTGGGGGATACTGTGGCTACACCTGCTGCTTCAATATTTGGCGTGGTTATAGTGCTTCTGTGTGTACCACTCTCAGGCCAATTCTTTGATGTTTTGTGTTATTATGCTCCCTAATTGGGCAGCGGTGTGTGTGTGCGTGTGTGTGAGTGTGTGTGTGTGCGGTCAGAGGCAGTCTGTCAGGGTCGTGTTAGTTAATATTCCTAAAGATGCTGTCTCAAGGGTAATGTTAGCACAGGGACCCTTGTATAACATATGCAAATGAGGGACAATAAATAAGGATTATGCAACATTCAGGGGAAAAACACAGTAAGCACATGAAGCTTTTTAATTATTTTTTTAACCCTAGTAGAATCTATCACAGTATTGTATTTTAATGGCTCGTTGCACCATCTCATTCTCCTCTGGCGTTTAAGCATTCTTTAAATTTGTTCAGCATGGTTTTCGTTCAGTATTTAAGCATTTCGTAGCTATTTCTCACAGACAGAGACAGGTGATTATTTTTTTTGCGGTACCGAGCCGTACTGGAGGAAGACGTGGTTTCAGGAACAGGCGCTCGAGACGTGGATGGTGTTGTTCAGCTGGTAGGTGGTGCGGGGACTTCTAGCGCCAAACGGCGAAGGCCAGGTCCTCGACGGCATTCAGGGTGGAGCTCCAGCAGCATCTTACATTTGTCTTCATTAAAGGTGGTTTTGATGTTTGTCTGTTTGTTTGTCCTCTCCCCTCTCCTCATTTCGGAGAGCCGGAGATGGTGGTTCTTCCCTGCTGGCCTGGCCCTGCACGCACCTCCGTGTGGGAGCAAACAAGCTCCGCCCCATGGTGGAGGAGAGCGTGTTAGCACCACCTTCACTCAAGGTTGTGAAGATTTCCTCAAGCTTACAACGCTCAGCTTTGACGGAGAAAGATGAGCGGGAGCGTCAATCTGCTACGACTTGGTCTCTTTCTGCTTCATAACCATGGAGGTGACTTTTCTGGTGGGAATTTCCTTTCCATTCTTAAGTTATTCGCGGCCCTCTCTGTGTGTGCCCCTAAACCTTCAGTAATATAACATGAAAGCCTTTCCTAGTTTTATCTGTCTATGTGAACAGATATCAGAAATCAGTCTGTCTCTCTCTCTTTCTCTCTCTCTCTGTCTGGCAGAGCATTAACAGCTGTCATGGATTGCCCTCTCATCCCAGGAGAGGTCATCTAGTATCAGCTTCATCTTTTCAGCATTATTACTTTCATAGTGGTAAACTCAGCATTGAACTGATCCCAGATCAGAGCTCCAGCCCCTGTTTTGGGTGAATGTGAGTTTATTTTTTTTTCTTTTTCTTTTCACAGGGCTCACAGAGCTTTGTGTGTGTGAAAATTAGTTGTAGCCCCGCCCCCAAATGACACATTGTTGTAGCCCCGCCCCCAAACGGCATGCTCAAGCCAAGAACCCATGACAGTGCTTGGACGAACTGTGATAGTTAGACTGGTGTCACGTCTGAGGTTCACTGTCTCCCACCTCCTTGACGTATTGCATATTGCCCCGTATTCCATGTCCGATCACATGCTTGGCACGGGAAGATAGTATCCTGCCGCCTGACCACCTGAAATGGGAATGAGCACAGCGGTGGGGAGAGAACGGGACTCTGGTGACTGTGAGTGCCGGGCGTCTGCCGTCATGCTGCTGGGGGAAATGGCGTTAGGGAGGGAGTGAGGTGCATTGTGGGTGCCGTGAATGATTAAATCAGATACCAGCTGAAAATGAAATCGGTCCCGAGGAGCGGTAATGAAAACGATGGTGTGGCGTCCACAGGCAGGTGAAGGCCAGCCTACAGACCCGATGCCTAGGAAACACCATATCCCAGAATTCTCATTCCCTTAGTTTATACCCCACATTTTTTAATCACTTGAACCATCGCCTCAGAGCTGAATGTTTAGCTGGGCAGGAGGAAGCGGGAAATTTATGCAGTCAATTTCCTCCCGGATCCGCAAGGATCCAGAGATGTTACTCTGTTATGTGCTTCATCTCTTCGCTGTGATGCGAAAGCGCTCACGTGCAAGTTATGCCAGCCTGCTTAAAGATTCATTAACTCTAGCGTCTCACGGAACTGTACGAGGAATCTCGTGTGCTGTGTCTCATGAATCACTAAAAGCAAATCGGGCCATTAGCGTTTTTCGCCGCACCTCCTGCGTTCCGCCGTAACCGTGAGCGACGGTTATCTTTGTTAATACAGACTATTTTATTCGGCTCCTTGCTGCGTGTGGTTTGGAGCGGATGCCTTGCATGCGCACGGGATTTCTGCTCCATTTGGTTTTGGGTGGGGGTTGGGTAGGGTGGACATGGGGTGAGTGG
>JAOXYF010000012.1:15986251-15997550 GCA_028565775.1 Sternarchorhynchus goeldii | reverse complement strand
CCGCTGTCTGCCAGAGACTACGATTGGCTGGGGTGCCAGCTAGACACCAACCCGGTGAAGACAGGCTGGTCGGCAGGGTCCCGCCCTCTCCACACCCCCAAACTACACCCCCACCACCCCGAAAGGCGTGGTCGAATGCATGCCGCCGCGCAAAATCCCCTCCCTTCGCCAAAATAAAAGCTTTCCTGCACTGTCCTGTCCCTTTTACCGACGCCGAGAGAAGCAAGGGTCATTACCATTCTCACAAAGCCGTTAGCATAATTTTACATAATCTGTGTTTTGTAGTGCTTCCGAGACGTAATGCATGCAAATTGAAGTCTCGCGTCTAAAACAGTGTACCGCAACTATAATGCAGTCCCCAAGAATGACGCTACTTACAGTAGGAGCGTAACTGACGTGGGTGCCTGTTGTAGGCAATAGGGCATTGCATACTGCAATAGACTGAAATGCTCCAATCTGCGGAAATAGCTTCAATGCTGATTCCATAATGAGGTGAATCATGGCCTTCGCATGATCTCTGACGGTTATTCTAGCTTCCTGTAACAGCATGTTTGAAGCTCGGGAGTAGAATACATACTGGACAACGCAGCTTTGTTGCTGTTTCAGAACTGGAAACTCTGGGAACTGGGAGCCAGTTACACTTCCAGTCAGGGTTCTCGCTGAAGAATGGACTAAATCCACTGCACAGTATACACATGTAGATACATGAGTGATTCTCTCCACTATATTGTGAACTAGTGAATGTTCTCTCACACCCACAGTAGTATTAGAATAATATATTCAGAGAAAACACACCACAATTTGGGTTCATTTATTTTATTCATTGGTTCTTTAATGCTCTAGCATTATGCTGAATAGAACCAAAAAATGTAAAAATCCACTTTGCTACTCTACACTGCACAATCCTTTCAGAATTACGACATACACAGCTGTTTTCGTTTCCCTGACAAACTTCTCCCTGAGTGTTTTAAAAAACAGCACGTTACAGAGACACGCTCACTTTGAATTTGGAGATGGATATCCACCCCCCCACCTCCCCCACCTCCCGCACCTCCCGCTCAGGTTCAGAGGACTGACACTAAGTAGCAGGAGAAGAAGAAAAAAAACGAACGAATTCGACAGGCAGGAACACGTTTCTTTACAAGATGCCTGCCATTGCTAATAGACAGGAACTGTTCCCAGAAAGACGGAATTGAACTCCCCAAGCCAATGGTTTTGGTGCATGGCTGTATTTCACTTCTAATTATAATTCACCCCATTCTGGGCTTGTGTGAAAGAAGGTTTCCTTCCACCTTTCTCCGCCTTTCTATCAGCTGTGTTCTGAAGTCAGCTTGTCGGCGGAAGCGGCGGTATATAGTTCATGAGCAATTTGGCACTACTTCCCATGTCCACAAAATATTACCTGTAAACACTCTTACAGGAACGAGATGAGAGAAAGTCCAGGGACTGGCAAGGTGTGTGTTTGGGGGGGCGGAGGGGCTTTCAGCTGGTAGCGACAGCAGTTAATGGGCTTTATGGAACACAAAGGGGTGTGTGAAAATTTATACACACACACACACACACAGAGAACCATGGCTGGGCCTGCTGCCGCTGTCAACCAGTCGACAGCACAGCTCATTCAGGTTTTCCATCGCGGATGGAATGGTACCTCTGAATGGCAATAGTAGCCTTTGTGGCTTCGTATGGGGGACAGGAGGGAAATCAGCCTTTGGGGCATTCTGAACAATGGAGAAGGAAATCAGCATTTATGGTATTCTGAATGATGGAGAGAGAAATCAGCCTTCGGGGCATTCTGAATGATGTAGAGGGAAATCAGCCTTTGGGGCATTCTGAATGATGTAGAGAGAAATCAGCCTTTGGGGCATTCTGAATGATGTGGAGTTGAATGAAAGGTTTCTTCAGGCCCATGCAGATATGAGTGGTAATGATCATTTGATGGACGCTATTAACTTTTGGTGAAGATCTTTTTGGCGTGTGGAGGCTTTTGACGTTTTCGTAGAAGGACGTGAACCAATTATCCGAACCGACCACAATTGCCAGGTTGTAATCCTATGAGAATATATGGGCATATATTTTTCTGAAGTAATGAACAGAATAAGTCATATGTGCACAGAAAGCTCTCAATTTGACCATGGACGTGCTGATATGGTGCTAATATATTCATGCATTACTAGACCATTAGCTTCCAGCCGTTCTCGGCAGGCGGAGCCGAGAGTTTGTCGCATCCCACCCTCCCACCAGCCTCACCCCCCGCCCCCGCCCATGTCTAACCAACAGCCCTGTGCTCTCCGTCCACCAGACATCCGTGGCCTGCAGGGCTTCCTGGACCAGACAGCGCGGCAGGGCCTGGACGTTTCACTGCAGAGGGTCGACCGGAACATCAGCGGCGTTTTCTCCAGCCTCTTCAGCAGCATGCGCACGGAAGAGCTCAACCGTTACCGTGACACCCTGCGCCGTGCCATCCTGCTGCTGAGCCCCCGCGGGGCCCATGTCTTCGTCCACCAGGTGGGTTCCCGCACGGGGGCGACGGGTGTGGGGCGAGGCGGGTGTGGGTGGAGCGGGACAGGTGTAGGTGGGGCAAGGCGGAGCAATGTGGGGTGGATCGGAGCAGGATTGGGCGGGGCAACGGGGACAGGGAAGGGCTGGTGGGGTATTGGTGGGAAGAGCTGGCAGGAAAGAGGTGTGGCTGCATTTTTCAATCTTATCTTCTGTAGAAAGCAGAAAAACAGGAACACACGTTCACACAGTTCTCCATTAGCGCTACCAAAACTTCATGTCCCCTCCCCTTCCTTATAGCTGAGGCACCAACCCTTTAAAACCCCACCAGGCCCTCTCACACCCCCCCCCCCTCCTCCCAAGGCGCTTGGATCAGTCAATCCCTGCACAGCACATCACCTAACCTCTCACAAAGCCCTTAACGAGCTCCACTGCTGTTCTGGGATCAGCTGGAAAAGGCCCCCCTACTGGTCCCGGAAAGTTGCAGTTTTCTTCCAAGTGGAAGCGGATGTGCCAGGGCTTCGGGCGGCTGTATTTTTGGAAGGGATAATTTTAGGACGGCCGCACCTCTGTGGCTGCTTCAGACCCTTTCGACTGTCGCCGGAAAACGAGGCATCGGCGACAGCTGTTTGGGAATCAGGGATTTTGTTTTTTGGTCGGCGGTGGTTTCGTTTTGGTTTTGTGTTTTTCTGCACAGGACCGGAAAAGGGAAGGACGTTTGTCAGTGTTCTTTCATGCACCTGTCACTCACTAATCCCACGATGGAGCATCGACACCAAACTGATGTGATTAGGGCGTTCGCTAATTGGCAGGCAGTATATAAACGAGTGGGAGGACACCGTACCTAATACCTTAATATGATGCCCTTAAGAAAATTAGTAATCACTTATGGCTCGTTTGGGTTTCTTCTTTTCTTGTGATGCATGATCCAATTTTTTTGCAATCAAATTAGAATTTGGACAAACCTCTATAAAATTATACATCATTAAGGTGAGTGGTAACAGAGAGTTGTGTTTGGAGTGAACTCAGCAAAATCCTGTGGATATCAGTACATTCAGGCAGCTACTGTTACTGGTCTGGGAACAGAAAAGAAAGAGAAGTTGCTTCATAGTATTTATGGGACAGTATCGATCAAGCACTCTGAGGTAAAGGAGGCTAGAGCACACTGATCCTAGATCAGTTTTCCTCCCAGGGATTGGCCATTTGATGGAATTCCCTCTTGCCCCTCCCCGTCGGTTATGTCAGGTTCAGGTCCCTCCTACTGGATTCTTACTCCACTTGAACGCGTCGTCAGGGCATTCTGTGGCCTCAAGGTGAGCGAGGCGGCTGTTTTGACTGCCAGCCATGAAAAAAAAGCCAGTACTCTCCCCCCTCGAGGAGCCCAGATAGGCGGCTCGAGCTCTTTGCCCGTACAGATGTTCTGAATGGTTTGCAGATAACGCCATCCGCCAGTGTGTCTGACACGCCTCGCCGAACGGTCTCCACGCTGGGGGGACCTGCAATGACTCACCCGAGAGCATTCCCACCGTAACTCTTGGCGCAGTCGAGTCCAAGCGATTACGCAGGATAAGCAGTACAACGTTCTTCGAATCCCGCCAGGACTCCACGGTCGACAGGGTAGTTTGCCGAGGACTCAAACATCGGGCCGTCTGGCTGGCTGCCACGGCTTCTCTTGCGCTCTGTTAACAGGAAGACCCACCGCACGTCTGCATTCTGCGAGAGTGATGCCTCTCAGGGAAGAGTGTTGTCCTCAGCTAAAGTTTTTAGGTAACGCCATGTCACCTGGAAATGCAGGCTGAGGCTCTGGTTCCACAAGGCTTACTTCAGAATCCGCACGAAAGATGCGTTTTTATGCTAAATGCAACAACCTCTTCCTTGACCCCCGCTCTCTGCCTTCGACGTCACGCACCAGTGGAACGAGTGGGTGGCCCTGCGGCTGAGAGTGGGTGGAGTTCGCCGTCCCTCCCGCCTGTGAAGTGCGGCGCAATCGTTTCCGCTGTCTGAGTTCATCTCTTCCACATACAAACGAGGGATGAACTGTGAAATCTGAATCGGCATCATTTTGCCTCTATCAGATGATTCTTTTCTGTATCAAGGAATGTGAGACTTGTCTTACATTTTCATCCAGATATTACATCCCTCAGTCGGAAGCAAACCGCTTTTGGCTTGGTGGTAGACAAAATGACTAATTTTAGGCATTTCTGAGAAAACAGCTTCCCATGTACTGAGCTAATACCCCTGCATCTTTTGATTGCATGATGACTGTTTTTATTGTTAATTATGTTGTGTAGCACCACCATTTTTGAGTTCTACACACCACCGACAGACAAGCCTTCCAAAGCCTTTGACAATTGCGTGATGAGGGTCGTTCGAGGGCGTTTGGCACTTTAATTTCCTCATAATCCCTGTACCTTCTTTGCGAAATGACGCTGAAATAGCTATCCACACAGACGCCTACACTCCCGAAGACGCACACGCCTCGTGTTCGCTTCAAGAAAAACGTCGCTGCGTCGCCTTTCCATCCGAACGGTTTTCCATCAGGATCGGGTAGAGGACGTTTCCTCCAGTAAACGCAGCCTGGCCAGACATGACGTGCACTGAAAATGCAGCACTGAAAATGCCACGTAAAGTCCTCCTGAAACACAGGTGGAACGCTGGCAAGCCACTGCGCTAAGTTGTCTACTTCAGTTGTCTACATAAAAGAGATTTTATGTAATCTCGTTGGCCCTTCTCCTAAGCCTTTCGATTATGTCTCTGCTGCTTTTCGTCTCTGAGGCAGAGAAGACTAAGGTGTTAATTTCTTTTTTGATCTGTCAGTACTCCTTTGTATGGAAACACACCAAACTTTGTATTGCAGTACAAAGTCTGACCACACCCTCCAACCTGGCTCCGCCCCTCGACTTGCCCCACCCCCATTCCCTCGTGGTTCTTCATTTCTGCCACCGATGCCTTAAAACGCCACGGGTGGGCGGACAAGCAACCACACACGGCCTTAGGCGGGAGACACAATCCATGACACATCTGTGAGCCCACGTGGAGGTTCCTCGCCATCCCCTGTCGGCAGCGTTAAACCAGCGGCGAGACTGAGATGCGTCTGACAGCGAGACGACAGAAACCTGGATATCACCTAGCGCACGCCCGGACAGCCCTTCACTCTGGACGTCATCTTCTCTGTGTGCGTTCAGGACTCCATCTGCTACACATCTCTTTCTATATATTTCTCCATTTTCAGATTTTCTCTTTTTCTCACTGGTTTCTCTTTCATACTGTGCCTTTATGTGCTTCTGTAACACCCAAGCATTAATTATATATATATATATATATTGTTAGTAAGTGTTGTGTATATTTTTAAGATAAAGATTAACATGCCATTAGCAGTGTTTTTTGACATTTATTAATTGTTGTTTTCAGGGAGCTTTGATTGGACAGAGTGTTCCTTCTATACTTTTCTCATTTTTCCAGTCTTAGTTTGACAGAAATAATTGTAAGAATGAAAATGCATGAATGAATCGTTACTTTAGTTGTTATTCAATACCTCATGTTTTGCCCAATTACCCTGCTTAGACAATCCCTGCTTTCTTTTGAAGTGTCGTCTAATCTGTATATATGTAACACAGACATGCAAAAATATACTTACACACTCCTCACCATCACAAGTACACACATCCAGCTGCTTATAGCATACAACATTATGTAGCATAGCAATTTTGGTGACGTCTCACCCAGCGCATCCTATCTCGGAGCTTCTTGGGAAATGTTCCAAGAAGGTTGTTCGTCCGTAGCTCGCACACGACGGCGTTGCGGCCAGGGCCGTCTGAGAGGGAGCCAGGCTCTCACCTCAGCCGTCTTCTCGGAAGTTCTCGGCAGCATTCCGGAAGGGCTCCTGCGTGCGTTTAACTGGCATCCCTCTGAGAGGAGGTTGAGGCTGGGGTTTGGTGTTTATCCTCCTACACACTATAGCTCCTAAAGCCCTTTAGTCTCCTGCTCGTTAAACATTAACAGCTTTTCCTCAGAATGAGATTAAAACTCACAAGACAGTGGCTATAGATTTACCTCTTAGTTTGCAGCAGAAATTTGCCTTGCTGGGAAAACAAAAGTTTTTTAACCAGTTTGATTAGTTTATGTATTTATTTATGTATTTATGGCGGTAAGATCTGCCACGTTCGATAACTTGTTGTCTAAACCGATGAGTTGGTGATTATGGGGCAGGGATGACTTTCTGACTACATGGCTTGATTTATCATTGGGATTCAGAAACAGGCAGGCGGACCCGTCATCTCACGTCATCTCACATCATAGCTACGTCAGGTTCAGTTGCGAATGCTAAAGAAACCCTTGGCACCAGTGCACAGGCCCAGCCTTGTTCAGTTCACACCTTCTTAAAGCTGTTTTGAAAACAGGGAGCTTGCAAAGTCATCATGCGCCTTTCTGGGAAAGAACAAACAAACATCACGATCCATGTAAATGTTAAGTTTTCCGTAGGAAAAACGTTGGAATCTGCTTTGTTCTTCATGGATCAAAGACAAAAAACAATCAATTTGCATATGTTTGAAAGTCAGTAATATACAGATAAACAGAAGCTTTTGAAGTGAAGTGTGTGGATACATTTTTCATTTAAAAGTTTAAAGCCTGTTATCATGTTTTAAAATTTGCCCTGGCTGTAGTTAGCGTAGAACGTAGAATTACGTCTATGTAGAATACATATATCAAGCGGTCAAGATACCAGCCAGCACATTTATTTAAGAAGAAATTGTATTAAATGGAATATCACAGTTGTCACTTGTTGTCAGTCATGGTGTGTTGAAGAGTGTGATGACATGAGGGAAGAAACTTTTGCACGGTCTGGTTGTGAGGGCCTGAATGCTTTTGGTACCATCTTTCTGGATGGTAGGAAGGGAGAAGAGTTTGTGTGATAGGTGTGAAGGATCTTCTACAATGTTGGTGGCCTTTCGGAAGCAGTGTGTGTTCTGAGTATCCGTGATGAAGGGAAGAGAGACCCCGGGGATCCTTTTGTCTGTCGTTACTGCTTTCTGAAGAGTCTTGTGGTCCTAGACGGAGCGATTCCCAAACCAGGTAGAGATGCAGCTGCTCAGGATGCTCTCTATCTTCCCTCTGTAGAACGTAGTGAGGATGATGATGGTAAGGGGACTAGCTTTCTTCAGCTTCCTCAGGATGTAGAGTCTCTGCTGGGTTTTCTTGACTTTGGAGCTGGTACTGATGGTCCAGTTGAGGTTCTCTGCTAGATAGACACCAGGAAATTTGGTGCTTCCTACGATATCCACAGAGGAGGCGTTGATACTGATCTTAATAACTTGCATTGGTTTATCATGTTACTAAACAGCAATAACAATAGTAAAGTGTTAAACAATAGATCAGTTAAGCAGCGACTCCTATTGTAATCCTCCTTAAGAATGCCCCGCCTCTGCTTCTAGCTAATCCGTTCGCGCGTGCTGGAGAGGACCTGTGGTTCCTCTCCTCTCGTTGAGCCATCACCTCTACAGCAGGCGTATGCAGGTCAGAGGTTTCTCTCTACTTCCAGGGGCCTGAATCAGTAGTGCTGGAAAACAGCTACACCTTTTTTTGTTAAATCCCAAACCCCATCATCTTACTGACATCAACTGGGACACGCGGTCTGTTTTCAAGTATGTGTGAACCTGCGTGTTCGATTGTGCGTGTTTGTGTGTGTGCGCACATCCAGGAGGGAACTCTTTCATTTTGCCAGGATACATTACCTCTTTCCTCTGGTTTCGCACATTTGTGCGGGAGAGGGGAGGCGCCACTGTCTCTAAGGAGACGGAGAGAGAGCGGCATCAGATCGCGGGCGGTTCAGGAAACGATGGGTCCAATGACACTTAGTGGGCAGGTTCCTGCTAAAGCCCTAAAGAGACACACATGGGGGGGGGGGGGCATACAGGAAGATAGATGCTGTAGAAGGCATGTGCAAGCATGTGTGTGCTGACGATATGAGCAGAAGGGATGAAGACTTTGACACCTCGTCCTACATAATTTTCCCCGCAAGCATGTGAGCTGTTGACGGGGCGAATCTTTAACACTCTCCGCGTGAATCCGGCAAGAAGCTTCGCTCAGTGGCAAGTTTGGTTTTGTCGCTCGAGAGCAGCGTGTGGCTTCGGAGTTGCAGCGCACGCACACACACTCACGCACACTGCCGATAAAACCGCCGTTGCCGAATGGCTTTAAGACAGAGGGGGGTTGGAATAACTCACATGAACTCATGGAATAACTACGCACGCGTCTCGCTCACCATCGCTGACAGCACCACCCTGAAATTTATCACATGCTTTCAGTGTGATAGTAACCATTCGAGATCCTACTGGTGTTAAAAAAAAAATATTTGTTTTGGAGGGTTTTTTTGTTGTTGTTGTTCTTGTCTTACTGCAGCTGTCATTGATCATATCACTGTGCTCCCACGTGAGATTTGTAATTACCAATCACCACACTAGTGGCTTCCAAGTACACTAATCATTTGCGTGGAACACGTGAATGGGTGTTAGGGGTGACTGGTCTCATCCACAAGTCAATAGAAAAACATTTTGAGATTAATTTACTCGATTTAGATGCCGGGCTTAGGATGATAAAGTTTGGAACAAGTCCAAAAGCCAAATGGTTGTTTAAAAGAACATGTGTTCAGAATCAGTTAGAATGGGTTTATTTAGAGCAGAGGCTGGCCATTTTACAACCTGGCCATGAACACTTGGACAGCTCACTGAAAGGAATAACCCTCTCCAGCACTGAATACCAGTTCAGGTTGTTTCTTAAGTGTGAGTAATTAAGCTCCGCCCATTGACGGATTGCGTGCATTTAATTGGCTGCGTATGGCTCCTCCCGCCTTACCTGCAGATGGCAGCAATTTGAAAATTGCCCTCTGTTACATCATGGGGACTTGCGGCTCCCGATGAGGAGAGGGGTTACGGCGGTGTTCCCAGCGCCCGGCCTTCCAAACTAACCTCTCCTGCTGGCTCTTCCATTGGCTGGCCAAAAAAAAAACGACTCCGGTCGAGACTCCCGAGTCTGCATGTCCCTCCGGGAACGTCGCATAGCCTGAGACAGAGCGAGCATTCCTGATGTTCCGTAGGTAGCGCTAACTTTATTTGGACCGTTTGCTCTGTGGAAGCATATCAGAGCTTTCAGGAGAGAGAGCACAGCAGGAGACGGGCATGTCACAACATGTCACTATCTGGGTATTGTCTTTGACCGTGGCAGGAGTATAAACAGCGATGGACCATTGTTCACAGTATTCATGGTGTCACAACGTTATCAAATGAATGCATTATATTTACAGCATTGTAAAGTTGGCTTAGAAACTTTTGTTTTTGTTAGGGAAATCTATTTTTTCACAGTTTTTTTGGTTTTCTCCAGACCTCAACAGGCACTGTTCTTGTAAAATGTGACAGTTTATCACAAATTACTTCAAATGTATCAGAAGATGAGAGGTTCGAGCTTAATTGTGGTCATTGCAGAATGTGGAATTTTCTCAATTGTCTCTGAACTCTCGGTCTGTGTTTTTCTCTGCGAAATGTTTTTATATATATATACGTTCATCTCCAAAATGTCACTGGATTCTCTGAATATCAAGGTTATTCAGTAAAAACACAAATTTTCTGTTAATACAACTGCACATTGAAGTTATTTGAGGCTATTGTGGCTTTTCAGGTTTTTAAGGATTGAACAAGGAACTTTTTAAAAAGGGCTATAAACCATTTTCAGTCTGGTCATGTTGATTAGTCTAGTTTGAATGCAGGTCTGTTTGTTGAACATAAGGGGAAGATTCATTGCATGTCGTTGGATAGCAGATAAGCAAAGGTCGTTAGTTAATTGCATTGGGCTTACATTATCTACATAGAATACACAGCGCTAGACGTTAAGCTAGCATTAACTAGCTTACGATGACTCATTGACAATGGCAAGCTGGCTCGACAAAACTGAATTTTGGAAAGTCTGATTGAAAAAGCTGTAATGACAAGAGACTAGACTGTCAATTCAATACATGTTAGCATTATTAGCTTACCTGAGGTAAATTTCATCACCTCATCACAACCTCATAATTAAAATAATCCAGTGATATCTAGGACAAAAGTTTATGAAATACGTTTGGATGTTTGGGATGTTTTTGCTACACCACGAGGTAGAGGCAATGACTGAAAACCCCATTAATTTCTCTCATGAACAACAACAAAAAAACAATAACAATGTTTGCTGATCTTCTCAAAAACCCAGCTGTCTTCTCATTATCACCCTGCCCCATCATGCTGACCCTGTCCACCATGGCTCATCGTGTCCTGACCTCCTCGTGCACCGCACTGCTCATAAAACCTCGCGCTACGCGTCTCTCCCTCAAGGACGCCTGATTAGCAGTGCCGTTCCGTTCTGTCGGCAAGGGCTTATTTGAGGAGAAGCAAATCCCCGTGATTAACAGAGATTATCAGCGGGCATGAGCAGCAGGGCTCTGTGGCGGGAAACGCCGACACCTTCGGGTCCCGTAAATCCCAGACTTGCACTTCACAAGACGTCGTTTACGACAGGGCCGTCCGCCCTCGCCGGTCCCCGCGGCTAGCCGATGTGCTAGCGTTAAGCTAACGTGTGAAGGAGAATGCGGAATCGGGCGGGAATTTGGGGAGGGGTTCTTGGGAGCAGGGGGAGGGGTTTAAGGTATACAGTCATAAAGAAAGATCCGAGTCGTCGAGACAGGGGAGGGGTGGAGGGCTCATGTGTTACTTTGGATCTGTACTGAATGTAGACCTCTTGTCAGTTTGTTTTATGATGGGTGTTCACTCTGATCCTCCTT
>JAOXYF010000012.1:15952132-15976879 GCA_028565775.1 Sternarchorhynchus goeldii | reverse complement strand
ATTTTGAAGATCCATTTTTGATGATCCCTCAACACATTCCACTATGTAATGAATAAAGATTTTCAACTGGAATATTTAATTCATTGAGATCTAGGATGTGTTATTTCAGTGTTCCCTTTAATTTTTTGAGCACAGTGTATATATATATATATATATATATATATACTGTGCTCAATATATATATATATATATATATATTTTCTACTCTTCATGTGCGCAGCAGTAATTGAAGCAGTAACAACTTTCAAGGTTGCCGCAAGTCTGAAGAAAGAAGGTCAGACCGACGAGTTAATCTGAGTTACTAATAATCTGCTTTTCCGATCCATTCCAAATGTCCCATTCACACTTAGCAGCATTTCCCTATTCTTCTACCCTCACTTATCCCATGTTTTAATATGAATTAATTTCAGTCTTTTTAATGTTCCAACCTGCATTTAGGGAAGATCTCAAAGCCTTCCATAACTCAAGGCAATTTGCCATCTGATCTCCCCTGCAAACAGTTCCAAACTGGCTCCACTTGGAAGACTTGTCTAGTGTTTGTCTGATTGAAACCATTTATTCAGCCAGTATCCATTATTTGCAACATTTGTATTCATACTGTGAAATGTTTTGTGCTGTGGACCAAGATCCAAGAAGGTGCTGCAGAGAAAAAAAAAATTCCAGTCCAATTCCAGGCCACTGGTCTTGGTGCAGGGAACAGAGAATATGAGTCACACCCTACATCCAATGTTAGGGCCATTTCAACAGTCGGCCTGGGGTTCCTCTTCATGAACTGTACATGTGTGGATTGGTGGCCCCCATAAACATAGCACATGGTTGCAGCTTTGGAGGGATTCTACGTTTAAGAAGTAATCTGGGCCAGTTAAAGGGCCGTAAATTTGTGTTGTTGGGCACGGTGGCGTTCGAACCGTAGGCAGACTGGAGCAACAACAGTTGTTTGATTTGGTGCGATTGACTTTTAATTTGACAGCAAGGATTATAGCTAAGCCAGTAGGCAAGCCTCGTTTGAAGATTTTGCCTTCGTGCTAATCCAGTCTCTACACAGTTTCTCTCTAGTTCTCATAAACCTGCATTACACCTCTGGTGGATGGAGCTGCAACTCGGGGTGGAAGGCGGGGCTTCTGCATTTCCAGGAAAACCACGTTGGCCAGCTTCCTCACCTCACCTTCCTCACGTCCTTCTAACAACAGCGCCTTCTGTGGCCGCCTGCCCTCACCGTCAGGCAGTCCTGCACCAGCTGAGAAACACTCTTGCGCCTTACATCACCATGCCCCACTCGCACATTCTGGACAGCTTTTGGTTTATTTAGGGTTTTTTTTTTCTTCCTCCATCTGTATAATTGATTTCTTCCTTGGCTGTTTCATTACCACCATTGCAATCTCACCTGTGTTGCTCCTGTGCGCGCGAGTGATCCGGAGAACGTGCAGTCCGGAGAGTGTGGGATCTGGCGAGGGGGAAGCTCGGAGTTCTGCCCGCCGTTCTGATATGCCACTGCCGTTGTCTGGTCACTGCGGAGGTCTTCATTATAGAGCACGTGGTAGGAGAGGGAATACTAATGCAGGGAAGTCATCAGCATTCCGAATGCTCTCCTTCCTGTTCCGTGCCAGTGCTCCAAATGCTTTCACATACACTCATGCACACACACACACACACACACACACACACACACACACACACACGTGCACTCACAACCAGCCTGACGAAGCTGTCACACTTCCTGTCTTGAACAAAAGACATAGCTATCTAAATATTAATTGGTTTTCGTAGAAATAAATTGTACCTACCTACCTAGAATATGCTATACGCTAAAGAATCTTGTAATAAGATTAGTTTCATATTCTTAGTTATATGCTTATTCTTTTATTAATAACTTTTTTTGTTTATTTTTTTTTATGTATTACATTATACAGTATGTATTACATTATACAGTATGTATTATATTATGAATAGGTTCCAGGGAGGCTAGGGGTGCCAAGGACAGTAGCATGTGATTGGTTATCCTGGCATGGGCAGATCCAGCCTGCGTAAGCCCTCCCTCGCTGGAGAAGCTGATGTAAGAGGTGGAGGATGGTGTTGGAGGGAGCTGATGTAAGGTGGATGGTGGTGATGGATGCAACCAGAGTGCCTGAGCATGAGAAAGTGCTTTGGTGGAGCTTCAAGGTGGAGCTTTGTTTTGGAGACTAGACTTTGATTTGTCATGCTACACCAAAGGGCAAGATGGTGCTAACAAGGAGCAGGATACACAAGCCCTTTAAATGCTGCCACCAACTGGTCACAACGAGCATTGATCTAAATATGCAATTTGGAACTGATCCTCCTTTTAGCAATCTGAGAGAGAGAGAGAGAGAGAGAGAGAGAGAGAGATAATAAACTAAAGGAAGAGAGAGATTGACTGTGTGTGTGTGTGTGTGAGAGAGAGAGAGAAGCAGAGTAAAAGAGAAAGAGAAGGGGAGAGAGAGTGAATGAGACAGAGAGAGAGAGAGAGTGGCTTGGTAAATGTACTGCTGATCTCTGTGCAGCTGAGTACAGATAAATGAGATCCTGGCTGGGATCCCAGCACTCCACTCTGTCCTGGGTCTCATAGAGTAATGCTAATCCACCTTCCATTTGGGAGAAAAAAGCCTCATGCTCCTCGTTTTACGTCTCTGAAGCCCATGCTGGCCTGACCTTCGTTCTTTAGAAGGGAGATGGGAGATAAATATGTGGCTTTCTGAGAGCATGGCTACTGGTCTCTAGAGGACAATGGAACATTCAGGCCATGGTGCCCCTGAGCTGGGAGGTGGGGGGGGGGTCGCCATCTTGCCTTGTGCCTCTGATGCCCGGGGAAAAGTCCATGACAATCTGGCATGTTCAAACCCAGTGCCCAGGACTACAACCAGTGCCCAGCACCACCAAATGAGTGCCCAGCACCACCCAATCAGTGCACAGCATCATCCAGTCAATGTCCAGGACCACCCAACCAGTACCCAACAACACCTAACATATATTTTTCATCTGTCTATAACATTTGCTCAATATATGCTCGATAGTCCATTCAAAGATTTGTTTATTTTTAGTGTATTACAGAGTAAATTAAAATTTACACACATTTGTTACGTTAAGATCATAAAAAGTGTCAGCATTTTTGTTGTTCTCTTGGGGCTGATGAGTCATGATTAATTTTTCGTTTCTTTATCTGATGTTTTCTGAGGTAAATCAGATGAAGCGCGAGGGCTAACTGTTGCCAAGGTAACGCCTGACATGCTGGAATAGCAGGAAACAAGAGGAGTCGGCGTTTAATAATGTATACGGTCAAAGTGACCACTGTGGCCTTTTTAGGCAGAAATACTCATTTTGTTCTTTGTAACTGTGATCTCGTATCAGTGCAACACTAAAATATTCAGTACAATAATAAAAGTCAGACAACAGTGATATCTCAATTTCCAAATGGTTAAAATGACTGTCTTGGCCATTCAAATGATAATAGCCTTAAATTGGATTTTAGCACTGTACTGTGAAAAATACCTTTTTTAGAATTACGTCAAACTCTGTGGTTCTTCTCGTTTTCCTTGAAACGACAGAACATCTGGCTCTCTCTCTCCCCGCCCAGCAGCTGCTGAGCGTTTTCCAGTACTGTTGTTTGCAAGGACAAACTATAACATGGTGCTGAAAGGCCACTCCTGTGAGCTTTTCCCAGGTCATCAAAACTCATCCCAGCTCCGCCCCTCCTCTCCCCTCCACCCCTTGTGATCTGAAAGGGATGGAGGCTTCTTCCACTTTCCCTGTGATCTCCCTTCCTAGCTCCAGTGTGAACTCCTCTGGGCAGAAATAGATGGAGCACTGAGGCGGTGTGAGAAATATTCATCTGAAACTGGAGCAGTTTCCTGTTCGCAGGGACAAGGTGAAGCATTAAAACGACAATTTGTGACAGCTGACATATCTGATGTCTAATGAAGCCCTGGAGCCATTCTCTGACTGTGCTCTCTGTGGGCCCCCCCACCAATGCCTACACTTATATAATAAAGACACGAAAGATTAACTCATCAAATATGAAAAAGGACTGAATGTTCTATTACTACCATCACCCTCCCGACACACACACAAACACATTGCGTCTTGCTAGCTAAGGTAAAACACTAAGGATAGTTCAATAATGAACATAAATCAGTACGTTGGCAGATTTTCAGCAGTTTCCTCTATCATCGAGGACACCTGCGACTCACTTTCCTGAGAGGCGCAAAATAACTGGTTCTGTGTTTTACGTCTGGGTGAAAACTCTTGGGCCTCAAGCGGTGGAGGGACCCAGTGCAGGGACAGGCAGGGGCGGCCCTCGCTGGCTGACGGTCGTGGCCGCTCACACGCAGATCGCGCGCACGCTGCCAAAGGCAGAGTTGGCAGTGCCAACGTGTGCCAGCGCTGGGCCTGCGTCCCAGTCTTGGGCTTGCAGTAGGCAAATCGGTTTTATCATTCTGTTGTTTTTGTTTTATTTCAAATGTTCACTGCCTCGTCTCCATTATCAACCCCCCCCTCCTCATCTCCCAGAAGTAGCTGGTGCATCGTGGGTAAACTTTGGCTACCAACGGCCATCAGTAGTGTGTGGGAAGTCCTGAACATGTAAGGCTTTGAACTTTGACGCTGTTCCCTTATGTGCTGACCAGGGCAGATCACACTGCATTTTTTCGTGATAACACTGAATGGCAGAGAAATGAACTCCAGACTATTTTTGATTTGTTGGCCAAGAACTTCTGGTCCTTGCCAGGATTTTTCTCACCCTTTTCTAAGTATCTGATTGCATTATGTCCTGGTTTGTGCTGTACCTGTTGTCTGACTGCCAAATTTTGTGCTCTACGTTTAAAACTCATCTGATGTATGATACTGAAAACTCGTGGTCATGGAACTTATCAGTCATCAGTTCAGTAGTCAGTACTAGAGTTCCTGACGTACCTTCAGTAGTCAGTACTGTAGCTTCTGTTGTTGAAGGGACAGGGCAGAAGTTGTGCGTTTGTTCTTCGCTTTTATACACACCCAGCCGTGAGGATTACAGGATTTTCTCCTCAACATAATCTCCGCTAAATCCCGTTACACAGACGACTGATTGCAGTATCTCCCTGTGATCATACAAAGGGAATCTCCTATTGTCTGGGATCCTGCAGGTGATGTCAGCTTCTCTGTCCCAGCCAGAGGTTTTTCTGATGCCAAAGATTTTGTTTCTACCACTACTGATCTAACAATTCACCCTACCACCACCACCAAGTGGCATCAAGATGCTTCTCATGGAAGCAAAGCCACCCAAAACTGAACAGAAGCACCACGGCTGGCCGTCCCGTTCGTTAGCATTCGGCGGCGGCATTAGCTCACGAGCAGGTGCTTTATCCTCTTCTAGGAATGGAAAAACATGACGAGGCTTCGCGTTCGGTCGTCATTTTTCCCCGATATCTCCGATACGTGTCACCCATAGCGCGGCCGAAGTGCCAGACAGATGGTTTCCTTGGCATTTACTGCCTCCAGAGGGGAAGCATGGTGCTGCCTTGGTGGTAGAAACAGTAAACATTAGTGAATATGCACAGGCAGGAAGGCAGGCATGCAGCGGGGGGCGATCCGTCTTCCTGGTGGACAGTGAGCCTGGTTAAAGCATGAGAGGGAGGGGAGAAAAAAAACAGACGCACCTCGGAGGAAGAGGAGGAGGAAGAGGAGGAGGAGAGTAGAACAGATGGACCACCATATTTCAAGCCCGTGGCTTTCGCCGAATTCTACTCTCTATTTTCCTCTTGTTTCTCTCTCTCACGTCTCTGAACCCCTCGGTTCCGAGCGCTGGGCTTGACAAATGCCTTCGCTTCTTGTGTTTTATGTGGAGAGTGTAGCTGGCATGGTGAAGCTTCTCATCCATCGCTTCATCACAGCTTTTCTGACCCTTCACACACACACACACACAAAGTACCCACACACCCGGGAAAAAGTGACCTTGGCTTGAGCTAGGCATTCACACTTAAGCAACCACACACACTTGTTGGACTGAGAGGCCGGTTTACTCTAGTGTGAGTCTTGAGAGGAAACATGTTCAGACATGCATCTGAGGCACCCTGCCTCAGTGCCTTCAGCCCACCTCAGAGGACAAAGCGCTAGCCTGTCCTGAGGGCTTTTCCTGTTGTCTGAGCAGGACACTCAGACTCCCTGTGGCTGCGTCTCGGAGCGAACAAGGCCTACGTCCACATATACCGCAGGCTGGTGTGTGCGATAATTTGGGTTTTTTTCCACCAATCACAAGTGCCCTTCCTGAAACTTGATTTAGTGAAGTGCAGTTCAGAGCGAAAGCCCGAGTAATCAGATGCGATGTTTGTCTGGGAGTCATTTCTGCAGAGGTGTTTAGACTAGAGGTGTTAATCCAATTACTAAGACAGGAGCGAGCTGTCCATTAGATGAGCAAAGTCGCTTGCAAACACAGGTGTAAGAACAAAAGGAGTTCTATATAATAAGTGGCTTCTTTCAACTTGGGGCATTGGGAAGAAACTTCCGGCAGGTTTCCATCGCAGTCATTCCTGTAGTTCCTCCTGGAGCCTGCTGTGGTGTTCGGCTGGTGACGGCTCGGCATCGAGGGCCGATATATAGATGTTACTGCACTTTTCCGCTCCAGTAACTCTACTGCTCTCCGGCAAATTAACTCCAGCACGGCAGCAGTGAAGCGTTTCCCAAGGAATCTTTCTCCCGTCTTGCCGTTTATTTGGAAAGGGAAAATTAAATTAGCAGGACACGGTTTGGGGTCTTTGCAGTATTTTGCGATTTAACCATAACCGCTGTAATGGAAGATTTGTTTGACAAGAATTAATGAAACGTTACATTTTGAAAATGCGTATTTTAGTACGGCTAGACAGGAAACATTACTGCACAAAGGCTAGTGCTATTCTGTTTTAATAGTATTTTTTAACATTCACAACCTACACTATTAGAAATCTTTAGCTACAGTCATTGGCCGCTGAATTAAGTCCATCTATCTATTTTACTTTATTTATTAAGTGTGCAGTTACACTCCGTAACCTGGTTGTTGCCATGCGCCCTTTGTCAACCACCCTGTTCCCTCTCCCTCATTGGTCAGTTTCGGACCACGGCGTGGGTGCTCTACCAATCACAATGCTGCTGTAACACTGACATGGTAGTGACATGATGCTGGATGGATGCTGTGTTGGTGGGAGGCAGATCTAGCAAAACTGCTGGCCTGCTGTCAGAGATTGGCCAGAGATGAGAGGTTCTATTAAGGTTTGTGGTAAGTGTGTACTCAAATCTGTGACTAACATGTGCTCAAAGTGTTCTTTAAATTGAAGCTTTACTTCGATTAAAGTAGTTCTTTTAGAAAACAGTTGAATGGAAACCGTGGGGGTTGGTGTAACCACATAAAAGCCATCTTCAGACTAAGAACAAAGCCAGGACATTCTGATGCTTAAAACTGACAAACCACAACAGAAAGACACTACATATTGAACAACAGGAAAATTGGTAAATGGATTTAATGCCCACTCTCAAAAGACAGAAAGATAGCTTCTAATTTGCCTGCTCCCATAAAATGAGATTTCAAAAGCGCTGGCATTATCCTTGCTTGGAAAATGGCAATAATGTCTCCAATGCAAATGATTCAGTGCTGCTCATGAGATACATCGTTCATATAAAAAGCATCTTTGCCAGTGATGTGGTGTACAGGGGCATGAAAGCCCCAAAAGTTAAATAAATAAATAAATAAATAAATAGAAAAGTGTGAGAGAGTGTCGCTGTCACAAGTGTGTGAGATAGTGCTGTTGTGTTATCGAGTATACCCCACCATGAATTTACCGTGCCAGTCCTGTCATCCGATTTATGGTGGTGCATCATGAGGTTGAATTTGTGTTTAGTATACACCCCTGTGTCACTCCCTATACATGAAAGGTTTATTTCCGTAAAAAATTATCAGTGGCGCTTTGATTAAGAGGGACTGAGGTGGTTACTGTCTCCTGGGAGGTCACTGACCATGCGGAGTTGATGAAATCACCTGGTATGAGAGAAGATGGAAGAAGAGTGAAGATGAGACTTTCTTTTCCCACTCAGCTCCATGAAAGCGGACTAGCAGGAGGACAGACTGCTGCGTCACAGGTGTTGGAAAGGTGTGCGTTGCATTTTTGCATGTAATGAAGTGAGCGCTTCTCACAACTCTTCCCCTCACACTCCTGTAAACGTATCACATCCTGCTGGAAGACAAAACAAAACAAGAGCATCAGGTCCACGTTCCATAACAAAACCCTCAGCTCCCATTCCATGCGCACAATGATCAAATCATTGTGGCTGGCACATCCATGGAAGAGAGCGAAACAAAAGGGGAGAGAAGGAAGAGCATCAGCATCACTGTGTGTGTCTCTCAGCCGGCCCGTCTCGAACCGGGTTTTCCTTCTCTATTCAAAAAAGCTAATTGCGTCATTTTTCATGGCGGTGCCCAGTCTAGGACATAAGCTCGGCCACATTAATCATACTAATGGAGAAATAAGTGATCTGAAATAGAACCTTTAATCATGTTTTTCCTCACCGTTGTCATTCACACTGTTCAGTACCTTAGTTTGCCAAGCCAAACTGTAAGATATCATGCGGTATGGTTATCGGCCGTGGGCAATTGTTAAATTGAAGGTGCGGAGATGTGATGTCAGTTTCTTATGTACGTTTTCGTTCAAATGACAAATGTTAGCGGCAGGATTTCGGCTTATGGTGGTTCTTCTTCAGACAAACCTTTAGTTGCTATGTCTTGTGTGGATTACAAATCTTGCTTGGTTTCTTTAGTTAAAAAAAAAACAACCCACACATAAAACACTTTCCCCTCTCTTCACCCAGAGCATCAGCTGGTCCATCACCCACACCCTCACCCCCAACACCTCCACCCATCCTGTTGCTCAGGAACTCCAAAGTAGAAACAAAGAACATACCCCAGCGGTGAGCACAGTGTGCATCTCCAGCACACCTGACTGACCCGCCTGAGCCGAAGTCTCGCACACTTCAGACCAGAGCGTTTTCAATTAGGGAGGAATATGCGAGGGGGTGTGGTTTCCACTCGAGACGAACCAAGAACGAGGCGTCCGTCCTGTCAGTCAAGTGTGTATGGATAGTATTCAAAATAATGCAGGTTTGAATGAAGCAGGTTGGGCATGGGGTCGATGCTGTGCGCCCCGGCTAGGGTTCAGCTCCAGCCTTGTCTCAGTTACACTTTAATGCACCATTAAAGCTGGATTAGATTTGAAAAAATTGGTATTCTTCAGCTCATTCTCTCTCTCTCTCTCTTTCTCTTTTATTCTGTTTCTCAGTTGTTGGAGGAGCCATGCTCATATTTCTGCAGGTCAGGAAGCTGACTGACATTGAGGAGAGAGGGGGGAGGTGGTGGTGAGAGAAATAGAGGTAGCAAGTTAGAGACAGCTGTATTGTTCCAGTAATGAGACCCCAGAGGAGTTAGGATAGGTAGAGGTTGCATGTGTACCAAGGAGTATTTTGAATTACATTGCACCTTTTTAATAGAACATCACAACAAGTTGTTTGTACATGCAAATTGAAGCTCTGGACTTTTCACTAAAGTAACAGGTAGACCTAGATGTAGTAGATCAGTGAAAAAAATATATATATATATATATATATTTGAAGGTATGAAGAGAGAAGCAGCTGATGTGTGAAGAAGGCAGTTAATTTGAAGGCTTTTTGAAGGCACAAAGGTGAGGAAGTCTAATTTCAGTGGAGAATCAGAAATTGGTGCATGTGTCTACACGCTTACGTACCGTGCTGTTTTGGATTTGTCACAGTTTCTGTCTGTTGTGCTTAAACGAGAAGAAGAAGAAAAAATTTGTTTGGCTTCAGCTTTTTACACACACACACACACACACACAAGTGCACACACGCCGACATATCTTTGTTGTCAAAGGATCAACAACCCATTATATTCAATCCTGTGATGGAGCCCAACCCCAGCCAATTCAACTCCCACCTGCCTCCCTCCACCTGCACCAAACCATGCGCCGATCCACTTCTGTGGAGCAAGATACACAGAAAATGGTGTGATGAGTCACTGTGTCAAAAGGTGCCAGTATTTATCTACGTGATTGATTATCCCTGAGGAGAAAAGAGATTAAAAGTTTGCCGTCCCGATTACTTCAACGGCGTTGGCGGACAGGAAGGAGAAGTATTTAAAGCCGGCACACATTAAGTGTCCGCAGCAGACAGTCGCGCTATTGGCCGAATCTTATAGGGGACAAATATGCTCCCGTTATCCAGTTTCTCAGGAATCTGAGTGCATCTAACTGTTGAGGTTTCATCTCATTTGCTGGTGCTACTGGAACAAGAATTCTGTTTGTCGAAGTGTGAACAGTTGGGCAACATCTGTGTTGCCCGGTGAACATGTTTAGTCACTGTTAAAGAGCACGTGTCTCTTTGGTCAGTATGTCACAGACTCCCAGGGTTTCCATGCTAGGGTTCGAAAAGAAGGTGTACAGTTGTGTATTTGGAAATTCTGCACACAGACACACACACACACACACGTTTTTTTGACAAACACAAACAAGCACGATCTGTGAGGCTTTTCATCACCAACGTCTGTCCTCCTGCAGTCAACAAACTCTTGTATTTTTCAGACTCTCAGAAGTTTTTCAGAACAGTCTAGAGATTTGGACGCCGATTCTACCATCCCCGCTCTTCCAGACAAGTCCCTACAGATGGTCCTTCTCTGAATAGCTATTTTCAGACGCCTATTATGAGACTGCCTCTCATCAGTACCCACGTTAGTATTATGGGGTGTAATCGCTGGGCCTTCACCCGTTCTGGTTTTAAGATGTTGTATTATGCATCAGCTCCACCCCCTGATGTGCCTCCATGAGACAAACAGACCTGGAGGTGGAGTAAACAAGGCCCCCACCCCACTGCGTTGTTACGACGGATGGAATGAAGGTGGAGGAGCGCGCTCAGATCTCCACCTTTCCCTGTATGGGCTCGGTGAGGTTCCTTCCATCTGCATACAATAATTGAGGTCAGTCTTCATCTCTCTCTCTTTCATTCTGTCTCTCTCACCTGCATCACTCGGCCTTCATTTCTGTCCCTTGGGTTTAACACCTCAGTAGGCATTCAATCAGGACCGGCAGGGCGGGCGCTCTCTCTCGCGCGCTCTCAACTGTGATTTGTAGTTTATGAAATGCCAGGACTCGTAACTTTCAGATCAAAACTCCTTTAATGGCTTCCAGGGGGAAATTAATGCTCGCCACAGTGCCTGCTCCTCCAGTGGCCACGCCGAACCTGCCTTCGCGCACTGAAGTGCCATGGCTTCCTGCGATGGAAATAACCCCCGAATGGTGGCGGCGTGAAGATGAGCTCATAAGATTGCTTCCATTAAACACACGAAAAACACAAGCGTCTGAAGTAAGTGTACGAAATAGTCAGATAACTGTCCCCCTCGTGAGGCACAAGCTATTGAAGTTCTCGACTGGGTCGAGGGAGCGCACAAGAACAGGCATGATTGCTGGCGATGAGCGGGAAGGATGGATGCCCGCTCGGTGAGGTCAGTGGCTGACTGATGCAGCGTTGCCGGGCAACAGCACCACCAGCCGTCCCGCTATCAATGGGGGTGGGGGGTGTGGGGGAATCTCCTGTGTTACCCCGAGCAGATGGCAACGTCCCACGCCCAACCCTACCCGTGAGCCCTGGTGGGTGGGAAAGCTTTGGTGTGTGTGAGTTGTGTGTGGACCTCAAAAAGCCAAAGGTTCACCAAAGGTCTCCAGAAGTTCTGTGACACCTATTGGAAAGGCATCAGACCACTGATGAACATCTTTGGTCCTTCTGTATATCTTTTATCACATACACACACACATACACACTCTTTTTACTCCTCTGCTCTCAGCACTGTGTGTTTTCGGTGTGTTATCTAGACACATGTTGCAGTGTCTGAACAACAAAAATGGTTTCCCAGAAGGCTGAAGGAAGGTGAATTGGAATACGCTGCCGTCCTCAAATTCGTACTCAATGATCCACAGGCAAATAGCAATAACCCGTAATTGAAACAAGCATCTTTTGAAGGTCTAGTCCATTGGAGTGGAATCAGAACCACAGAACCATGAAATCCTGAATAACCTTCAGGATCATGGTGTATATTTGCTATAAATATAAAATACATTTAAACAATTAATTAATCAATTATAGCATAAGGCGTTAAAGTGAGTGAGGGTTAGGGTTAGTGAGGGTTAGGGCTTTATTGCAGGGTTAATAAGCATACTTTGTGAACTGGGGTGAGGGTTAGTGAGGGTGAAAGCTTCCCTGAAGGATTAATAAGCCCACGTTAGCTAGTTTATCATGGACAGCACATCCAATCAAGCAGAAGACACTTTTTTTCAAATAAATGCAAACATTTTATGCTTCAGGGTGGAAATTAAACGGAGTGTCTTATGCAAAGACTATTATTCTCCTTGAAGCTTGTGATTTACCACCAGCCCATGGTCTCTGTTGCTTTGGCACATCGGAACCGCGACCTGCTCACGTCGTGCAAGGCACCGTGGGGTTTGGGCCCAGGTTTGGCTCTGCCGATTGGCTCCTCCGGGCTCTGGGCTACAGTTCGTCAGGGCCGGAAGGGGAGATAAATTGCTACCTTTCTTAATTGCATTGTGCTGTCGCCATTTTTCTCGAGCCCATTCGTCTCTGCGAACAAGACGGCACAAACGATTGGGTAGGAGTTTATTCTAGAGACTGAAGGGGTTCGGGGAGGGGATGGAGGTTGGATGGAGGTGCATGGGTGGTGTCACTCCATCAGTTCTTTACTTTCTGCCTAGTGCAAATTCAGAGGGACGCATTATAATATCAACATTTGACAATTCGATCTACATACAGACCAACGTATGTCCCAAATGAGGCATTTGTTTTCCTCGATTATTAAAGATGGAGAACAGACGATCAATTGATCTCCATTCAACCTGGTCTCAGGGGGGAAAACAACATGTATTTCTCTCCCCATTGTTAGCCATTTATAATAGAACAAGAACCATCTGTGTGTGAACGCCAAATGAATGAGTCATATCCTAACTCATTAACCCAGTCTACTAGTGATATGTTGTTTTGATTACTCTGCTGCAACACAACACATCTGATTAATCATTTTATTACAGCCTGGAATTTTAGCTCTCGCGAATTTGTTCCGGTACCTTCCATATCTCTGAGTAGTGTGAAGGGGGGAGGGGCTTCTGAAACATCTGAAATGCTTAGCGAGGAAGGTGATCAAAAATTAGCACCAACCAGGTCAGAAAAGCTTGTTTGGCCCTGTAGCTTATGTTCACTATTTAAAAAGCGCCATGTTGGTTGTTCCGTAGACATTGTCTTGTCCTTCAGTGTTGTGTGGCAGGTTCTTTGCGGTTCACTCCTCTGAACGAACGTCTGGCCTGGTAATGGAACTCCATTACACACTCTTCCAAACAGGCTATTATCGTCAGAGCATTAGGTAGCTTTAGAAACTCTTTTTAATCTAGTCCTGATTGTTGTGAGCATATTTTTTTTTTTTAGGGGTCTAAAGATTCGGGCCTTTTTTCTGTCCAAGTTACTCTTTCTGCGAATTCATGTTCGGTACATTGTTAGACAGATTTATTTATTTATTTTTCTTTTTGCACAGTGTTCACGTTCGTGTGTTTTATTCTCTGCTGAAAGGGCTTGATTCGTTTTATGTGTGGAGGGAAGATAAGTGCTGCTAGCAAGCTTGGCGGTCTGTGTTAACTCTTTATGTTGCTCTTTACCGAGCCACAGTCCCTTTTGAGGTGGAAAAATGCATAACAACCTCAGCAAAAGGCGCAAGCACACCCTCGCCGACTAGCCCTGGTCGTTGACGTGACGATCACCCCGACTTCGCCGAACCTTTGCTTGGACGCCAGCGCTGAAAAGTTCCGCCCACCACTCATACGTGAGCTGTGTTCCTGACCGGCCCGCTGTCAGTTTCTGCTGTTTTGTTCTGGAATTAATCTTCAAATCTCGTGGTAAAATGTAAGTTTGCCGCCTGTCAAACTGTGCACCAGTGGCCCTTAGTCGTAAAACCTCGAATCAATCGACTCTCTCCTCTCCCGTGTGACCGTTTGGACAAATGCCAGGCGGCTTTCCCGGCTTTTCCTGTCGCCGCCCTAGAGGCTGTTTCACGAACTGCCGTCAGCCAGTTTGACAGTGCGCTAATTGGAACTAGGCAGCGGTCGAGCCCCGTGGGTGCCAAGGCCGCCAGCAGCCCAGGTCATTTGTGTCCTCGCTATGGCGACAGCCGCTCGGCCGTCTAGACCAGACATCCGCTGGTCGATATGCGGCTCATGGGGTGTGATCGCGTCCCAGCGGGGAAACAGGGTCTGATGGGAATGTTTTTTTTTTTTTAAAAAAGAAAACAAACGGTCCTGGAGTGCGTCAGGCCAGAGGGTGTTAGCTTCGTCATTTGAGACTCTTGGTCTACAGATAAGTGAGAAGGGAAGTTTTTGCCTAGCTTTCCTTTGGAGTTTAGGGACTGTGTGGAAAATGAAGGAACGGCAGGATGTGTTGAGTCGTTCCCATGGAAACGTCCCCGGCGCTGAGAATTGTGTCCGTGGGGTCCCTCCGGAAGGACATGGAGGTTATCAGGGAAATCTGTTCACAAAGGGCCAGATCAGATGGGAGAAACAGGAGAGGCGAGATCACAAGCAAAAACGTGAGACCCTAAAACTGGACCATGGTGTATTCTGATGTAATAGGTCTTGCTTCGGTGATGCAGTACCTTTCAGGAGGACATGTTCAACAGAGCAAAACAAGTGTTAATCGTGGTGGTCGTTCCCAGCGCTGGTGGTATATGAGCCAGAGAGGCCCTTTTCTGTCCTCAGAGGGTTACGACAGAGGGCACGGGGCCACCCCCCAGCTTACAGGGGACATCAGAACAAATGTAGTGCCTTTTGTGTGTGAAACCGACTGGATATGGTCGGAGTGTGTGTGTGTGTGTGTGCATGTGAAACTGGCAGGTTATGGTCTGTGTGTGTGTGTGTGGGTGTGTGTGTGAACTGTCTGAGTATGGTCTGAGTGTGTATGAGTGTGTTTGAACTGTCCGAGTATGGTCTGAGCGTGTGTAAGAGAGACTATGGTCTGTGTGTGTCATTGCTCCCTTCAGCTGAGGGCATGTGCTGATTTTTTGTTATTCGCAGTAGATCGCCTTCCTTGCAGGGGAATGAAACTGAGAGCTTCCCCTGCTGTGTGCAGCTCCCAGCCGTCTATCTGCAGATTGTACAACTAGGATGAGACCTGAGAATGGAATAATATGGGCCATTGATACAAGTTGTTATACAATATCACGAAATGAACCCTCACGGAAAACAAGCATCTATAACAGTCCAGAACTCACCGTGCTCTCCGCGAGTGTTGGCATTAGTCATCATGCACAACTTTTTCCTGGAATTATCATTTTTACCGAGGCAGTTCGTGCTTTAAACCCTTTAAATCCGGATCCCTGAGCCGTGTTTGTTTTTTGTTTCCCTGGTGGCGAGGGCCCTGCTGCGATTGGCTCGCGCCGTGAGCGGCTCCGCCCCCAACCTCGGCCCGAGGTGGAATCCAGAAACGGCAAAGCTCCAGGGATGGCCACGTTGTCTCGCCGCCCCCGGACCCAGCTGAGGAGAGGAACTTTGAAAGTCTTGTGCTCTATTGGCTGTGAGGTTGTGCCATGTGTGGTTGTGTGTGTATGTGTGTGGGAGCATGGGTGTGCGGTTGGTTGTGTTAGTACTCCCTTCAGCTGAGGGAATGTGCTAATAGTTTTTCTGTTATTCACACTAGAGCGTCTTCCTTGCGGGAAGATACAAAGTGTATCTTGAGTATACAAAGAGAGAGAATCACTTCATATTTTAGAACAGAACGGAGAACCATTTGTAAGTGGGTTCAAACAATGGCTTCTCTCTATTTGACTACTCAAGTATTGTTTAGTTTGTTAAACATCACCTCTGAAGGGATGTTAATATTTTTAACACACAAAATGAATATATCCAATATAAAAACCAGCAATGTGTTTACCCAGACTGAAATGATATGTACGTGTTTAATAAATCTTTGACATTTGTGCTAAAGTTCATTAGCATTATGCTAATATAGAAGACAAATAGAATGAGTATTAAAAAGATCAAGTATTCTGGGAAATGAAGGGCTGGTGTTATTAGACTGTGGATACTGTGGGCTGACAGGAGTGCTGTTAACAACAACACATTGTATTAACAATAACACAGCAAAGTCCCCTGGGTGGAATATAGTCTTGCAGTGGTTACTGTGCCTACTTCGGCTTAAAGTGTTAGTTTACACTACGAGGCCGTTAATTTAAGGGGGGAGGGTTATAATGGGGGGGGGGGGGGTTGGTATAATGGAACCAGTGGTTCTGGTGTCGGCTCTTTTTCTGGACCGGTGAGCAGTCCAGTCTTATGCATTCATACTGTCCCGTCCAGTCCTGCAGATAATTCCCGGCTAACCAATTGGACGCGGAGCTTGACCCGTTACCATGGTGATGTAGGACAGCGGCTTGGCCGTGGGTCTCGGGTGTGTTGAGCGGCTGGTGGCTTCTTTTGGGTTGAGGCCGTATCTCGCTAAGGGACGCTGCGTTGCCATAGCAACCAGGCTCTTAAGTGTAACTTTACAAGGTCCTGCTGAGAATTGGACGGGATTGTAGCAGCCGGGGGGGCATTTGGCTCGGACCCGCAGCACTTGCTAGCGATTTGCAAGAATTGGGACCCGCGGTGTGTGAACTTATCAAGCAGGAAACACAATGAGGCAGGGCCTCCCACGGCGGTCTGCAGTCTGACAGTCTGCAGTCGGACAGTCTGCAGTAGGACAGTCTGCAGTAGCCGGGTACAGTTATTTCACTATGTAACCCAAGTGCAGTTATTTCACTATGTACCCTGGGTACAGTTATTTCACATTTGAATAGCATTTTTCTCTGTGGCTCAGTAAACCTGTCACCTTTATTGGCTCAGAATATGAAACAAGACATAGAGAGAAAGAGAGAGAGAGAGAGAGAGATCACATCTCATAAATGTGCTTTAAAGACAACGACCAAGAAAAAAAAAAGACATTTCATTTGGTTGCTATGAGACCTGCACCGCAGTACTGGTCTCCCCCACCAGGATCACTACAGATGAGGGAATTCCCATCTGGACCTTCTTCCAGAGTCTGTGTAATCCCTACATCCAGACATCATAGGGCAATCAAAGCGTCTATCTTGACTGCATGCTTTGACGAGGGGTGGGGGGTGGGGGTCCCAAATATTCTCACATATCTTTAAAACGAACAAGGTTTATTTTTAATGACAGTTCATCACAGTTCATAGAGCAAACAAGCTGTTAGCCTGCTGAATTTGGTGCGTGTGGGAAATTCATTTCGTGGCTGCAGAATTTGCATTACAGAACCTTCTCGGGTTCCTCTATGTGAACCCCCCCCCCCCAATGAGAGTCAGACTTCAGTAGCGAAGTACTCTGAACACAGGTGCTTGTCATTTTTATTTTATTTAGACGACTGACCCAATTCCTGTGAGGTTTGATAAAGGAAGTCATGGAAGCCCAGTTAATTGAGGCGAACAACGGGTGTCACTCTCCGTGTCTTGAATAACGTGCGCTATCGCCGCTCACTGGCGATTCGAACGGCCCAACCGCAGCCCGACCGCAACCGACCCGGGAAAGTGCTAGAGGGGCCAACGGACCTTTCCTGGCTCAGCGTATCGTTCTGTCCTGCCTGGTCTCCGGGGGGGGGCATGAACCTCAGAATGGTGTGCATTGTTGTTAATTGGACGGTTTTGGTGCCTCTCATGGGAGGGAGAGGAGGAGGACGGAGAGGGAGGGAGTTAAAGAGGGAGAGAAGAGGAGGAAGGAGAAGTGAAAGCATACACAGTCGACTTCTCTTTATAATAGACCACACCCTCCCCCACAAACCCCCGGGGGGTTAGGGCTACACCTGTAGTGTTTGTGCTGAGAGCATGTGACCTCCCACCCATACACACACACACACACACACACACACACACACACAACCTCTCTGCTCAAGGAGCCAGGTCATGGCGCAATCGCCACCTCATTACTGGCTGTCAGATCTGTTACCTTAGTTACACCACTCCCTCACACCCCCTAACGCTACAAAAACTCTGCCAGCCGCTTCCACTTCCCCGCTCACTCCCTAATCACAGACCTGCAGTGATTGGCTGGGGCGAGAGGGCTGGGAGGCACGCTCCTTTTGATTTGTTCCTTGCCTCCCCTTTCCGCAAGCTGGACTAACGCACGTCTTACAGCACAGAAACAGAAGGCTTGAGCGCAGTCGAAGTGGCCGGTGTCGGGAACGAGGGAGCTGCCGGCCGTTTGCCGTTTAGTCTCCGTAAACACGAGGGAGCATGCCGCCACAGATTTCTCTCTAAACAAAAGAGCCTCCTGCCTGCCGTTTATGTACAACGGTTTGTATACATCAGACAGACGCTCACGTTAGCCACTGCGAAAGAGCTGAATCACGGTGGAAACGCGGTGGAAACAGGTGCACGAAGGTCACTGGAACAAGTCGAAGAAGGTTACTTGTGGTATAACGTTACGCAGCATCTTAGCACAGAAACAACGGTGTGAAGATCCTCAGAGTGTTTCTTTCTCTATTGTCAGGGTAAAATGTCAGGGCATACAGTTCTACTAGTTCTATAATGATATGTGTTTGAATGGTTCATAATAACACTTAGGCCATCTGGGCTGCAGTATTATAATTAGATCCGAGAGAACTGGAGACGGTAATAAACCAGAGTCTGACTCTGGTTAAGAATCTCTGAGACACATGCACAGAAGTGCTGGCTATGTGTAAGTTAAAATAGTCATAAACTCGTTATTTAGGCAAACAACAATAGCCTACTGTTTCAAGTCTTTAAAATCACCCGACCAAGTGCAATTCGAAATGAACCGGATAAACCAGCGTAACTGCCGTTTGTCTGTCTGTCTGTGTTCTTGTTTGTTTGTTAGGATGATGTAATGAATACCCTGCTGTAGCAAAGCAGACTTCAGGAAATCATTCCCAGAGCTTTTTAAGATGTTGAATTTGATTAATTTTTCATGCGCTCGGTCATTACTCCGCTCTGCACTTTTGCTTCTGTCTGTTGAGGTTTCGCAGGAGATAACAAACACTTCACTAATAAGGCTCCACATCAAAGAACACGTGGACAGATCTCAGACGGAGTACCACACACCACATGCTTACACACCCCGAGCCCCGGCACTTCATGAAACTAACAGCGTTCCATTCACCATTAGAAGCATCTAAGTAAATAAATAAACAATAAATAAAGCTTTGTCTTTCTGTGTTGGCTTGTTTACATCCCTGTCGATAATGAATGTTCAGTATGTTACACCTAAACACTGTTCGCTGGTTTACACGTGACTGACATTGGTAAAACTGGTCAAATATTTTCTGGTCTTACAGTGTTGGATCTTTTAACCGAATGTTTGGTTAACGCGGCTGGCCGGTTCAACCAGGTACTAAGTAATGGAACTGCTCAGAGGCACAGCCGCTTCTGTGTATTTCTGCCAGTAATTGACTGTTTACATGTGAAACGACGTCTAATGTATGGAGTGTAAATGAGACAGTGGAAAGCCATCTGGCCTAGTCAGTTCCACTCACGGCCCACGCTCCCGAGACGCGATCGATGATAGACGTCCTGGCTCGACGGGCGGAATGTGCCTCGGTGGCGTAAAACGCCAGGGCCGACCCTGAGAGGGCGGGCGCAGAGTTTCCGGGGCCGCTGGCATACGGCCGTGGGAGGTTTTGTAGTCTAGATGCGCTGTTCTGATCAGCAGGAGCCTGAATTTAGCATTTCGAGGGTGTGGGAAAGAAGGCCGTGACCCTCATGAACGCGGCCCGACAGACAGGGCTGGGGGTTGGGGGATGGGGGGTTGCATGGTGAAGGACAGGGTGTGGCAGAGGGCGGGGTTCCGTTCCTTCCTCTCCCAGCCGGTGACCTTCTTCTCGATCACCACTCACTCATTCCCCTCTCTGTCTCTCTCTCCACAGGCTGTGGAGACGAACCTTGCCTCCAAAGACAGCCACTGGGTGTTTGTGAACGAGGTAAGTCGTTTCTTCGCCTCACACTCTGTCGCTTCACTTCCTGAGTGACCCCCCCCCCCCTTCCGCTCCGCACATACAGTGCCCCTTTGATGCCATGCTCTTAACTATAAATAACTGTCATGGTCTGTCTTGCAGCATGTAACCGCCATTATTTGCCCATCACCTGGCTGTTACTGTAATGTCTGCGAATCATATGCAGTGCGTGGGGGATAATGCCCGATGTCATGGCATTCGAGCAAAAATGGGGGTGGAGGTTGGGTGTAGATGGCCACACCGCTTTGGCGCCGTGGGCGAGACCGACGGATTCACTGCAGAAGAAAATAGCGCTCTGACGATCTTTTTGCCAGCGTGAGGCGCGATCCCCCCGTGCCAGTTCTCAGGCCGAGAGTGTGTTCTCGCAGCAGAACGTAATGTAAAATTTAAGTCCATGTTTTTAGCAGCTGGCTGCACGAGCCTGGATGTGCCGTCGTCTCTAGCCTCACGCCAGCAGGTCATCTTCAGTAAATCGTTTCTAATTAAATCGTCAATCGCTTGTCGTGAGCCCTTATAAAGCAGCATTTTAAAGGAGCTGGTTGGTTGGTTGGTTTTATCTGTGTAAATAAACAAAATCCCTGAGCTTCAGAGTTGTCTCCATTTGTGGCATTGATTCTATGCCCTATTTTGTACAAACCAGTAAATTAAGGTGTTATTTAAATACACCCGCCTCCTACGTATGTCTCCGAGCTCCCAGTGACGCCTCCTCCCCTTCGATGGCAAAGTTTGAGGGAGCAGTTATGACCGGTTAAACGAGATGTTGTCTGCTCTGTGTGTCCTGGTAGATTCTAGACACTGTAGAGGACAGAATCAAGCAGGTGTCCTGTATCAGTGAGGTCAACAGCTCAGTCACTGTCAATTCCATGCACGTCATGCATTTGTCAAGGACAGCGCCGAGTTCTTAACCAGCCAGTCGGCTTCGCCCCCTAATACCGCCAGCCAGTCATGGAACGAAGTCAATGGTTATGCGAGGGAGGGGGTGGGGTTAAAGCTGCTTCATTACCTAGGGCAGAAGGCCCCCAGACAGAGGTACAATCCTACTGCGAAGCAAACGCTTCCTGCCCTTCTCCATAAGTAGTGGAATACATAGGGGCCAAGGAAGTGTACTATCTAGGGAGAAAGTGAATATATCTAACTCTTTACAAAGTA
Organism: Sternarchorhynchus goeldii; assembly: GCA_028565775.1. NCBI lineage: Eukaryota > Metazoa > Chordata > Actinopteri > Gymnotiformes > Apteronotidae > Sternarchorhynchus > Sternarchorhynchus goeldii. The sequence continues at coordinate 15,955,654 of JAOXYF010000012.1, read as the reverse complement.
CACTATGTAAGGAGCAAGTGAATGTCTCTAACACTTCCCAAAGTGCACTACTAGGGCATAAGCTAGTGTTTTTATCACTTCACGAAGTGCACTATGTAGAGAGAAAGACAATGTCTCACTTCACAAAGTTTGCTACTAGAGAGTAAGCTAGCATTTCTAACACTTCACAAAGTGCACTACGTAGAGAGAAAGCGGATGTTTCTAACACTTCACAAAGTGCGCAACTAGGGAGCAAGCTAGGGTCTCTAACATGTGTATCACTACCTAGGGCAGACGGCCCCCCAGATGGAGGTACGCTCCTGCTACAGTTTCCTTCCTTTCGCCGTAGGCCCCTCGGGGCTGCTGAGCTGCAGCACAAACGCATCTCGCTAACCTCCTCCGTCTGAGTTGCCGAATGCGAGCGAATTCTATATACAAGCAGATGGTGTTTAATCGATCATATGTGTTCATGTTTACTTTGGGAACCTCTGTTGTGCGTCCTGTCAACTTCGCGGATTCTGCCACTGATGCGCCCCGTTCTTGTTTGACTTCGGTTTATAAGACTGCAGTTAACATGCTGGGAATTATAAAGAGCAGCTGTTAAGTACTCTCCTAAATACAGCTTTCTCACAACACTGTGCAGATTCTATATGATTTTGAAATAGTGATACTTATATCGCATGGCTTCAAATCCCTTGTGATTACTGCTTATACAGGTTGGGTTATGGTCGGGGTTATTTTACATTAAAAAGGGTACAGTGGGAAGAAAAAGATTACCACCAGTCAGTCATTACAATTGCAATCATCACCATTACAGTCATTCCAACTGGAGTCATTACCGTAACATCCTTTTCCTATAAGATACTTAGCACGGTTTGGTCAATATTAAATGTTTCAGTAGCTTTGATGGCCGTGAACAAGACTGCCATACTGGAGATGGTTTGATGGCAGCGTTTTTCTGAATCATCTGCTTTCCACTGTAGAAGGTCCTGGATTTAGAGACAACTGATAAACAAGTGACCGCAGCTCAGGAAATCCCCGTTCTTACTATCCCAACAAAACACCAAGTAAAGCTACACGCTTTTATGCAAAATTACACGTTTCAAAAAAATCATCTTAGCATTATTTATCCTCATTAAGATTCTGCCACACATTTTTGTATTTTTGCTGCAAGAACCTCCCAGCGTCTCAGACCGTGCTCAGCCTGTTAGCATCGTTCATATTCGGACACACCAAGCCAGCAAGACACTTCGGAGGTTCTCAGTTTACTTTTGCTATGGCTTGTTTTGTTTTGTTTTGTTTCAATGGCATGTTTGGTCTGTTCAAACATATATTAGAGAAGATTTAACTTATTTGTCAGGAATGCACCGATCCTAATATACTTTCTATGCATTCTGTGCTAGTCTGTAAACAATGGTGTTGCCCAATCTAAATAAGTAACGTCTAAAAAAATATTGGTATATGCAATAGTTCAGCAACATATGCAATAGTTTAGAACTAATGTGGTTGAGATGGAGAAATCTAGTGGTTGAACAAATATTCTGTCAAAGCTTGTTGCAAGCAAGGCTTTGACGATACACTGAGCGATGTCCCAACGCTCATGACCTCTAGCTAACCCTAACCCATGTCTGAAACATGCTGTTCAGTTTCTCTTAGCCAAGCACCGAACTCCAATGCGCCCCTCCCTCGATCTCTTCACCGCAGATGGTTGAAACAACAGAATGAGAAATGAAGAGGGTTGTCCACGGTCCCTGGGTGTAGGACCACAGAGCTCCTGGTCCCACAGCCGCTGGGGGAGCGTAGTCGGACACACAAACGGAGTGGCTTCAAATTGGAAAAGCATGTTAGCTTTGGTTTTTCGAGGTCACCTGCGTACCTGTTCCCTCTACGCAGTGAGCGGCGGGCAGAGGGTAAAAAACGCCTAGCTTTGTGTCTTTTCTACACTTTCTCGGGCTTGGTGAGACCCCGTAGTGAAACCTCGCCTACAGTGAAACCTCGCCTCGCACTCATGAGTAATGAACATTTGACACCTTGACGATGAATATTCCATGTTGGCAGGCTTTTGTTCTTAATTTATTTACAAAGTACCTGTGGACTAAAACTTTCCATTTTATCGTAGAGAATATGGGAAAAGTCATGTAAAAATAGACAAAGAAAAGACAAGGCCTCAGGGGAGTGCCGTGAGACTCCCTTTCTCTTTGAAATCCTTTCACAGCTGCTAAGTTTAAAAGGACATTTAATCCTTGCTGTGCCAGCAAAAGCTTCCTAGTTGGACTTTCTGTACAATTTCCATACACTGTGGCTTTTGAACAACTAAAGATCCCACTGAAAAATGACATTGACTTCCCAGAAAACATGACCAGTAGGTGTCTGCCCTGGCAGCTCCATTGATTCCACAACAGTGTCGCAAAACAATTGATATATTATAGTAATTTGCATATGTATAAATATGTATATATACTTATATGACATGAGCAGGAAGTTACCTTTTTATGTGTTCATGACTACGAGGCAGTGTGTAATTTTACAAACACGATCAGCCATTATTATGTAAATATCAAGTCATAAGGGACGTCCAATGATAATTCTGACCTTTTCCCTCTCTGCAGTTCTTAAAAATAGGGGTTTTTTTTCTATTAGGATGTGTCGAGATGATGTAAGACAGGCAGAGTCTAAACTCCAGTGTGAGTCAAACATGTAGAGGTACACAGTTGCATCTGGGTGACATAAGAGTGTCCGCTGGGATGGGCAAGGTTGCTGGGGGGGGGGGGGTGTTAGGATGGAAGGCATCTCCCTAATAGCACTGCTGCAAAGGGGATGAGGGACACCTCATGAACAGTCATCCAAAACTCCAGTGATCTCTTCAGAGAAATGCTCTCGAACACAGCAGTGTCGTGCTAAATCTAAATCTGTTTTAATTACTTTAATTGCACCATCATATCATTTAAGAAAAATGCCCCAACACTGCACTCTAATCACACTAGTCGACAGCTACAAGCACAGTGATGTGTGTCCGTCTTCAGAAATTTGTTGAAACCATGGAATGATCTTTTGAAACCATGAAACCATGGAGTGATCTCCATTTCCATCCAGTCTTTAGTTGGACTGGTCTTGGAACAGGATAATACTGAACATCATGTCTGCTTACTGCATGTGTTCATTACGGAGCTCCAGAACTACAGTAGAGCTAAATATTGAAGCATGAACTGGAGCATTAACAACAATTTCCTCCACATCAAGACGTTAAAATTAAAATGTCCGCTGGAAATGACTGCTTTAGCAATATGTGCTGTTTGAAAATGAGTTTGTTTTCCGTTTTCTTTTGTGATAATGAAGTCAACAAAAAAATGAAGACAGAGAACCGATTATACAGTCATTGGTGATTACAAACTTACCTGTCACATGTTAAGAAAATAGTTCATCGTATACATAAGTCCCATAATGTTAAGTCAATTATGTGCTTTCATTTGCTCTCTCTCTCTCTCTCTCTCTCTCTCTCTCTCTCTCTCTCTCTCTCTCTCTCTCTCTCTCTCTCTCTCTCTC
>JAOXYF010000012.1:15918525-15952057 GCA_028565775.1 Sternarchorhynchus goeldii | reverse complement strand
CTCTCTCTCTCTCTCTCTCTCTCTCTCTCTCTCTCTCTCTCTCTCTCTCTCTCTCTCTCTCTCTCTCTCTCTATCTTCTCTCTGAAGGAGATCAGTGACACTGAAATCATGGAACTGGCACACAGTGCCTTGGGAAGGCTGACAGTTGTCCGGCAGATTTTTCCTCTATGGAGAGACAGCAGTGTGAACTGCATGAGGAACAGCCATCGCATATCATCCTTGCTCTGCGACCCTCAGGAGGGCTACCTACAATCACTAGAGGTCAGTTTCCATTGATACACCATCACTGTCTGGGTCCTCTGGGGAGTTCCACAAGTGCCAGTTTTCGGTCCCACATTGATTTGATATATTTATGCTAGGACATGTTTCAAAGGTAACTAAATTAAATTGGCCCGAAAGTCTTAATAAAAAAATACATTGCTGTGAGAATGTTAATATTAGATTGACACCTTGAGGCCAGAGGGTATGTTTCAGTCTGTGCTCTGGCATTATAAGTTTGGGTTTGCCATTCAGTTAAGACATGTAGGTGTGATTGGTAGTGATTCCTGCCATGCCTCACCTGCACCTCAAAATAAACAATGAATATTTTAGTTAAGGTGATGAAAACGTGTGTGATGAAATCTCACCCCGGAATTACAGTTTCAGGACCACATTAATTTAGATAAAAAAATACTTGCCCTGCTTACGGTCCTCCAGTACAGGTAAAACACTGTAATTACACTTCAAAGTCATTAGCAGCTGCCAGCCTCCATGGCTACTCTTCTCTTCTACTGCTCCAGTCAGTCATCTGGATCCAGGTTTGACAGTGGCATCCCCGGATGTAAAACAAGGGTCCAGGGAGAGAACAGATGGCACAGCTTAACACCAGCACTTCCAGCACGTCCCCCAATCGTTCTTACAAAAGAGGGTTAAACACTCTCCAATGTTAGATCACCTTCGGGATAACAAGACCAGTGGTTCACGGATGCAAACCCAGCAGTGGTTCTCGGTTTTGCAGCTCCGACAGAACATCTCTCTTGGCATGTCAGAGAGTCAGCCACAGCTTAACAAACTACCGCTGTGTTCCCATCTGTCCTTCACTGGTCTGATGCTAAAACACCCAAGTTTTGGATTTAAACCATTCCTACTTTAAATAATATTTATATGGTAGTACAGGGCCAGTCTGTACCCGAGACAACATTTAGCATCAACTACTCAGTTCATCTCATATTTTCAGTACACAACAAACAGACTTTCATGGCCAACAAAATGAGGACAGAACGTTTTGTAACTTAATAACTGGCATAATCAGAGAGGGCATTTTGTCAAAATACTTCATGTTTTTCTTGCTCATTTCACCCAAGTTTTAGGGCAAAGAATCTGCTTCCAGTCTTGTTTCCAGTCTTGGGACCGCACTTCCCCCAGAAAATATCCCACCACCAGAGGTGCTAGTCACCCCAAGCATTAAACTCCAGCCTGACATAAGGGCTGCTCCACCTCTGTCTCACAGGGGTTAAAGGAGCCACTTCTGACAGGCTTGTACATGTTCTCACACCCAGAACTCTCATGTTCTGGAAGCTGTATCACTTCAGGACACTCTCATGTTCTAGAAGTTGTACCACTCCAGGACACTCTCATCTTCTAGAAGACCACATACTGGTCTACATCTAAAGAATAATCAAACTGTTCCCTTTCTAAGCAATCAGGATCGCTTCCTAACCCACTTCAGTGTTGAAAACCCACTACAGAGATATTGGAAACTCTTCTTATGCAGTTTAATCTTGAATAATGAACTTCTAATCATAACACCACTATATGGAATATAAAACTGCAGAGTGCTTCTCCATATTAATGTCCCTATCTACTTTCTTGTAAGGGCTTCATAACAGAGTTGAGATGGATGCAACAGTTTATTAAGTAGCTCACATGGCTCTCTGGATTTATGAAGAACACTAGTATAGTACTTCAAATGCATTACCAACTCACTGATAATCTTATTCAGGAATGCTAATGAATGAATACATAATTATTGTACTATTGTATTATTATAAATATTGTATTATTGTAACTCGACATAATTAACATAATTATTAACATAATTTGTATTGTGCTATTGTGTTATTGTAATTCAACATAATTAACAGTACAGTTAAGTACAGTTAATAAATTTTCTGATTACAAATTTAACCTTTAACCATCCATAATCTCTCATATGAGTTGGTTGTGACTAGGGTTGAGCGCAGTCTTGCCTGGACCTTCTCTTGTGTGTTAGCACCAGCGGAGGTCACGCACTGCATTCCTGACAAAATGGCACAAAATGTGAGACGTCCGTCTTGGCTGAGTAGCTGGGGCTGTCTGGAGCCTGTCTGGATATCGGACACCTGAGCTTTACAGCGCATGGTTTATTTTGACTCCAGACACACATGTGGGGAATGTTATGTGTGGTGTCAAATCTTAGGGAAATATGGCACATATATATAGTCCGTGTGTATATATACTGCTATATGTGTATGTGTGTGTTTGAGTCTCATAGTAGACATTTTTTGGATACCCAATACATAACTTGCATTATTTCCAATTTATTTATTATCTGATTCTGAACGATGTTTTATTTAGGAAAAATTACAGGATTCCCTCCGCCACATCTGTTTATGACTCATAAACAGATTTATGACGCTTGCCTCGGTCACATGGCTTCCTTCTTAAAGGAGCTGGTAACACATAATAATACTTTACCGCTAAATTGAAACTATGACTTCAAAGAAAAAGAAAGCTGCATTTAACAGACAATACCAGGAATCCTACCTAGAAAATACCAATTTTTATGCTGGTCGTATCATTTTATTTTGTTGTATTTATCTGCCACACCTTAAAGGCCAGTCCGTGAAAATACTGTCTGACATTAAACCGGTCCGTGGCACAAAAAAGGTTGAGGACCGCTGGTTTGGATGATATATTCCAGATATCACTGTCATGAGGGATCAGTTTTCTCCAGTCATACACACACAAATTCTGGCACCATAAAAATTAAAGGCCAATTTCCAAGATTAGTACTGAAACTACACTACAAGGGAAATTCAAAATTCACTATTAAATTACAATGCATTTATTCTCATACTAGGTATAATGCATTTACAGGAAACTACTTTAGGATTTACTCAGTACCACACAAAAACATTTACAAACTACAGCACGTAGAAGTAGTTGGTAATAAAATATTCCTACATGGGGAATTGACTGAAGCAGGTGAAAACCAATGGATTTTTTTGGTTCGTTTGATTGCTTGTTCATTTCAGTTTTTTGGTGTTTGGTGTTATTAATAATGAACTATATTTTTATTTTACACCCACTAGACACTTTGGTAGACGCATCATTGTAGACACCTTGTAGAGATGTGGATGTCTGTCTCTTCAGTTTCTGACCAAAGTAACACTAACATGGGTATGTTTTTAGTTGTCAGACCACTCTTAACACAGAGTCTGAAGCAGCCTTGATGTGCTTTTATTAAGTCCATGACACCATAATGTCACAGCGTCATGCAGTGTTGAGAATGGTCTTCTAGTTAAGGAATGAGAAGTGATGAACAAGATACTGGGTGACAGACAAATGGTGCATGCCAATAAAATGTCTTCCTAATTGCACCCTTTTAAATTGTATTACAAGATTTTTGAGACACGTTCGTTGTTTTTAATAAAGTTTGAGTGTATTTGAAGCACACGTTTTCCCAGTCCCATAACATTCTCTGTGTGACATTTAGAATTTATTGTTTTCCACTCCACTCCAAGGTTGACCACGTGTTTTTCGATTTCAGGTGTCCAACCTGTACCTGTATGACAGTGTGCTGATGTTGGCCAACGCCTTCTACAGAAAGCTAGAGGACAGGAAGTGGCATAGCATGGCCAGTCTGAACTGCATACGCAAGTCAACAAAGCCATGGAACGGGGGCTGGTCCATGCTCGAAACCATCCAGAAGGTATAGAGATTGAATATTTCCTCTTACTGCACGGTTAACTGTTAGTAAATGCCCATTTCTACTCTTTATCTTACCTTCTGGGTGGGCCAGGATACGGTGGCAAAGCCCGTGGAGTTGCAGAGTAAAACATGACATGCTTCACATGGCTCCTCTACTTCATGCCAGAGCCCCAGACAGGTGGCTGCTTAAAATGCAAGTGGTTTCTTCGCCTCTGCCAGCCCCTCCCCCCACACATCCACCACACTCCTTCTATTACACTGTCCTTTGGCTCAGTATTGGCTGTCAGGGGACTCCTTCCACTCAGCTGACCATACATCCTCTCATGTCACTCGAGGGCTCTCATGGTGGCCCAGCAGCTGAGCGTCTTCAGCTGACGTCTCTCGGATAACTCGTGGCTGGTGCATGCTCTCCAATTTCATGCCTCTTTCGTGTTCCATGAGGCACAGAGAGGAGCAGAGAGCCTTTAATCTGTCCCTGGAGGCTCCTAGCACAGATAGATGAGCAGATAGATTCTGCTACTACAGCATGTCCACTTTATTTGTGGACTGACTGCAGGTCTGCAGCTAAGACAGTAACAATGATCATCAGTATGCACTTTCTGATTAGGTTTGGCTTAATTTGGGTTTTAGAAACCATGCCAAATTGGAACGTCCATTTTAAAAGTTCACTTGTCTCTCTAGGGCCGCATTACAGGACTTACTGGAGTGATGGACTTCATGGCCAATGGATCCAACTCACATGTCCAGTTTGAGATTTTGGGCACCAGTTTCAGCGAGACCTTTGGAAAAGACGTAAAACGGGTATGTTGAAATAAACTCTGAACAATCACTTGCCAACCAAGTGCAAGACCTTGAAACTTTAGTCGATGTGGGTTGCGCCATTTTAGTACAATGCAACGAAGGCTTATTGGAAAGCAGAAACAAAGTCTGAAGCTCAAATCCCTTTGTGAAGTTTCGCGAAATCTCCAGCCGGTGTTCTGTGTATCGTCCTTCGTGAGGGCAGCTGTTGCTCTGTAGATGGGAGAAGCACTAAAACTTTAGTGAAGGCTCTTTGCCCCCTATCCATCTTTCTTCAACAACAACACACCGAGTTCCTGAAACACAAAATTGTACTTAGCTGCTAAGTAAAGCCTGTAGCAGGATACAGGGATGTCGTGAACTAATTTTATTTGAGTGGCACACCAACAATACTCTTGGGAGCCAGAAGGATGGAATAGCATTTGCTATAGATGAGCATTCATAGGGCCCTGGGGTTCTTTTGGCCCATAAATTTTTTTTATGTAAGCTACATCATAGTACACAACAGCAAAAGCTTAAGCTATTCTGTTTTGCCATATCACAAAACTCCCTGATAGAAAACACAACACTATTAAAGTGCAGTATTAAAATAATTTTTTTCAGAGCAGCATTCATCTTTAGCTCCTAGGAAAGAGGCCTGTAAACAAGCATTATCCAGTTACTTAGCTGGTTTGCTAACACACTCATTTTCATGCTAATCATAACAGTGATTAAATGAATCATTGCATTTCTGCATTAACACTAATAGTAAAATTTCCTGATTTCAAATCGTATTGCTTTCGATTACATTAGACTTGCCAATTAAATCAGGTAGGCTATGAATACACAGTTTGTTTGAGCTAGTAGATCTTTCATTGCTATTTCAGCATAATACTAGCTTAAGTTTGAGAAGTGGCCCATTGATAACATAAATCAAACCTTCAAGAGGTTTCTGCCATGTTTATGGAGGTCATAAACATGGCCTTTGACATTGTACATTGTAGACAATTTGAGTTTAATAATCAAATTAACAGAACAATAGACTGTGCTGTCCTAATTCAGAGGTTTTTAAAGCTGCAGTAAAAACATATACACCTCACAGACTCCAGCATGGCAGGGTATGACATCTCAGGTAGGACAGTGACTCTACGTACAATAGCCAGCATGTAAACTGTCAGTTCTCTAACCTGGACATCTGGATGAAACTAGTATTGACCATAAGATACGCACTTTGCGAAGTCACCCTGAAGTTCCTCCTGAAGTTCCTCCTGAAGTTCCTCCTGAAGTTTCTCCTGACCTGCTTCAGCCTTATTTTTCTGTCAGGTCCTTGAGATCATCAGATCAGTTGATTCTGGCCCAGTCTTGACTGAAACTCTATGGCAGTTGATCCTGAGTCTGTGGAATAAGCTACCGCTAGACCTTAGAATCAGATGGTCCACAGAGCACCGTCCAGCTAGACCTCCCCGCCCACTACACGGCAAGGATACAGACATGGAACACTGGTATCTGACTGATTCAGTGTTGGGATCAGTGAGTGGGCAAACAGAGTGCAGGTGGCTCTCAGCGTTGGTCGTGTTCTGTGAAACCAAGTTACCAGTAGCTTTTATTCAGTTACTTAGCAGGCAGGTGTTGGGGAACCCGATGAGAAGCACCTTCCATAAATCTCAATCTCTTCCTTCATAACCCTCAGTTCTTTTTTTTTTGTCTGCTTTCTTGGTATTTTTGTTTTTGTTTCCAGCAAGATTTTGGGCTCCATCTATCATTTGAAATAAAGAGTAATGTAAATTACAGCAAAGCGGACTGAAACAGTCCACTGGTAATGAAGATTTAATCACCCTGCATCCCGACTTGAATTATGAACCCAGCATATCGCATTATGGCCATTAAGATCCTGAAAGGCATGGCCATTTAGCTCACACATGCAGACACACACACACACACACACTCCCGCCGGGGCGCTGAAGCGTCCTCGTACGCTTGGCACATTTATTAGCTGTAATGAAAGGCAAAGACAGTTAATGGCACGTCAAGTACACTCAGTGCAGTTGTTGTTCTTTATTAGACCTCCATCCTCACTCTCCTTACCGGCACCACCTCCCGACAAGCTGTGAATTCGGCCGACCCCATTCCCCACCACCTATGGAGACAAATGGGGACTGCTCCTGATTATTTGGTATGTGTCATGCTTCTAAACCACGGACACATTCGTTCCATCTCCTGGCTGAATTAGAAGCCCTTGAAATGCGGACGGAAGGCAGTAGACTCCTGCCCAAGCCTCGAACAACGTCTTCAGTTGCCCAGGCCGTCAGTCTCGATGTCTTGGATGTCTCGCTCATCTTATTTTGGTTTCCCATCTCTCAGGCTCCTGCACCTTCCCCTAGCAACCGTTTTCCATTACGTTGCACGGCTGGCAGATTAAGGTTAATGGAGATTGAGGTGTTATTTTCTCATCCCTGTTGCCTTCCATTCTTACCACACTGTTTTTTGTTTTTTTTTAATCTGCACATTTACCCCTCCAGGTTGCCTCAGTTTCCATGTCACAGTACTGCCGGTAGAAACATAACCGCAACTGTAAGATCAGGTGACCCTCCTGAATCTGAGGAGAATCAGGCGGGCCCTACGGTGATTCAAAAAAGTACGGCGATATAATGGGGTGTGTCTAATGTCCCCTTTGTTCTTTATTTTTTTGCTCATGGTGCATCCAATCAGATGGCCTCCCTGCTGTAACTGCACCTAATCAGACTCCACAGTGAAACTTAAGATGGCAGGTACTTGTTAAGAAAAAAAATCCTCCCAGACACGGCTGCACTAAACAAACCCTGCACGCCAGAGGCTGCTTTCATTAGTGGTTCTGGAGTCCCTCAGAGTTCAGTGCGAGGGTCATTTACGTTGACGTTGCTGAGGTTTATGGGAAGTAATTGGGGAGCAGTAGTGAACAGACACTCTGAGAGGGCCAGCCTCAGCCAACCTCTTGATGTCCTCATGGCCGAGTCATTAACCTTCCTGTACGCCATAGTCCCATTAAGAGGTTCTCATGAGCACACTTGTAATTAGTCTAATTTATCTCACTTGTGAAAAAGCCACAAACCTGGGCACTGCATCTCTCATTTCCTAATGCAACGTAATATGTGACAGACCCTTATTACTTTTTTAAGTAAAAAGTGTTTTTTTTTGTTTTGTTTGTGTGTGTATGTGTGTGTGTTTTATTTACACCATGTGGTGATAAAAATGAACAAGAATTATGGCATAATTAGGTCAAAAAGAAAAGCACACCAGGGTGGTGCATTACTAACCATTGCCACCAAGCTACAGGAAATTAGTTGTGGAATCAGTTGTGATTTGTTGAAAATTCAAAGTTTTGATTAGTTTAGAGAGTTTGCATGGGGTAGCTTGGCATGGGCAGGAGTCGACAACAAGTGCCTGACCCTTTGCCACATGGCACTTGGCCACGTTTCTAGTAAGAGGGTGGAGATTGCGGTTAGTCACGTTGGAGTTTAGAATCAGCTATTCAGGCGCTGCTTCTTTGTGATCTTCTCGAAAAGGCTTGGCCACGTGGAGGTCCCCCGACACAACACAGGTGTTTGTGGAAACAGTGGGCCCTTGGGCTTCCAAGCCCTGATTGGATTACAGCTGGGCCTGTTGGCTGTAATCTCTTTTGGAGCGATGGCATGATAGGGGACAGGTTTTGAGGACAATGGTGAGGGGGAAGGGGGCGGGGTCACAGACTCTGACCAACTCCATCTCTATCACCAAAACTCTGACTAACTCTAACTCCATAACTCCATTTAGCTGCTCTTTAATCAAGAATCCTGCAGCAGGCCGCTGGGAACATGCTGGGACTTTTCAGAACGTCCCAAGGTTTGAATAACCATTCCTAGTCTAATCTGAGACCCAGTACCATTGCACTAAAAGCCACAGTCATAAGCAATAAGGACCAGATACATCCTCTGCCAAATTCATTTGTCATTAGAGGCAAAAGAGATTTCAGAATAACAGGCAGCCCACAAAATCACTGGCTGTCTAACAGTTGACAGCAGTAACATTCCAGCTCTTCTTCCACAGTGGAAATGTAATTGACAAATTACCAACTCATTTTGAATGAGGTCCTCCTTGGCTAGCAATTTTTGTCAGATTTAATCGCTGCAAGTTAAAGTCACCAGTGCATCTACAGTAGCGCTCGCAGTTTTCTCCCATCAGTGCACTGACCTTTTGCCTCATTGTTCATATGTAATTAATGGATGGATAAATTCTTCAACAAGGATTTTTGAGATATCAACAAATATGTCAATCACGGTTTTATTACCATTAAAGCATAGCAACGAGAGGGTCTAAAGGAATGGGAGCATTTTGTGTTTGTGTGTGTGAGCGTGTGTGTGTGTGTGTGTGTGTGTGTGTGTGTGTGTGTGTGTGTTCTTAGGGTGTAATGTTACCCTCTGTAGTTCTTTCAAGTCTCTGGTAAGGTGGTCCATCCATCAAGCTCTCAATTTCACTTGTCGTCATCATTTGTCAACAAAAGTCTGGCACGGAGAGGGAAAATGGCCCCGCCCCCAGCCCTGCCCCTAGCTCCCGCCCCAAACCCCACCTGAGCTTTCCTCCATCATCACTCCATTTGGTGGGCATTGGTGGCAGACAGAGCGGGCTGGCGTTTAATCCCGCCCCTCACGGCCACTGAACCTGGCTCATCGCTCACTGGGAGAGAGCGAGGCTGCGGCTTAGTCCTGTGTCTGCAGAACGCCGCCTTTCATCACACACCCCTCACAGGTCCAGGACAGAGGACCTCCTGCAGTTGCAGGAGCTCTTATGGATCTCCACTCAAAGCCTTTTGAAGAATAACCCACAATATCAAGCAGTATTTCTCTTCAGAAAAGGGATTTGGAACAAGATTAAAGCAACTTGTGGATGAAACATCCACATACTCAGTAGTCCTGCATCTGCCTTAAACAGCATGTACAGGATGTTCCATGGATTTATACATTTTAAAACACATCACTAATAAATCTACAGGCAATATTTTCATGGAGCTGGACAAAGAGTTATGAGACAATTAGAACCTAAAATAAATTAGATGTTAATTCATATTTAGCAATAAATCTAAAAACAGTATCATCTGCGTGTTACATTAATACAGCAACATATGAACAGGGTGCTTTTTTTTTACACCTCATCTCATATCCTTTACAAAAGAGATCTTGCATAGAGGTATACAGACTTAGTTCTGTCTAAACCTCGTGAGCCAAGGCTACAGGCGTATAATCAGGACATTCTGGAACTGCTGGAGAGTTGAATGGATATTATGCACTAGAAAATAGGGTTTTATATCTCCAGGCAAGCGATGTTGTGTCTGTATTGTCTATGGTCGTGTTTACAATGCTTTGTTAACACAGAGCTTCAGCAAAGCACCTAATTTCTCTGGTGAAAAAGCCTAGGAAGAGAGAAATGTTCAGGACTATGAGCTAAACACAAAGGGTGGAACGTTTCCTTTGACATTCTGATTAGCAAGAGTCAGTATTCAGAAGCTACAGAGGACATGACTGAAATACACGGACGTACTGCTCAAAAGAAACGGGGGTTTAGGAGACATGCAGGGTCTACCTGAGCTTCTCCTTGGATGTCAGTCTCTGGCATTACTACAGTTTGGAGATTAATGCTCATCTTGACCTGTTTCTGCAGGCAATTTCATACTGAGATTAACTGTCCACCTCAAGTTATGTAACAGGATATGGTTTATGTTAAATGAAGCTTACTTACTGTTTCGGAACGTGCATTGTGCAGATTGATTTCTCTGCGTCAATAGCATTAATGGATTGAATCCAATTGCAGTCGCATGCTTTAAAATCAAAACAGCAAAATGGTGCCCACCAGTGGCCGGTGTGATGTTTTTCCACATGTGCGGAAGGGGGGGGGGTAGTTGGCCAGAGTCAGAGGTGGAGGACGGATGTGGGACATGCAGGACCCCCCCCCCCCATAGGATGAGACATGTGAGGGAAGGACCCAGGCAAAGCTGAGGGGAAAGGGAGAGGTTTTTTCCATATTTATTATTTAATAATCTGGTTTCCATCGTGGTAGAAATGTCCAAAAAAAGGCTTTTATTAAAGAGTTTTATCAGTCCTCTGTAATAGACTGAGTACTTAAAATTAATCTTCCTAGAAATTGAAAGATTACCATTTATCTTACCAGTCACAAAAAATTATGTATGTATAGAGGTAAATTTTTCATATTAAGGAATAAGTGAAAGAACGAAATTATATGCAATTCTCACTGCACTCAGGACACAGGAAGTGCCAACAACATCTGTCCTAAACAGAACGGCTCTAGGATGCAAAAAATGTTTCAAAAATCTTCTGAACTGAACAGATCAAATATGATGATGCAAAGTAACAAAATGGACACATCACACCCAACCATTCTGACTTGTCCTATAACGACAATGTTTGAGCGAGCTGTTTGAGTGTTGTTTGAGCGCTGTGGATCTCTTGCAGCTGGCCACGTGGGACTCGGTTCATGGACTTAACGGCAGCCTTAAGGAGAGTCGCATCGAGAATGGAATGCAGGGGGTGACGGTGAAAGTAGTGACGCTGCTGGTGAGATTCTGCCTCCTTTTTCCAACTGACCCCTTTATCTTTGAGTTTTAATCGTCGCTTCAGTGTTTGAAGCAAATCACGTTCATTGCGTAAGAATGACGTTTGGCATAATTTACATTACTCGGCAAAGATATGTGGGTTTTTTTGGTTTTTTTGTGCTCCTTTATATCTCTTATAATCCCAGAGTAATATCATGATGGTGATGTAGTCATACTACATCACATCCTGATCCTGTCTTACATCACATCCTGTTTGTTCAATAGTAGTCTGGAGAGAACGTATCCGCATCATTTCACACCTGTTTGAAGCTGGCGGATAAAATCAGCTGAAACGAACAACTGATATCTTCTCTCCAAAGGAGGATCCTTTTGTCATGGTGGCAGAGAACATTCTTGGGCAGCCCAAAAAGTACAAAGGGTTCTCCATCGATGTCTTGGATGCCTTGGCCAAGATCCTGGGATTCAAATATGACATCTACCAGGTGGCAGACAGCAAGTACGGCACTCAGCTTCCCAATGGCTCGTGGAATGGCATGATCGGGGAGCTTATCAATAAGGTAATCAATGGCATGATCAGGGAGCTTATCAATAAGGTAAGCGTCACCTCATCTAGGGCTGAGTCTCCAAAGCACATCTTCCATTTGATAAGCCTCAGAAGGTAGATATCTCAGTCAACTGAGGAAGGGATTTTGCAAGAGTCTACTTCTGCAGTTGGATGCAGGCCAGTCCTGGGTTGTCCATGCTTAAGTTCATAAAAACTAAACTCTCTAAATAAATCAACAACTGTCAAGAACATTGAGGATAATTATGGATTTGTAAGTATCTGAGGGTGTCCTTTCTGCCAAAAAGAATCAGGTGTCTTTTAACGGACTCTCGAATCTGATTGGGGCTTGAACATTGTGGACATGCTCATGTCTCCGCAGCGTGCTGACGTGGCCGTGTCAGCCATCACCATCACGCCGGAGCGAGAGAACGTGGTGGACTTCAGCAAGCGCTACATGGACTACTCGGTGGGCATCCTGTTGCGCAAGCCCGAGGAGAAGATCAACATCTTCTCGCTGTTTGCGCCATTCGACCTCGCTGTGTGGGCCTGCATTGCGGCGGCCATCCCCGTGGTGGGCGTGCTGATCTTCCTGCTGACCCGGGTGCAGTCTCTGCGCTCCCAGAACCCCCCGGGACCCCATCATCCGCCACCCGCATCAGGCTCCTTGTACAGTGCCATATGGATCGTCTACGGCGCCTTCATGCAGCAAGGTAACCAGGGCAACCTCCATCAAAGGCTCCATCACCTGGCTGGTATAAGGTTAATGCCAGCAGGATGTTGAGTGTTTTCGACTCAGAGAGATGAAAGAGCAGAAATCTTCTGTCTGATGGTTTTGAGGCCAATGCTACTTTCACAAAGTCCTTCTCCTTCACCAGTACGACACAAACCACACTTAAACTACAGGTCAGGATATAACTGTTGAGTCGAGCTGTAACCCAGCTAACTAACAAAGTGTACACTCTTAATAAACTTCTCTTTCTTTTGTTCATTAATGAGTTAATTGGGATTGGCGCCCTTCTCTCCTCTCTGCAGAGGACTGGGTTGGCAGTGTCAGCAGTCTCCTCTTTTGTCCTGATTCACCCTCCAGGGAAGATTGCATGGTTCATTCTGCCCTCCATCTAGAAGTGACACGTCACATCGAGATGTGAGCGCGGCACGAGCCTCAGAGAACGGCCCTGTGCTGTGGCGCCTTCCGATAGGAGTAGCAGAGGTCGCCAGTTCTGGTCTAGCCGAACCCAAATGCGAGCAAAACCGCTGGCCCGGCTGCAGCTGCGTTCCAGCTGCTTGCCTGGCGCCCAGCCAGCAGAGACGTTTCTGTCGAATGGGACGTCCTCCCATCGGTCCTTATCATGCCACCAGCTGAGCTTTCAGAAGATGCACGGCCTCCTCGCAGCACGACCCGAGTCTAATCGCGTGCAGCTTTTTCCACGTTTATCCTTTCGCTGGACTCAGTTTGACAGGTGGAATTAGCATCTGCAAACCAAATAATGAGCTCGGCGAAGCACCCACGTTTAACTCATCATACCGGATCTTCCATCCTGCTCCGAGAAAAAAGCTTAGCTGTGTGGAATTGCCCATTTTTACCAATTATCCATGGGTGCACTGTTGAGATATAATTAACTTCGTTGGATTTGTTAATTCCCTCCTGAATAGACTTTCCTATGCAATTTCTGCTTTGAGGATTCATTTTGGGAGTTCAGGGTTAGGATTATTTACTCATAGTTTGTATCCAGTTGGAATAGAATTGAAATGTATTGGATTGAACTGAACTGTAGGGTCATTAGAATTAACTGAGACATTAACTGAGAGAAAGGAAATACACCTGAAATGTTCAAATACAGTTTGAACTCATCTCTCAGAACAACCGTTGGCTCTTCTATTGATTAGGATCTAAACAGATAAATACATGTTTTGAAAAACTGCTTTAATTTTAACTGATGTTACAAGCTGGATAGGCTGACCATGTAGAATCCTAATCCCCAACACTCAGATTTTTCCAGTTTACACCATGGTAACAGTTTGAAGGAAAAAAATATCAAGGTAGCCAACAGTAAAAGTAAGAATAGTAATCTCATTATGTTATAATAAACACAATCCCCAGTCCCAGTCCTAATACATTAATACATAAATTAATTACTGTTTTTGTTGTTTGCAACCTTTTGGGTTTTTGCTGTTAGGAACAACGTTTTCTCGTTGTTAGTGAGTTTGGTTGTCGAGGTTGAAGCGTGCCTTTCTCCTCACAGGTGGAGACTCTGCGGTGGGCTCGGTGGCCTTGTTAGTTTGGTTGTGGAGGTTGAAGCGTGCCTTTCTCCTCACAGGTGAAGACTGCGGTGGGCTCGGTGACCTTGTTAGTGAGTTTGGTTGTCAAGGCTGAAGCGTGCCTTTCTCCTCACAGGTGGAGACTGTGGTGGGCTCGGTGGCCTTGTTAGTTTGGTTGTGGAAGTTGAAGCGTGCCTTTCTCCTCACAGGTGGAGACTGCGGTGGGCTCGGTGACCTTGTTAGTGAGTTTGGTTGTCGAGGTTGAAGCGTGCCTTTCTCCTCACAGGTGGAGACTCTGCGGTGGCCTTGTTAGTGAGTTTGGTTGTCGAGGTTGAAGCATGCCTTTCTCCTCACAGGTGGAGACTCTGCGGTGGGCTCGGTGGCCTTGCGGATCGTAATGGGTAGCTGGTGGCTCTTCACGCTGATTGTCTGCTCCTCTTACACAGCCAACCTGGCGGCCTACCTCACCGTCTCACGCATGGACAACTCCATACGGTAGGCCCCGCCTCCGTCGGCCCAGGCAACCCGCTGTTCTTCGGCACGCCTCACTCTGGTTACTTGTTTGCTTTTCGTGTCTATTTTGTTTGTTTATTTGTTTGTTTTTACTGCAGCCTCTGCTGAATTGGGAACCGCGAATGTCAAGGCTCCTCTTTTTACTCCCCTCACTGCCATTGGCACGAAGGGGGAAATAGAAAAGGAGGTGGGAAATGTTTATGCCAGGAAGTTTATTCATAGTGCACTGGGGGGTTTTGAGATGGTCTTTGGGTAAATAGAAGCTCCCTCTCCTTTGAACTCTGCCTCCTCGGGGTCCTCCTCGGGGGCCTCCTCGGGGGTCCTCCTCGGGGGCCTCCTCGGGGGCCTCCTCGGGGTCCTCCTCGAGGGCCCTCCTCGGGGTCCTCCTCGGGGGCCTCCTCGGGGGGCCTCCTCGGGGGCCTCCTCGGGGGCCTCCTCGGGGTCCTCCTCGGGGGCCTCCTCGGGGGCCCTATATGGCATCTAGAAGGGAAAAGTATTTTACAGACAATTAAGAAAGTAACAGTAGGAGTACAAGCTGCCAGTTATTGACCAAAATCAGAGAACATCCACACAAATAAACAAGCTTCAATTGACTTAATGATTGCTTTTAATTCAAAATGAGCTCAAAGCAGAGTCATCTAAGAAAAAAAAATGTCCTTTCGACCTACTGCTGCAAAACCCCCTTTTTTTTTTGTATACAGTAGAGGTTGCCAAGTGGCCTCGTTTACTGTGGTTGTAAGCAGGCTTGTTTTGTGGGAAAAGCTAAATAAAGCCATTGAAGTGTGTGTCTGTAGAAACAGGACATTAAAATTAAGGTTATGAACATGAAAACTAATGAATATTGCAGAGCCACAAATCCATCTAAATTAACTTGAAATTAGAAGGTAAACACTTGAATGGAATATAGGGAAGGCAGATAAGGGAGGCCTGTTTACAGCAGCTGCATGCATTCAGAAACAGACACTGCTCCGACATGGAGCCAGACGAGGTTTTTAGATTCCTGTCTCGTTTTTTGGTACAGATAAGGCTCGGCGCTTCATTGGTTGCTCCGGACACGTCCTGATTGATCAATGCGGAATGAGTCCGAACTTTCTGTACTTCACCAGAAAAAGACAAGCCAAAAAAACTTGTTAGTAAATCTGTAGAGCACTAGAGGAAGGCGAGAGAATTTCTCAGTGCTTATTCTCGAGCACAGTAATGCTCTGCAGTTGGACCTGGACACAAGGCGGTCTGACTTGGGATCAGTGCGAAGAGGGGAGTATAATGTAGTGTAGTTGTTGATATCCTGTATAACCAGCAGGTACGTTACTCCATGGAAACCCATCTACAAACCTAACCTTCCTCTTCACCTACCCTTTCCCTCACTCAACCATTTCCTAACTATACCTCTATCATAGCATGCCCCTTAACCTTTTATAGTGACAGGTTTGTTATCAGTCTTACACAGCTCAAACACATGGAACCACACGCACACATACCCTTAAACGAGAGTGTCTCGATCAAGCCTGTTCTCAAACTTGTGCTTGTAAAAACAGTCCACAGTTAAGAATCCAGCAGTCAGAAACAACGGTGAACTCATAACAGCTACAGGAGCAAGACAGGCAGCCAACAAACGGTGATGTTACACTCAAGACTAGCTAGACTTCGCAAACACTAAATAATATAAGAGTGGCACCAAAAAATAAAATAGGCATGAAAAGGCCAAAGGTGAGGAACTTTAAGGTGGGGAGGACAGAAGCCAGACAGGCCATGAAAATAAGCAACACACCACATGACGTAGGCACCATGGAAACCACTGGGGGGCATGGCATACACACCAGTAGTCAGTAGTTAGTTTAGTAGTTACGAACAGGAAAGCATATACAGTCAGACGGTCTAGGAGATCTTAATGTTATGTCCATGTGCATTTCTTATGTTGTCCAGAGGTGAAAGGTTAAAGGTAAAAGGGTTAAACCTGTTCCAGTCTGTGTCTCTGGAGGTTGTGTTTGTTGTGCTAGATGAACAAGACAAAGATCCAGAGTTATTCAGACTGCTGTCTGGAGGGTGTGTCAGTCTCTCTCTCTCTCTCCCTCTCTCTCCCTCTGCCAGCAGACTCTCTTCTCCCCACCCTGGGATTCACAACATCTCTGGGGTCATGTGTTTAGATGGTGCAGCCAACTGGTGTAATTGCTTTGTCTCAAATCCATGAATTACGCCACGTCTCACAAAAACAAGACGCCCGTCAGTCCTCCATGTTGAATTGAACTGTGGAAGTCATTGATTTTCTTTTCTTTCTCTCAACTGATGATCGGAGATACCAGCAGTGATAAGAGATACCAGCAAAGATTTCCAAGCATGTAGTAGAGAAGTATACTATAAAACACTAACCCTTTACCCCATTCTTACCCTTAATAAACCACACCCAGAACCCTTAATAATCCCCATAATCTATGACACAAGGCACATTCCACATCATCCTCCATGGGTGTAGGAGTTTGACTTCATGCTGACAGGCTTCTCCTACGGTAGGAAACGTTTTGGCTCTATACACTGGGAAGCTGAAGCCTTACTTCTATGCTAGGATCACACCATATGGTGGTGTCTTATATTAACTTCCTCCACCTGAAGGGTGCCAAGAAAACTGGTTGGATTCTGTCATCTAGAAACAGGAACACCTAGATCAGTCTGGTCTTGTAATGTGTATTTTAAGCTGTCACTCTGATGCATCATTACCACTGTAGGCAAGACTCATATAAAAGTGGTTCCTTTCACTCCGTCTGCTCTAAGAAGCTTTCATTAAGGCAAGGTACAATGTACTGCAAAAATATCTGGAAGCATTAGTAATGGTGATTCTAGCATTTCAAGCTTCAGGTCTATGTATATAGTTACATAGCATGTTGAAGCACAATGATGATATTGTCAATAGAGTACTGCTTTTTTGAGCAGAGTACTTCCTGGTTTTGTATTATTGTACTTACAAGCACACAGTGGATGAAGAGGTTACTTGTAACAACCAAGCGAATTAACTTGAATGCACAAGACGGAAACTTTTCAAGTGTTGTGGCGGTGTTATATATCATGCAGTCATGGTTGTTAGCATTCTCCGGAGGCGGGAACTAAATTAAAGGTCGCCAAGCCAGTTCTTGCTGGAATTAGTTTCAATCATAAGAACAGTTGTTCAGCAGATGGTAACCGTGGAGTGTAGTCTGTGGCCTTCCTTCTATATCTGATCATCTCGTGTTTGTCGGGGACTGCACTGCTTCGAGAAAGTCCAAAATCGATAAACACTCGCTTTATTAAAAACGCCACTTCATAACAAAAGTGCCAAAAGCCGAATGCAGTCTAGACTCCCATCTGTTGTGACACACAGGTTGAGTTAGCCAGCCACCAGGTGTCAGTTTGTCATCAGAGATTGGCTGGGTGTGTTCGGAGTGGCAGGCCTCTCTTAACCCATCAGTTACAGATGTATGGAAAAACTCCAGACACACTACTGGGTCTGATATTCCACTAGCAGTCTATTGCTGTGTAGAGAATGAACCAGCATCTGTTATTATATCCAGCCTCTGAAGAATCTCTGGTCACTGCACTGGTAAAAGTGGAGTGTAGAGAGGCTTTTTAACAGACAGGCAAAAGTTTGCAATCGCACATTTGTGTCTGTAAAACAGATCATACACAGTTTCTAATAAAGTTTCTGAAAAGTATATTGAATACAGAGCATGCTGAAATAAACTCACTTAAAGACCAAGGCAATAACTCAGTCTCTTTCCTTTCAATGTCTTTTGATCTTTTTCTCTCTGTCTCCATCCCTCTCTCACACATGCTGTCTTACTCTCTCTCTCTCTCTCTGTCTCTCTCTCTTTCTCTGTCTCTCTCTGTTCACCCCTACCCCGCAGCACCTTTCGGGATCTGGCAAGGCAGGTGGATTTGGATTACGGCACGGTGCGAGATTCGGCAGTGTATGACTACTTCCGGGCTAAGGGGACGAACCCTCTCGAACAGGACAGCACTTACGCCGAGCTCTGGAGAACCGTCAGCAAGAACGACGGACAGGACCACTCTGTCTCCAGCCCCTCGGAGGGCATCCGGAAGGTACAGCTCACATCTCAAGAAAGCGCTCCTCTCTCACCACTTCATCATTTAAATAACAGAGAAGCGCCTAGTTGGAAGGGAGGGAACATGGGTGGAGCAGAATGAAGGTCGACTTAGAAAATGAAGCAGACGCAATTATGATCTCAGTGACATTTAATGGAGCTTGATGGGGGTTCATCTCACTCGCAGTGACCATGGGAACGGCTCTCGGTTGTTTTGGAAAGTGGTGACTCCGCCGTGACCAAAAGAACGTCGTTCAGTCACAGAAACAATACGCGGCATAAATGAACCTCCGCTGAAGCTTCTGCCACAGACACAGGAAAAGTGGAAGCATTTTCCTTTCTTTCAGCAACTCAAATGTGATATGTTGACAAATACTCTTGTTCCCCAAAACAAGTTCCCTATCTCTCTGGCACAAAAGCACACAGAAGCATATTAATATTTATGAAGGTTAATCTCCAAACTGGTTCATTTCCACACACGTATGAATAGAATTTTTTATGCACACTTGTGCTGGACGTGTCACTGACTCATTCGGGCCAATTATTCAGCGGTTTAAGCATTTTTGTGCATCGGGGTTTTGAAAAAGGTAATCCTGTTCCTTTTGCTCGTATTTTTTTCCCTCTATGAGAACTGCCACCACGGCATCTTCCTCTTAACGTCAAACACGCTACTGGTCCGCTAGAGAATCACAAAAGCCGTTATAACAGTGATCGATTTAAATAACGGGCCGTTGTGCTGTCAGTTTAAGCAAGAAGGAGAAAACAAAGTAGTTATAATGATGACAGACCCTTTGAACAGGAAGGGTTTTTGTTGGGGTTGAACGAGCTTGAGCAGCGGACGACTTTTTCGGGCCTTTCCGGTCTGACCACTACTGCACTTTCTAAGGAAGACGTCATCTTGCACTTCAGCCACTATATCATTCCTCATGATGCCCAAACCTTACAGTAGTTATCGTGTCCTTCTCTATATATTGTTGTGTAATGTTAGAATTACAGGTTGTATATGAAAGGTCTGGATTCCAAAATCTTGGAAAATGTTTCCGTAAACATTCCATGGAAATTGTTAGCTACCATTGAGAAGCTACTGGTTCTGTGCGTCCGCAGGCAAAAAAAGGCCCGTACGCCTTCCTGTGGGACATGGCGGTGGTGGAGTACGCGGCGCTGACGGATGACGAATGCTCCGTCACCGTGTCGGGCGGGGGCGTGAGCAGTAAGGGCTACGGCCTCGCCCTGCAGCATGGCAGCCCCTACAGAGACCTCTTCTCCCAGAAGTGAGTGCCCGCCCACACATGAAGCCACACCCCCTGCTGTATTTACCACCCCTCACCTCAACCACCTCACATGCAGTGGAGTTGCTTGAAAAGTCTGGGACCCCACCGCAAGAAGCACTTTGATTTCAATTATTATATCTTTTAATTATTTTTTTAAATTATGATGATGATGAAGACTATTATTATTATTATTATTATTATTATTATTATTATTATTATGACCTTTTCCTTCACTAGTACCTGCATGCCCTGGTTATTTTGTAATGTCCATGGAAGCGAGAGTGGCCATAAATGACTAAATTAAACACATAAATTAGAGAATTAGAGCAGGATTAAGTGTAGAAGGGTGTACTGACATGTCCTCTGAGAAATGTACTATTTTGTGTTTACATTTGTTTTTACAAATGTGCTTCAGTTACCTAATATCAATCTAAAACCTAAATATTTATATATGAGGAAAATCGCAATAGAAACACCTGCAACCTCTTGGTTTAGTTTTTTTTTTGTTGTTTTTTATCGCTGCCCCCTTCTTTAAATGCAGGGAACTGGTTAATTAGTTGTGTTTCTGTGAGCAGCCTTTCGCCCATTAAAAACTGCTTCCTCTGTGAGCACAACAGATGCAGGCAGATTAAAGGAAATTCTTCTTGTAACCAACTAAGATTGTGTAGGCATATTGCTTCTCTGTGTGGAGAACAGGGTGAACAATCCTTTCCTCTTGACTTCTCTTTCCTGCAGCCGGTATTGATCCGTGTAGAATATCCGAGCCTGACTCAACAGCCTGCAACTCCGAGCGCGTACGATTACCGATCGTCAGAAAGCTTATGCAACTCTTTCAGATCCTCGCAGAACCCTTAATGATTGCCACGCTTCTCAATTAGCCTGTACAACATGGATGTAACCCCCATGAATTCTAAGCCAATTACTTCTTCAAAAAATGTTGGAAGGGCTGCCTGAGTGAGCTCCACAAAGACCAGCACTGGGAACAAGGGCTAGTGTTTGTATGTTTACAGCTCTAGCACTGTTTAAGGGGTAATGAAGAAGGTGCTGGACTCCAGTTAGATTTTAATTATTTACATGTAAAAAAAAAACCCGAAAAAAATTCAGCCCTATTACATCATGATATTCACTGAACAAAATTATTAAAAACTATTTCATTTCTACCTATTCTAAACCAGTTGGAGTTTGTGGCGGGCAGTTAACATAACGACCACGACGAGGAAAAAAAATTATAAATTGGCCTTAATTGGCTTTAAAATAAGGCCACGGTTCTCTTCTGTGCCATAATTGTACAAAATGCAGTTTTATGACTGGTAAAATATACATTTCAATTTTAAATGTTTTTTTTTTTTTTACTTACCTGACAGATGGGTCGTAAGCTTTGTTTAGGACCGTGAGCAGAAGAGTCTCAGTTCTGCATGCTTTCCCACAAACCCCATAAAAAGTCCACAACTCAGACTCAGCACATTTAACTTGGGTCCCAGGATCTGAAGGCCTGGTTTACACAAGCATCCAAGTTCTCCTTCCTAGCACCGCCAATCCTGTGATGCTACGTCACTCCATGGAGCTAAATGATAGAATTTGTTTTTGTTTTTTTCTCTTTTTTTGGGGGGGTGTCTTTTACTTCCTTCATGTGCTTTACACATTAAGCATTGCTATGTCCACTGCAAGAATGAATGAATCATTAAGTGAAAGAATTAATGAATGAATGATTGAATCAATCAATCAATGTTTATAAAATTCCATTCTGGAGACTGGAGTGAGCTGATCCTGAATCAGGGTAAGAGGAGATCTTCCATCCAAAGGTCTGATCTCCACGTTAACTCCCCTGTGGCCATCAGCCAGGCAGCTCCAGGGCTAATGGGCCCATAACCAGCATGTCATCTTCTGTAGAAAGGCCGATACATCTTACTTTCTGCCCCGCCCCTACGAAAGCCCACTCTGCCCCCATTTATCTGTAATCCTCCCACCCCCATGGGACTTGTGCACCATGACCGATAAAGCTGGCCTCTGTCTTGCCTTTCCCTCATTAAATGTCTCTTTATATTCCCAATCCATGTTTGTATCACTTTCATTTCTGTCACTGAGCGACAACAGAACACTGTACATTAAATTAAGCCGGGCCAGGGATTAAAGGTCTTCGCGCAAGGCTCGGAATGGGCAAGTGGTCTCAAACGGCGCCCCCTGTGGTCAAAAGAGTACACGTTACATCCAGTACCAAACATCGTTCTCGTTTATACTTCATACAGTTGGGGCGCATTCAACCCCACAGTGTGCAGGCTTAATTGATCAATTGATCATACCAAACAAAACCTTTATAATAAAAAACGCAGGGCTTGACTAACGCACACGATGACATTGTTTTTTTTTTTCTTTGTGTTTAATTGACTTCTTACTGGTTAGAGCCATATAGTGATGGGCCTTTGAAGCTGCAGGTTAAGATGAATGCTGCCTAATCTTGAACATCTCATCCAGTCTTGTCACTCCCTACTGTAGACTCATGTGCCTTTCCACCAACACCTCTGGTTCATGGCCCAAGGGTTTGGAATAATAAATCTAAGAAGAGTGTAGGAAAAGCAGACAAGTGCTTCAAAGGTCCATCTCCACATTTTGCTGGTTTGTAGGCCTCTGAACCACACAGGACTCCACTTGTTCTTGCTGCAGGATCCTGGAGCTGCAGGAGAAGGGCGACCTGGACGTGCTGAAGCAGAAGTGGTGGCCACGCTCGGGCCGCTGCGACCTGGGCGGCCATCGGGGGGCGCCGCCCGACGGGCGCTCGCTCAAGCTGCACAGCTTTGCCGGGGTCTTCTGCGTCCTGGCCGCCGGCCTGGTGCTCGCCTGCCTGGTGGCCGCTCTGGAGATGTGGTGGAGCGGCAACCGCTGTCGGCAAGAGCAGTCCAAAGAGGTGACCGAGTTCAGGGCGCTGAGGGCCACGCAGCAGGGAGAGGACACAGCCACTCTGTGCTTTAAGGACCCAGCCGCAGACGCAGGCCCTGCCTTAGTTGAGCTCCAGTACACTCAGTTATAGGTGTGCTCTGCTGAAATCAAAATTGGTCCCCCCCACCACCCCACCCCACCCCACCCCAACCCCCTCTCCGTTCGTCATGATAGCGGAAAGATCCAGGAGCAGGTCGTCTCGGGGCCGACACCTCGCCTCCTTCTCTCCTCCCCCCTATCACCGTCCCGCCAGACCAGACGCAGGGACAGACTGCTGTCTTCTACCAGTAAAGTATGATCCCACCAGTAATTGGGCTTTGGGGGACAACTGAAGGATGGCCCCTTTGAATAAGATGCCTTTTTTTAAAACATCATCAAGAATATTTAGGTAATACGACTGAATCAGAGTGGTGTGTTCTTTTATATAATAGAATTGAACCAAAGGGTAACAGAACGAGCCTCTTTACCACACATCCTTTCGCTGTAACTTTTGAATGCTTTTTTCAATACCGCCCCAAGTTGGGTGGAGGGGGAACAGTAGTGATATCCTGTCAGATCCTGTACGTGCAATAGAGGAGATGAACCTCCTGGATCCTGTATGTGCAATAGAGGAGATGAACCTCCTGGATCCTGTATGTGCAATAGAGGAGATGAACCTCCTGGATCCTGTACGTGCAATAGAGGAGATGAACCTCCTGGATCCTGTACGTGCAATAGAGGAGATGAACCTCCTGGATCCTGTACGTGCAATAGAGGAGATGAACATCCTGGATTCTGTTCCACCAGTTCATTAACAAACAAGTTCCAGGTGACCGAACTGGGATTAATTCAGATCAGAAGGTCCAGGAGAGCCTGTTCCAGACCCCAATAACTAAAGACTGTAATAGCTAAATCCACCACAAGGAGAGATTTGAAAGTGATTACCCCATCCTCTCACTATCCCCATCTCTCTCACAGTTGTTTTCTGTGTAACTATTTTCACTGTTATTTTTGTTTTTAGATTTTCTTTCATCCCTACTCTCGGCAGACAGACCAAACCTTCACTTTGCCGATTGGTTCTTTCAAACATGCTCCGCCCCTTTTAACTACCAGAAACACTGTCCAGACAGCTCGTGCTAGGTTGGCAGGGCGAGGAGGATGTTTGCACAAGTCTGTTCGGCAGCTCAATGACCCAAATCCCCCCCCCCCCCAATGTACAGGGATGCCCATCCAAACCCCTCACCACACCCTGAACATCAGCTTTCCCCAGTAGTACCCGGTGTGACATCATGTTGTAATTATATGTCAATGTGGACAAGTTTGAATTTCTCTTTACTATCCACCCCCTTCCTCCCCTCCTATTTTGTTATTTTTCTCCTCTTGCTTTTGTTTTCCCTTGCCTTCTTGATATGTTTATGATCTCGTGCAGGTTACTAAGGATTACAGAGGGGGAAGGGGTTCAGATCCATTGAGATATAATAATATTGCTACTACATCAGCGGAGGGGAGCAAGAACATTTGGACAGAGAGAGAGAGAGACTGGGAAGAAGCAGAAGCTATTGACACAGGTCAGAATAGCGCTCGTTAAGACCTGCCATGCTACGTGGGCTTGGAACGGGGCCGAGGGGGTGGGGTGGGGGGGGTGTGGGTGAGTGATTTAGAAATATGTAGGACCCATCTAAGAGGAAAACATATGTAGAACTCATCTAACATGATAGCATGATATGTAATGCTCGTTTAACATGGTAACATAATACATAAGACCAGCCTGATGTTGTGATGTGTACATTTTATGTAACGTGATATTTGATGTCATCAAACATGATAACGTAGATAGGATCCATCCAACATGGGAACGTAATATTTAAGACTCATACTGATGACATTATATGTCAGACCCATCTAACATTGTGTGTAAGATCCATCCAGCATGAACACACTGAAGACTCATCTAACAGTACATGCAGGACCAATCTAATCTAACGTGACTTATATTTTAGCTTTCCTTGTTTTATATCTCCCTTCAGAACGTAAACGTCCTCTTGACAGCCAACGTGCTATGACAAAGATATCGTCCCTTGTGAAAACTATGCGAAATTCCTGACACCCAGTTTAAAAATAACTGAATTGATTATACATTGTCGAAAAGACTGTTGTCCCGTTGATTCAGTAGTGGACACACATTTCCATAGTGATTCGCAGTTCATTTGCAGCTTAACACTTTATAAAACACAGATGCAGGTTAAACCATGGCGTTTACTAGTGATGCCATCCTTTAAGTGCACCACGATTAGGAACGTACAGTAACAAGAACATCTGGACCGACGTTCAGAGATGTGCAAAACGCCAGGGAGATCAGCATCAATAGAGGGGAGGGAATTTCAAGTACGGAGTACCACAGTGATGATTTGCAGCCAGATAGCTGCTCCCAGAGAACCTTCTAGTTTAAGGTTTTGCAGGAATTCAATGACTGATGTCCTTCAGGCCTTCCTCAGACAACTGAATGGTCAATAGCTATTAAACATTCCTAGAATCTAGAGTAATTGAATCTAGAGTAATTGAATCTAAAGTAATTGAATCTAAAGTATTTGCGCTCTAGCCCTTTGTTCCTAATAATACCTTAATGATAGTAATAATAGTGGCCTGAAATGGTGGGTGTTGGGGCCAGACTAAGCCATGTCAACTCTCTGATATGACCTAGATGAGTTATTTTTGAGGGACCCGTTGGCTCAAGTTTCTCACTGCCTCCATGTTAGACAGTGATCAACATTACACAAATAGGCCCTGTCTGGAAAGGCTTGAACTGTTCTGAGTCATCAGTCGATCTCTGGCTTTCTCCAGTGAGAAAAGCCCTTCTGGTGTTCTCCATCTTTGGTTAATAGAATAGCTCATCCTATTCCTCCACCTATTAGGAAAGTCAAATAGAATTACTCCGAGGACATAGTACGAGACCACCATTTCGCAATTCCCGTAATGAGAAATCCGTTTTAACCTGACATGCCTAATTTGCCCACAGCGAATGGCTTCGTGATTCCAACTTGGGAACTCCCTGCTTCCTGTTGCCTCACAACCCCTTTCCTCCCCTCCCCCGCAGCCCACCACCACCCCCAGGTTTTGATTACTTCCTGCTGGTGTTCTGTGATTTCCACTCGTGGCACAGTGGTGGAAATGTTTTAAACATGGCCGCTCGTCTCGCGAAGACGGTACCGAGAAAGACCGTGTTAATTCAGATAGCCTCTGAATTCAAGCTGAGCATCTTTTGCATATTTTTTTATAACACCATTAAAAACCCCACTGTTCCATGTACTTGAATTTAAAAAGCCAACACAAATCCAGGCATCCAGAGTGGCAGGCGTCTTTATTAAAAAGTGGTCTTTATTTGAAATTCATACTTCTTCCCCTGTAATTCCATCTCCCCATGCAATAATAAAAAACTTAGAACACGAGCATGATTTTTTCTAACGACTTTGTGTGGTTCGCGGCATGCCGTTTTAAAGCTCACGCAAAGTGATAAATTAATGCACAGGTCTGGCTTCACGCTATTATTAGCACCATTAGTGCAGGAGAAAGCAAATCGTATGTTAATAGGTTAATATGTTTAATCAGTGCGTTGATGCAGAAAAGGAGAAGTTCTCGTTACAGACAGATCTTCAAGAACGTTCGACAAGAGCTTTCGCAGCTGATCAGAAAACAGATCCCTTGCGCGGATGACACTGTCCGTATATAATGGGAAGCTCGTAAACATTACAGAAACGTGAAAAACAAACAAACAACTACAAAACAACAAAACATGAACGGCCTGTTGGAGGAGCTTCATTCTGACGATGACACTGTAATGAGCAATCAGCAAAACATCTTTCTGAGGTTTTTGGTCCAAACACAACATCAAAAAAAAAACAAAAAAAACCAGCCGTTCCCAACCGTACCCAACAGCTGGAAACGACTCCTCGGTTTTTGCAGCTCGGCTCCGCGGGCATCTCTGCCTGTCTCCCTTTTTTCCCCGATCCCAACTGTCTCACTTGGCTTTAAAATGGTTTCCTGTCCACTGGCCAAATTTGATTTCAAGGTGCACATTCTATACTCTCATTCCAGACCTCAATCAGCTCTCGACGATTCCAATTGGCCCTTTATCGCGTGCGACCAGATCGGCAGAACAAACCAAAAACAAGGGGTACAAATGAATTGCATGGAGCTTCAGTTCTCAGACAGAAAGCTAAGCAAAGGTATCTTCCAACAGGCCCAGCCGATCTCAGCCTCTCCGTTCCTCTTTCCCTCCCCCTTCCTCTCTTCTCTCACCCTCCGCAGGACAGGGAGGTGAGCCTGGAGCAAGTGCGTCCCCGTATGGACGCACTTATGGACGAGGACATGGCACACAAGCAGATTGCCGTCCACTCTATCGAGACCTCTGCCCTGGACATCGACGGCATGCAGCCCAGCCAACCTCAGGAAGCTGGCCGAGATTTCCCGGGCGTGGCGTCTCTGTCTGTGAGCACGTTTCTCCCCGAGCAGGCCCATGGGTTGGGCCGGACCCTGGCGCAGGGGCCTGGCAGCACACTGCCCTTACCACTCAGCCCGTGCCCCATGCCATCCATCCAGTGCAAACACAGGGCCCCCAACGGGGGACTCTTCCGACAGAGCCCCGCCAAGATGTCCATGCCAGTGTCCTACCAGCCAGTGCCGGGAGGACCCATCCCAGAAGCCATTGAGTCCACCCACAGCACGTCCATCTGAAGCTGATGGCCACGCGGGAGAAACCTTCATCCAGACGGGTGCAGGGGGACGAACAAGGGACGCGTAGGAACTGGACTGAAACGTGTAAACACAAACATCCAGAGACGGAGGGGGAGTACAGGTTTTTAATACAGATACAAAATTGACCACACCCCTTTTCTTGTAAATATTTGTAAATAACGGAAGAGAGAAGTGAGTAGAAGTGTATTTTGAATATTCTCAATTTTTGGAGTTGAGTTACAAAAACAAAATGAAAACAAACAAAAAAAAGAGAAACTATTAAAAAAAGACTCAAAGATGACTGTTTGAATGGCTTTGTAAATTTTGTTCTCTATGGATAAAGACGCAAAATTCATTGTGATTGTTTTCTAAGTGCCGAAATAAAACACGTCTCTCTTCCCTTTGTTACTAGATTATCAGATACTTCTGTATGGACATCATGATGAATATTAATAATTTTGTACCCTGTATTCATTCCCAGACATTCTTTGTCTCCATTTAGATAGTTTGCTGTTTAATTTTTCATGACTGGTTTTTACTTTTGCTCTCTTTCAAGCTCCTTGTTGAGTACTGATTACGGTTCAAGCCTTAGCACTGAGTGTGTTACATGCCCGTTCACATGACATATTCGATAAAAACATTTGCGAATATAAACAGGGCCACGGGACACTCTCCTGACATCCTGCAGGATAGTCCTGAAGTGCTTGTGGGACTGTGATCCTGCAAGTCCTTGAGTACAAGAATCCTGAAGGAGAAAGTGGAATATCCACATTACCCCGTAACATTTTCTAAGTCATGTTTATCACTGTTGGGCTGTTTGAGCAGTTGTGGAATGGATAGTGAAATTTTTCTTCATAATTTCTGTAATAAATTATGTAATGATATAACATATGTAACATATAGAGGTAATTCCCTTTACAGAGTAAACTGCAAATAAATTATATGGTTTTATTGTTCAAGAATTTAAGACCTGTAGAAACAATCATGTAATTTACGAAAGGTATGAAAAATACATACTGTGACATAATTTTTTAACACAGGGGGGGAAAAAAATCTAATCAAACAATGACTGTATCATTGTGAAGTAAGTCACTGTATTTTTATGAGGGAGATTGTGTTTCTTTTATGGAATTATAATGAGATTTCTTCACAAAATGACAAGTTCTGTCCCTAGAGGTTAAATTACTGGACTTCCATTTCATGCAACCAGATGTTTTCTGGCTAAATGACTTTAAGGTTAGGAAAAAGATATTCACCAAATTTTCAGTTGTGCAATCACGAATATTCAATTTGAATTTCTGTATTATGTGTAATCTTTTGCTTTCTTCTACTTTACCCAAAGTTGCCACCTCAGGCTGTGAATAACCATGCGTAATGTTTTAGCCGCAGTTGACCACGCCCACCCAGTGCTATCCAGCCAATCGTCATAGCCGATCATCCGGCCAATTATCACCACAGCTGCCTGCCTGACAGACCAAACACCTGACACCAGTTAAACTGGGTTTGTCTATAGAAGGTCTGTCCAGCTGACGCTAACTTCCCCAGTTGGAGGAAACTATTTAGAAAGCAGGTTTTATGTGGGGGAGGGGGCGGGATTGTGACATCAGCTATCTCTACATATGCTTTCCTGTCAATCACAGTCGTAGCCTGTATGTTTTGTACAAGTCTGAGTAGTTTCTAATGTGAACCAAAGTGATACCATATTTTACACTGTGTAACGCAGCTTGTGGCTCTGAGATGCTGTTCGTGGATGTGAGGAGAAACCTTACAGTAGGGCCATGTGGGTTCTCATCACCTTACACACATACCCCTCCCCCTCCCAACTTGAAAAAAAAAGGGTGATATTAAATTTAAAGAATTGAAAAAAAAGTCTATCATAGTGTAGTCTGTAACATTACACCTGAGGGAGACTCTTATTTTGTTTATGAATATGCTGCTTGGAGTTTCTTAATCTTTAATAAAGAAATATGGTTTACATGTTTTGAATAATGGCCAGTCAATCAGTCAGCTGGGGTTTTATGACCAATCGTCTCCACAGCGCTGTATGTATAAATGACGTTAAATTCAGTGTTTCAGTGGTAATAGGCCCTTCACTCTACTGTATCACTGGGTTCCTTGCTCTTTGATCATTACGTGTTGTTATAGGACAGATCCAAGGTACTCTGAGGAAACCTTTCAACAATCTGGTGAAATTTGAAGACGTGGTAACCAGTACATCAATGGATACCCACACAGTTATTAATATGCATTTACAATATGTGATTTTCCATTCCACTCCCATCCTCATTACGAAGTACAGACTCTGGTATATTTACAGATATATTGGGTGTTGAATTTTTTTTTTTTCCAGCATGCAGTTATTAGATTTGATTAAATTCGATTCAGCTATGCCACTGAACAAAAGAACAATAACTATCCAATGAAATACTGTTAGTATCTAACCAGTGCAAAATAACAAATCGAAGCTCAACTGTAGATCAACTGTTAAAATGCGTGACGTGAAAATGATATGCAACTCTTGAGACCAGAGAATAATGCAGTCTAAGACAAAATAAGACTGTAGGCTAGATGGTGATGGGGCAGATGAGTGTAATTTAGTTTGACATTAACTACAGTCCAAAAGTGCGATGGTCTGCGTTCCCATCTCTCTGCACTGTTGTCGCGGTCTCCCTGGTTACCTTGCTCGTATCTTGTTCGGTCTGTCCCTTAGACTCTGCCCTCATTCACCTGTTCCTTGTTTGTTTGTTTGTCATTTCTTCTTTGTTGATGTTTTTCTCTTGTTCCTGGTCATTGTTATTGTATGTTTCCTTCGTCTTTCATTGCTTCATGTATTCTGCTTCTCTTCCCCCGCACTGGATATTTTGGCTCTCAGACCACGGAACATTCCGAGGACTTCCGTTCTAAGGATTTGCCCATAATAAATCTTGCTCTTCTCGGTGTTACAGTTTGAACATCGACGACCTAAGATGTCTTCAGAGTCATCACTTTTTGAATTATGATTAGTAGTGATTGATTTAAGAATTGAATAGCATAGTTTTTGGTTTTTTTACCCTCGACATCCCTGTTAGATGTAGATCTATTTCTTCTAGAATACGTTCTGAGATGCGTCCTTCAAAACTGCATGCATCTAAAACTCTAAAAGCCTCAAAAAATCGGATTATTTTCTGAATCAGCAAAACTGCCATCCTGCTGTACATCGTTTAGATCTCAGGGTCTGCATGGCTACTGAAGGGTAGGAAAGGTCCCATTCACCAGCACCATCTACATGGTGATCCAGCTCACCGGTTCACACTCGGAATAGCCCTTCTTCTCCCACAACGTAATGACAAGAGCTCAAACAACCAAACGCTGATCCTAAAGTCTGATCCCATTCTCATGTAAAAACCCAGGTCTGATCAGACCACACCCCATCTCGCATAAAAGCAGGTGGCTTACAAACCATCAGACAAAAAGAGTTGTTGAACATGCACTGATGAGTTGGGTGTGTTTAGATCATCAAAAATGACAGTCCGGGTCGATGTGTGTTATTTAGAACAGTTCACAGAGTTGCTGCAACAGCGGGTGATTTTCCTCAGCTCAGCTGTGTGGGCAGGCCTTGTCTAGGACGTCTGCCAAGCCGCTGTGTTATGTGACCTCGTAAAAAAAAATTAGTGTGAATTAGCATGCACGTGAGTGTTTTATAGCAGGCTCCCTAGGGCCAGCTGGAGACCAGGCTAAGGGCGCTGCCTGATGTATCCAGCCGTCCTGCCAGAGACATTGATAAAAATAACCAAATATCTAAAACAGCCACCTCACACCGACATTCTGCAGTCCAGTCATTGAGACAGACAAGGTACTGGAGTCAGAGAGAGAGGCGAGGCGGTGGCCTTGCAGGTGCTCTCACCACCCAAGAGGCTGACACAGTACAGCCAGTCAGCAAGCTCTGCTCATAATGTGGAGGACCAGATGTGCCTTGTGGGTGAAACCCAATGAACAAAATATTCTTAAGGCCAAGTGCACCTGTGAGGATTCGACACTCCTAAACCTGTCATCTCTGTAATCATCTGATGGGCTGCATTTACAAACTGCAGATCCCCAGGTGTGAACAGGGATGGGAACGACCAACTGTTCCACATACAGACATCAGCACCGACACAGATGCGTGAATACTTTGATCGAGATGAAAACATTTCAACGATGGTTAAGGGGCATTGACTCTGGGCCTCCGGCTTCGGTACTGGAGGCTGACAGCTTCGCTTGTCGTTAAGACTACGTCGAATTGACCGAACCCTTGGTCCAGGCAGAATCGTACATTCTTGACTGCATGGTCATAGAGCTGAAGCATGCAGAAGTTTGTTTTATGTTCTCTGGGAGGCCTTTGTCCGCCTTGACAGCGGTTAGAGATGTGCAGTAGGGGGTGATGAACAGACCCAGAAAATATGCATCTTGGCTCTCTGCTTCTCTTCTCTCCAGTCCATTTTTCCCCTCCCCATAAAATCTGACTGGTGTACAAAAACACGACACACACACACACACACGCAGAGAGCTCCAATCTGCCTATGCACTCGATAAAACAACAGCAATCAATAACCGTTTCACCGGCTTTCCCGTTAAAAAGCACAGAAGAACGCGTGAATGCACACCGTTTCCGCTGGGGCCTGACTGACGTTTATTTGTCCTAGCAGCTGCCTGTGGTTAATGAACCTCTCATGCACCTCATGGCAAGCGACCACATTTCTAGCACTGTGCACCCCCAACACACCCCCGCCCCCAACCAGACGGCCCGACACAGCAAATCCTTCGCTAGAGAACTTCGGTCCCAAGGTGGTCGTTTAAGTCCAGCTGACTACGTCCAACGCCGGCGATTTCATCACGACAAACACTTTTACAGAGCTCTGGTAACGTCCCCCACAGGTGTGAAACCGTGCCGTCAGGAGCTGGAGATAAAACCACATGAGTCGAGATCCAAGAGAGGCGAAAATTACGAACTCATGAAAATGAAAGCAGGTCAAGGGAACCGGTGCCAGGCCCGGTGCCAGGCCCAGTGTCCGGGGCGAGTGAACGTAGCGGCACCACCAGGGGGCGCTCCCTCTGTAAACATGGCTGGGAACATTTGCACTGACTAGATAAAGAGAGTGAAGAGGGACACAGATCAGCCGGTTTGAGAAAGATTCGTGGAAAAGTCAGATTCTGTAAGTACGTGACATGCCATTTGAAGTGGATTATTTTATAGTTATCTGATTTAATCAGTTGTGTTAACGCATACAGTGCTGTCCAAGCATTTTGCCACTGTTAGGTTTATTGTTTTATCAAATGCTATAATGAGCATGTATCATTATTTATGTCTCTTTATTTGAATACAGCCAGAAAATACAGGACATTTGCATGCAGTATTAAAAAACCAAAAAGCCCAAGAAAATAACAGCTTCAATAGGCTTCTGTGACAGAGGAAGCGGAAGGTGAGGTGCAGGGAACATTACGTTTAATGTTTACGGCAGAAAAACAGAGAACCACAGAGCAGTCATAGAATAAACAGCAACAAGATGTAGTTGGCTAGCTGAAATAAAACAAAGGAAACTTGCAGCCCTGTTTTAACGGAGGCTGGGTTTCAGGGTTGACCGCAGGCTCGGTAACCCTCAGGCAAGTCAATGTGCAGCGATGGGTTAGTGAGATCTGTGGGCTTATATGCAGCAGTGAGATGATTAGTGCAGATTGCCGTCAGCTGTAAGTTGTAGACTGGTGATTGGGACCTAGGCAACGAACGGAGTGAAGTGGAGGAGGGCGTGGCGCTAGGTCGGTGTGCCCGGCGTGACGTGACACCTACAGTGACGTTTAGTGTGACCTCCTCTTACACTTGAGCAATAGCAGGTACCTGGTGCTAATTGCTAGCACAAACCTGGTGCTAATTGCTAGCACAAACCTGGTGCTAATTGCTAGCACAAAC
>JAOXYF010000012.1:15905566-15918425 GCA_028565775.1 Sternarchorhynchus goeldii | reverse complement strand
CCCGCACATGCACAAGTCAACCGACAACAGGATATAAACAGAACAGTGCTCCCTCTTCCAGATTCTCGCCTGAAAGAAAACCCTAGCTGACAAAAGCTGGATGACTGGATTGCTCCAACGAGGATTGCACACCGAGAGATCACACTGTGTTCTTGCCAACACACACAGAACATCTAGGGAAACCAACGACACAGAATGTCGGGTTGCTTTGACTAGCGCGCGATAGGCCGCTTATCGGAGACGCGAGCACACGTCGAGAACAACCGTGGCGTGGTACACCCATCGTTTCTCAATTCACTGTTTATTTAAAAATCGCACGGGAAGACTCTCAGCCTAACGAGGGCGGGGCTAAAGTGGCGAGCCTAACGGGGGCGGGCCTAACAGGGTGGGCCACTTGCTGTAGAACGCGGCAGGACCACCTGAAGGCCTCCGGGGGAAGGTGCGCATGCCTGAGTCTGCCGTTTCTACTCCAGCGGTGATTCTTAGATAATAAAGAGTAGGTGTTCTGGTATAGGTCATGTTTTCCAGCAACCCCAGTCCCCTTTGCTGTGGTGTGTGCGTGCGTATATGTGTGTGTGTGTGTGTGTGCGTGTGTGTGTGTGTGTAAGTGTGTGTTAGGGTGGTCCAGACACCAGCGTAGATGTTACCAGATTAATCACAGTGACAGCACTGATAAATGGAAACCCCTCAAGAGGGCCAGCTTGCTGTGATGGGGCCTTCCATTAATTATCATTTAGCCAGGCCTCAATGGCCACGCCCCCTGTTGCCCAGCCCCGCCTACTTCCACACAAGCTTCATGGGCAGTTTCAAAAATTACATGATGTTATTTTTTACATGTCCAATGTAGTTTTAAAGCTTAAGTACTTTATTTTTTAATCATTTTTTTACATTTCAATTTCATCGTTTTTCTCTCAGACAAAAAAGAGCCTTTATTGGCCTTAATTTTATTAGCATCTTGTAATTGTTATGCTCACAATTGGAGAGGCACATATATGGTTAATACAGTGTTTACCTTGTAAAATTGTTCATACAGTCCCATTAAAAAGTTCTTAATAGCATGGCCTTTCTCTTATCAGTTCAGATTTCAATTAAGTACTTAATTGGACTTTGTGTCTGCAGTCCATGAACATTTAGCAGTCGACAATTTACCCCGACGGCCTTGTGAATCACTTAGCGTCATTTCCTAATGAAATCAGCTCATGGACTCGAGCATGTCGGCGCAGGTTTTGCACAACTGTTATCCGTGACCCTCGCCGTTCGGCTAATCTCTCGCAAACAGAACAATCGGCACTAAATCAGGGTTGTGCCCCACCATCGGTTTTTGAGATGAAGCCACGATAATGTGGCCTTATATCGGCCATGCAAATATCTGGACGTGTTTTATTAGCGTTCCCGAGTAATTCATGCTGTTGTCGGCTTAATGATCGCACGGAACAGGGTTGGCGCGGGTTTGACGAAACGTTAATTGCGCTCAGACGTTGATGTCGTTGCGCAGTGAGGAATGTTCTCAGGGATGATGTCTGCGTCGAGGATCGTGGGGGAGGCACGGCACAAGGCGTATTCTGAAAGCCGTCAGAAACCTAATTGGCCGCACCTGCTAAAGCTATTGTTTCACTGAAGCCGTGGGTTATTTTGTGGCGGCTCAATGAGTGCGTTGTTGCAGAGTTGCTCTGCTGCAGATGGGTGGCGGCAGAACAATGGAACATTTTCATTTGCAAATTATCATTTTTTTTGTGATTTATGTGTTTGTCTGATTCTTGTAATTAATAATCTTAACCATGAATGGAGCCTTTTTATTAAAAGTTTCAGACCTCATTTTATTTTAATGTTATTGATGGCACATACCAAATGCACCCATGCGTGCACACACACACACACACACACACTTTCATCCTTCTCATCATCATTAGCTTTAAAATATATTTTATGGTTTTAAATATTTCGAATTTGAATATCAGTTAACTCACAGTGTGCCTGTATGTGTGATTAAAGGACTTCCATGTAAATATATCCATCATGCTTCAAGAAAGAGTGCCCAGAACGCTGACTTAGGAGCAGCTCTGCGCTCTCTCCACAGAACTGCATTCATTATGACCTGAGTGGCGCAGACTGATCCCAGATCTGCCCTCTCACCATCTCAAAGGTCTGGTAACTACGGTAAATATAACTACTACAGCACTGTGCACTGTGAGACGCTGGGATGGATGCTGAGCGAGGAAGAGGAGAAACCTTGGCCTCACCAGCCGGGCCGCTGTAAACAAGCTGCCAGCGTCGGATCAATAACCCGAAGACAGGATTCGTGCTGGATTCTGACAATCCATTAAAGTTTCATCCGATTCTTCGGAAGCACCCCAGCAGCAGCACACTACTTGGGGTTAGGAACAATCAGCAAACTCCATCTCTCTTTCTCTTTAACCACTGCGTGTCTCCATAAACCTCAGTGTGTGTGTTTTTGGTTATTCCCCAGGGCTCAGGGCATAATACATGCAGGCATGCTGTCTGGGGAGGGCGGAGGAGGTGGAGGGAGGTGTGGCTGATCCTCCTTGTACTCCTTTTCCTACATGTCCTGAATGCTCAACCAGGGACCTGCTGTCTTGGCTGCTTTAGTTCCTCCCAACTCTGCTCCCTGCACTGTACAGAAACACGGGAGCTCATCCCTTCAGGACAATCCTGCCGGTTTGAAATGAACAGAATCGTTTTTTGGGAGGGCTTTTTCCCCCCGTCATTTTTATTTATGACTGCACCAGTACGCTTTTCTTGTTTTTTGGGGGGGAGGGCAGAATACGATTGTGATTTATTAATGGTGGATCAACCAGTGTTGTACCACAATGCACCTGCCAGTTTGGAAATTTCCAGAATGATAATTTCTAGACATTTCTAGACAGGACACATGACCCAAAGTGTGCAGGGCTGCATCTGTTTGTGTGAAGCCGAATTGTTCCTCAGGGCTGATATAATAACCCAAGCATCTAAGAAGCAATTACACACAGCACCCAAAACTGCAACGGACCAACGGCGGGTAAAAGTGGGGTTTTGCAGCCCGAGTGTGCTTCTCTAATCTAGAGGGGCAAGATTGCAGCTGGCAGACGGGCAGGTCGGGCAGGCGGAGATCCTGCTCCCGTTTGCCGGCATCTCCCGTTATCAGCAGCTGAGCCGAGCCTAATCTTTGGCAGCCGCATAAAGACCGGCATGTCGGCAAACGCCATTCAGACAGATCTCTGTCTGAACTGAAACCGATTTCGAAGGGATGAAGGGGTGTTTCTTAAACGTGCCCCTTTAACGTAAGTGGGTTTTGTTTGAGGGGTTTATGTATTGTGTTATATTACAAGGTTAAATCACACGGCGCTCCTAAAAAAAAAAAAAAAATGTCCCGTATCTTGTCCTGAGGGCGTCAGTGAACAGTGTTTCTGAAACAAGACAGAAAGCACGTTCTGCCCTGAAGTCTTCAGAAGCATCATTTTAACATGAGAGGCTGCAGCAGGGAGAATCTCACAGGTACAGAGTGGTGCAGTTTAAGTGTAAGGAAGTCTTACCTAATGGAAGCAATCAGGGCCAATTACAGGCTCACAGTGGAGAGAGGAGTAGAAAAATCAGATGGTCTTGTCACATGTGGAGCTATGTTTTTCTTTCTCTCTCTCTCTCTCTCTCTCTCTCTCTCTCTCTCTGCTTTTGTTACAGTTTGAGCTGAAATGCATTTGTTGACTCATTTGGGGGTTTTTTGTATTTTGCAGATGTGATATGCACCAGGTGCACAGTTTTTATAGCTGAGCTTTTAAGCTTCCATTCTATTTGAGCTTCTATTTAAATACAGTTCACTTCAGGTTTATCTGTATAGTCGCTTTTGCAGCAGATATTGGCTAAATGTGAGATGTACAGAAACCTGTACAGACCTCAACGTAAGACAACAGTAGTGGGGGTAAAAAATGTCCTGAGATAGTAGGAAACCTTGTTCAGAATCACCACTCCAAAGAAGAAATGGAACTGATTTTCAGTTTCTAGTAGATTCACTGCAGTGCCACTGGTAATGTTATAACCGAAAAAGACTCGGCCATAATTTCACCAGATATTCGATTTTGACAAACAAGAAATGAAAGTAGGTTACAATGACAGTATAAATTGAAGAAGAGAAGCCTGTCGGCAAACTGTACCATCCAGGAAAGGAGGCGGGTCTTTAAGTTGGATCCACTTTGGTTTTAAAACCAAAGAACAACGTCATAATCATCAAACATTTTAAAGTGGGACTAGCGTCCAACAGAGAAACCTCAGATGACTTTTGTTTATTGTATTAGATTTTTTTTTTTCATTTGCAGGCGCATCCATTCCATTTGTATGGTGCGAGTGTCCGCCTGGCAGAGCTGCCCGCCGCTACCCAGCTCGCATGAGCGCTAGCGCCGTTTATTAGCGAGGCACTTAAAAACAGAGCGGCTTGTTAGCGCGGCTCTCGCGGACATGCCAAAGGGGAGAAGAGTAATCACTGATTTTGACGCCAAAAAAAAAAAGATATGGTTTGATGCACGGCTGGAGTGGAAAGGGTTTCGGAAAATGTCAGCAGTGCCTCGCAGCTTTTCGCGGGAAGTGCACTTTTTGTCTGGGAACTGTGCCCGAAATTGCACGGAAGACGAGCTGGAACAAATGAAGCCCCCTTTCATCACCCGCGACACAGCAGTCAGGCCGAACCGCGGGAGCCCGCACCGCACGCCACCGGTGATGGATGGAAGTTGCAAACCAGATGCCTGCAAACGGTTTATCTTCCAGGAGCGGAAGAGATCGCAAGGGGGCCCAGAGGGGGGTGAAGGATGCCTTCGTCTCCTGGGAGATATCGGAAAGGAAAAATGGTGCACTTCACCGCGGACAATGGACCAAATATGCACTCTCCTCCCACTTTATTATAAACAGTTATTTATTGGCATAGTCTCACTGGGATGTAGTAGGAGATGGAGGCCCATCTGTTACTGTGCAAGTGGGACCGCCTATCAGATCACAGCACTAGAAGATCTGCTGTTACTGCATTTTATTCTGACCTGATCTGATCTTCTGTGGTCAGTGAATGACCAAAGGAAATCTGCAGGAATTCAGCATCACTGCTGGGCCTGGCACACACAAGGACCAGTGAGGTCCAGGGAAGCTAGGGCTCACCTGACAAATTGTGCCAAGCGCAGACAAGCTGTAAATACATACCTGTAAAGTGTACATATACAGAAGGATATATAATAGATTCCCCAGTGAAGATTCCCCAGTGAATCTTTCTAATAAATGGCTGGTGAGTGAAAGTCAGCAATTTGGATGCTTTCACCATTGAAACAGACCTCTACTCTACACCCTCGTCACCGTGGGCGTTGCGTTGATACAGTGCGTAACCATGGTCGCTGCATTGAGACGTTGCTCCCGCCCCCATGTTGCCATGGTTCTCTAGCAGGTCAACCTGTGTCTTCATTATTTTGTCTTCATCACAGACGTATGTTACAATGCGTCTGGGCTCAGGTTGTGGCTGTTGTCTCGGCACGATCGTCTACGATTTGTTCTACTGAACTCTACTTACCAGCTTATGGTTCTGCAACAA
The DNA here is from genome assembly GCA_028565775.1 of Sternarchorhynchus goeldii. Taxonomy (NCBI): domain Eukaryota; kingdom Metazoa; phylum Chordata; class Actinopteri; order Gymnotiformes; family Apteronotidae; genus Sternarchorhynchus; species Sternarchorhynchus goeldii. Next base: position 15,912,865 of record JAOXYF010000012.1, on the reverse strand, counting down.
TGCAACAAAACACTTTTTGGATAAAATTAAAATGTAAATTTTTTTTCATGATCATTTTTCAGCTGTAGGAACATCGTAATAGTAATAAAGATTCCGTTTTATTCATCATTATCATTGCAGAACTGTTTTCGAGGTGATAATAAGAAATGTATCAAAATGGTTTTATCACAATAAAATTGTCCAGCTCAACCAAAACCAAAAAAAACCAAAGTTAGGCAAGTTTAGAAGCATACAGCACTCTGACAAAGTCTGGTTTTTAAAACAACAAAAAGGAGACAGAGCCCAACAGCACCCTAGCACAGTCCAGATTTAGCTTAGTGCTTCTCAGTCTACACGTCTCATTTAGAGTTTACTTCTCAGTCCGCATGTCTCATTTAGAGATGAGAACTTCTCAGTCCACATGTCTCATTTAGAGATGAGAACTTCTCAGTCCGCATGTCTCATTTAGAGATGAGAACTTCTCAGTCCACATGTCTCATTTAGAGCTGAGAACTTCTCAGTCCACATGTCTCATTTAGAGCTGAGAACTTCTCAGTCCACACATCTCATTTAGAGATGAGAACTTCTCAGTCCACACGTCTCATTTACAGATGAGAACTTCTCAGTCCACACGTCTCATTTAGAGCTGAGAACCTCTCAGTCCACACGCCTTATTTAGAGCTGAGAACTTCTCAGTCCACACGTCTCATTTAGAGATGAGAACTCAGTCCGTATGTTTCATTTAGATCTTACTTCTCAGTTCATGTCTCATTTAGAGAAGAGAACTTTTCAGTCCACATGTTAAGTGATGGGGATCTAAATGTCATAACCACATTCTGCTACCTGGCCTTAGTTTTCAATAATAAACAATGATAACAAAGACCAGAGTACTAGAAAATAGAGGCAAAAGACAGAACCCTCCCGATTAGACATCCTTCTTGCCCGTAATGGTTACCAAGTTACCAAAGCCCACAAACTGGAAGAACCATTCAGGCAACTGACCCAACTGTCGTCATGACAAACTGGGCGACACCAGAGCTCACACTGTAGGAAGTTATATTACTGAAGTTATATTTACTCATACTTACCTACAGCCAGAACCAGTGTTTACCACATATAAAACGTAACAAATTTATGCAGCTCCAGATTATGATACCCACTTCACTAGGCTGAGAAGACGTTAGGAGAGTTAACCTAACCTAGTGCAGGTTATGAAAAACACCTGTATCTGACAGTGGAAAGTTATTCATAAAACAGCCTCCTTTGTGAGGTTTGCCATTCAGTTAGTCTAGTGTACCGTTTCAATTAGTAAACATGCACATCACATACTGGACACTGGAAAGGGTCGTTTGTGTCAGCAAGATATAAAACTATAGCTGCTTCTTTTTAGTAAATACTGTGATTTTTTTTTCGAACAAGCAGATCATCACGTTACCTGCTCAGAGTAATACATGTTTCAAAATTCTACATTTTATTGTTTCCAAACTAAAATATGTGGACCTAATGGTCAATTTTATGCTAACCGTGAATCTATTTTCAGAATTTTTCTATTACATATACTGTAGATTTTTATGCATGAACATTTTACTTATTCATAAATAAAGATGTTGCTTCATTTAAAACGGCATAGTTCTAAAACGTATAGTGTTTGGGTTTTGTTTATGGTTGCCCTTAGGAACATCTCTCCTCAGTGTCCAGCAGGAGGAAGCCTCCTTGGCACTGCTTATCCATACTATATATAATGATATATGTGTATACTGGAACATACTGGGTGGGTATGTGTATACTGGAACATACTGGGTGGGTATGTGTATACTGGAACAAACATATTTGGATTCATCATGCAAAAATACGTAATAGGCAGAGATTTGTTTTGCAGGCCTGTGTTGTATTATGCTTATAAAAGCCAATTTGTTGCACATTTTACACATCCAGCTCTTCCTCCAGGGTTAATATTTTTGTTGGTGTTAACTTGACCAACAGTGCTGTTTACCCACCGCTGTCCAGTCCAAAGTTCCCTCATACATCTCGAGCCCCCACCACAGGTCACCCATCAGGCAGCATCACTGGTGCCGAAACTCACGTCTGATGGAAGATTGATTTACAGACCAGAAAAACTTTTTTGTCCCATTTGCGGCAGAGCAGTGGCGAGCAACTGTGGTTTGATCACACCCTTATCTCTTTGAGCAACCATAGCTATGTGTGTTAGTGGAGACAATCATGTGACCAAAATGATCATATGATCTTGCATTCCACAACAACAAAAACAATGCAAAATAAGCCTTTCTAAGATACAGTCTAGACTCATGCCGCTTACTTGGTTCACAGCTCCTAATTCGTTTGAATAAACTGACACGTCTTAATAGATTTGTAAAAAAAAAAAAAAATTAGCATGAAGCAAATAGATGTAAGCTGATATTTGCCCACTAAAACACACAGTCGCCTCTGAGCTGGATAAACCCATCTGACAGGAATGAAAGAAATTGAGTAACATTTTAATCGGCAAGATTCATTGACACAAACACTTCACACCTTGTTGTACATCTGGAGTTCCTTTACGTCTGTATAAATGAATCTTATAAAAACTTGTCACTTCTCCATTCCTCGTTATTATATATTATTTATTTGTATGGGGCCAAATATGCCTTTGGGAGTGAGTGCTTTAATAAGATACGTGGACTATTTGGTGATTGATCTTTCCCAGGAAGTGGCCGTGGGGGGCCCGGTCAGGGAGCCGCCGTTAACCTGACACGTTCGTGCACGGTTGTGGCGGCAGGCGCGATTCCGCGAAACAAGACGCAGGGTTGGCCGATCAATCAGCCTGGCGCGTGTAGTGAGGTTTACAGACTATTACAAAGTGCAATGCAGTGCTAATGTATCGATTGATATAAAGGTCCAGAGAAACAGTGGGAAACAGATCGCATGGGGCCATGAATGTATAAGACCGATCTTTATATGATTACCTCGTTAGCTACACATGCTAATTGGACAGGTGGGTTAAGTCGTGGTGGAGGGTTCTCTGAGCAGGAGATGGTCCAGGAGTATGGTTTGGTCTTAGGCATCTCCAGGATCAGGAGCCTAACCTTCTCACTGCACACCACAGCCTTGTTTGCACATCGCTGAAATGGTTAACCTTTAATCACTGTTCAAGCCCTCGTGTCACGTAACACGGCTGAAACCGACAAGCATCCGTCGCGGGAAATCCGCAGTTTGATCTCCTTCTCACGTAGATGGGCCCCAGAGGAGTGGCCCCTGCATTTCAGTGGCTGAAATGCGCATAAGTCATCTCGCACGTCCTCTTAACAGACATGCGAATGTTTGTTCCAAGCTTGTCGTCTCGCTCCACGTCATTCAGGAGAGTGCCAGAACCTCGAGGAACAGCAGATATGACATGCATGGTCAGACCTGTCCATATTTCACACCCGATCGTCCGTGGTGGAACAGGTTATGGTTCTTTTTGTTTTTTTTCCTACCATCTGCTGCTAACAGGGACTTCACACCTGCATGAATGACTGATCTTCTTCTCGTTTGCATTTAAAACTTCTTCTGCTTTGCCCTCTGCAATGAAAAAACAGAATGGAGCGCCGTTCACGCTGGTCACATGTCTCAACTGGTGGGATCTACGTGCTTGTGACAGGCACGTCTGTATCTAGCAAAGTTATTCTAAAAGAACATATAACATGCTGGTTCTAATGAAGAACAAGAATATTACAAAAGCACTACTTTTCCAAATCAGGCTTAAAAGCAGGCATAAACTATTTATGTATCATATTTTTATGCAAATCAAATGAGTCAAAAATCTAATAAAATTTTTAAAAAGCTGCTATGAAACAGTCATTCAAAACTGTAAAAGAAGTTGGCCAAAAAACTAAATAATTAAAATACATAATGCATAAAAATCATTTGAATTGAAATGGTATACAAAAAGGAAAAGGAACATGTAACAGAGAAAACATTTTTGAGGTCCAGTTAAAAAATAAAATAAAAGAAAAATAATCTGACAGAAAAAAAAGGGTTCCAAAGGAAGAGGGGTGTGAGAAAAGCGCCTGTCTCAGGTTCGGACACGGAAAGTCCTCTACCGAGCGACTATGCAGGTGGCCTTCTGTGGCTGGGGATTGTGACCCTTCACCCGCACCTTTGTGGCACGTTTGTGGCCAGTTTCTTTCGGCCCGAGGTGCACGGGGGGGGGGGGGGGGCAGGGGGCACGAGTTTGACGGCACATGAGGCTTTTCCATTTAATTACATCACCTGGAAGCTTATTTTCAAATTAGAATTCAAAGCTTGCCGCTCGAGCGTTCTATGAACACGTTTTGCATAATGCATTATAAATGCATTTGTAATGTACCGCATAATGCCTTGTGATGATTGACATTAACCATTATAATTAGGAAAATATGACCTGTTCAACATATGTTCAAAAGGGTACAGCTTAAAAAATTCTATGAAGTACATTTATATTGAATTATGAAAATATTTATGACATGTTATAGAGCACCTTTAAGGAATCATAGATTTCTTAAATATCGAACAGTAATGATTACGATGTGCTATAAAACTCTCATAATGTATTACAATTATAGTTTATGAAACTGCAGCGCATTTCAAATGGTGAAGCTAGTCTTATAAATACATTACAATATTTACTACATTTGTATTTATGGTATTGTTCTGTTATATAATACTAAAGGACACTATAAGACATTGTAACAGCATTATGTTGATACCACTGCAATATATTATATATAGGGAATGTCTATATACAGGAGTAGATTAGGTACACAAAGTTTATTACACGAATCACAGGAAGCATTAAACGTGTTTTTAACTTCTTCTGTCTTATTAATTGCATTTTATTTTCTCTCGTGGCCTAGATTTTGAACACCATTTCTTCTTCCCTGTTAATTAATGTAAGCATTCCCCAGTCTTGCAACATAACCAGGTTTTTTTTTCTCTCTCTCTCCCCTAGTGCAGGGAAGCAGACCGAGAGGCTAAAACCAGCGTGTTGGGCTTCGCCACCGAGCCATTAAATTCGCTCAGGTTCTTGGTGGTTTCTTCTCTTCCCCAAAGGGATTCCCAGAGGAATTCCTATGTGGGGGGGGGGGTTTACAAGAACACAAACACACACTCTCCTCTTCTCCACTTCCCACCATTACCTTCTTTGTCTTTTCCACTCTCCTGCACCCTGTTCGGAGCCTCTATTGTATTTTCACCTATCTTCACCCCATAAGTGAAAATTGAAGGTGCTTTCCTAAGAAAGATTTCTAAACAAACACACAGAAAAGAAGCAGAAAGCCACAAGGTGTTACTAGTTCAAAGAGAAAAAAAGGAATTATCCATAATCAAGAGTTCAATCTGACATACCTAACTGGGCGTGGCAGAGTGGGCGTGGCTGAGTGCCATCTGTGGGCGGAGAGGCCTAAACAGGCTTCATTTACGGAAGCCTGTTTACGTGCTGTCTTCTCCAAGTATGCTAGCAGTCACAGAACCTGACAGCCCAAAACTGCTACTAGGAAACAAAGCACCTTTGCTGAAAAGGAAAATTTAGAAGAAAAAAAAAAACTGTTGGAATTCACTCCTGTTTGGCTTTTGTTACCACATCTGCTGCTGGTGTTGTTGTGTTTAAAATAAAAAAAAAAACTGCTCCATATCCTGCTCCTGTGTGTCATATTCCTGTTGCTACATCCTCATTGTACCCGCAACCCAGTGGAGCTGCTACAGTACGTTAGTACTGCTGTAAGAAAACCTGATGTCTCTAAAAATGGAACATTATAACAGACGAAATGTAACATCTTGCCAGTGGACCCACTCGATATTTCAAGTCATTTTGAAGCATTCCAATTTTATAGTAATTTTGGTCCGTTCCTTTTGGTCCATTCCTCATACAATATTGCTGCAATCTAGATGGAAGGCTATATTTTCAAATGGTATATTTCTCTTCTTGAATATTGCAAGCTGTTTGTTTAATGGACCGCTGCTGCTGTAAAATCACTGTGCACATGGTAAATGTTCCTTATAACACCATCTATCAAACCCCACAAACAAGCTAAACATACTTTGATCACAAATGATCAGTTCCAAGTTTTCAAGTAACGCAAACAACCCTTGTGCATGTATTCTGCTCACTCTGTGCTCGGTGTGAGTCTGCACACTCTGTGTCTGGTGTGACTGTGTACTCTGAGCTCGGTGTGACTCTACACACACTATGCCTGGTGTGACTGTGTACTCTGTGACTGTGCACTCTGAGTTCGGTGTGACTCCATGTGCCTGGTGTTGCTCCATGACAAACATCAGAACCTGTGTGTTGCATCAGCTATCACATGTGGGGCAAACAGAATCATAACCCTCTCGGCTATGATGTGGCTTAATGAACTTCTTCATCAAAACCTCTCTTTTAGGCAGATGGAGCTATGCTGGTGGTACACAACACAAAACCAGCATCTTCTTGCTAACTCGTTCACTTAGATTTACTTCTTCACTCCTTCACTTGACTTTACTTGACTTTATTTATACTACTTGGAATTAATCGTTTACTAAATGTGCTATACTTAAACCTGAGGTCTTTGCAGAAAGGATCGAGGCAATATACTGGAACGCTTACGTTAGTTCCACGCTTCACCAGTGCCACGCAGCTCAGATGACACACTTTGTTGCTCACAGGAGCTGTGGTTGGTGAAGCATTCCAGCAAGATGGCGAAGTAAAGAACGAAAAAACAGTAAACCACAGTAAGAAAGTGCAGTCACAAACCACAGTAACAAACCACAATAACAAACAACAGAAAGAGACCAGAGTAACAAACCACAGTAAACCACAGCAACAAACCAAAGTAAGAAACCACAGGAAGAAACCACAGTAAACCACAGTACCTGCGTTAACATAGACGGTGTGATAAACAATGACTTCTAACAATTTATAACCTATGTGCACAACCTAGTTTTATACTGCAATGGTCTCCGTTGAAGAGGCTTGTTCTGTTTAAAATGCATTCAGGCTTCTTCACTCACAGCACCCACTCAAGTCGCCATTTCTCAGTGAAATGAAGCTTGTAAAATGCTCACCCATGAGCCCACATTTTAGCATATTCAGATTTGTCAGGCCCATAGCATTGCCTTTATAGTCAAGTCTAGAAAGTTACAAGCCAGATCTTTTAATATCGCTTTCCTCAAATGCTGCCTGTACTCACATCCCTTTTAATCACTAACACCATAAATTCAATGTTGTCCTCTGGCTAGAACACTGACAACCCCGCTCATTTCAACAACTGCCATGCTAGTCTCAAACATTCTTGTTCTCACTAAAAATATGACATCTATAGTCACTGC
>JAOXYF010000012.1:15893932-15905466 GCA_028565775.1 Sternarchorhynchus goeldii | reverse complement strand
TTGCTCCTAGGACCAGTTGACATCACATGATCTATAGTCACTGCTTGCTCCTAGGACCAGTTGACATCACATGATCTATAGTCACTGCTTGCTCCTAGGACCAGTTGACATCACATGATCTTTCCAGTCTGGCTTCCATACATTCTTATTTTATTGAACCACAGTGCCTCTTTTACACACCACGAACTTTAATGTTCTCTTCTGTAGGTATAACTCGTGTGGTCTGTGAATGGTTATAACCTCATATCTCTCTGACATTCAAACGCTCATATTTCTAAACTCTCTCAGATCCAAATTCCCTTGGTGTTATTCTTGGTGTTCCACAGGGATCAATATTTGGCCTTCTCATCTTTATCATTTATCTTCTTCTGCTGGGCCATAACATCACACACTACAATACCCACTTCCATTGTTATGCTGACAATACACTGTTCTACATTTACACTTTGCCTACAATCACCTACCCAACCTTCTGTCACATCCTGCCTCCTTAAAATACCTAAAACTGCATGACTCCTAAAACCTAAAACCTTTTGATGCTCAGCTGTAACAAAGCAGAGGTTTTCTTAGATAGATCAAAAGCAACACTTTAAAATATCTAACTAATATTGCCTCCGATGCCATTACTCTGTCACCTTCATCATGACATTATTCCTCACAGTACTCCGTTAACCATACTGCCTATTTATTATTTCTCCAGATCTGTATAACATCTCCACATCTCCATAACATTTCCTTTTTCACCCTATGTAAACATATAAATCCTGATCCATGTTCATGTTACCCAGACTGGACTGCCATAATGCTCAATTAAAATGCTTTACCAAACAGATTACTCAATAGGTGTATTTCAGATGGTTTAAAAATCTTCAGTTTATATTATCACAAGCATCTGTCACTACGAGCACATCTCCCCTACACTCCATGGCCTGGAGTTACAGTAAGACAGCTGTTTCTGTCTTTCAAATAAATTTTCAAATGAATAAATGTTACAGTTTTCTTTCTATATACCTTCCTATTGAGTTCTAAATATATGTTGCAATATTACAACATGTTGTATACAGAGGAAGAGAAATCCGCTGTAGCTAGGAAACCATCAATATGGAAAATATGTTTGTTTGCTAAGTCACCATGTTCTGTTTACCCACCTAAAAGACCTGACAATGGTTGAACTTCTGAACAACCATATGAACACACACACACACACACACACAAACAAACACCAGAGTCTCCACCATGCCCTCACTGAAGTCTCCACCGTACCCTCACTGGAATCTCCACCGTGCCCTCACTGGAGTCTCCACCGTGCCCTCACTGGAGTCTCTTCTGACCCAGGCTCAATAGGTCTGGACCCACAGCACCAGGAGAAACTAGCATTCAGAGGTGAGACTCTGTCCCTAACAGTGGTGCTGAAATGACTAGCATTGTGCTGTCCCTAACAGTGGTGCTGAAATGGCTAGCATTGTGCTGTCCATGGTCCTTATCTATGGACACAGCAAGAGCAGTTTATGTTAATTACAGGAGCTGAACATGCTTCTAGAAGGTTAAAGAATAAAACCCTATACTAGCTAATTCAGATTTACATTCATACAGAATTGCAATGTTTTTGTTTTCCACATGTAATGAATGTAAAATGTACAAATAACATATTAAAATGGTCCAGGTAATCTGTTTTTTTCCAGATTCCATGGCCTGTGAATACACAGTCTAATGTCATGACCAGAAAAAAACCCTTATGGCGATTCAGAAGTGTAATGCATGGTCAATTTAGAAGATGCTGCTTCCCTAGCAAGATCACACATTACACTTTTCTTTTTCTCTCTCCCAACTGCCAAACCCCTCCCCTGCCCAGCTGCCTACCTCCCTCCCCCCTCTCTCTGCCATAAATCTCTCATTGATTACTCTTCCCTGTCAGCATCTCTCGTGACACCATGGTGACGACCAACTGCTCTGAAGATCACATCTTATTGTTTCTGTTGTCACAAAAAACAAACAAACTAAAGGCTTTGACTAGAAAAAAAATAATGCCCAACAACCTGTGACATCTGAGCCCAGTTGAAAGCTACCCTTGGAAAAGATCCAAAGAAAATATGGAGTTAGTGAGAAATCCAGTCGTTGGATTTGGAAAGTATGTGTCAGGCTGGGGCTGACTGTAATGAGGATCAGTCACCAAGCTGCCCCATGGTTCAGAGCTTTCATCCCAGCCAGTGCAGAAGGTCCCAGCTTCACGCTGGAGACAGACGCACGCCCGCTTCACGCTGGAGACAGACACGCGCCCGCTTCATGCTGGCACTGCCTGGTTGTCCTTTAACTGCCTGAGGCAACACACTGTACCAACGGTGTTTCATCTTCTTGTGGAATTCAAAATGAAGCAGTGTTCTTGGACTGCTGAGAAAGAGGTATAAATGTCTCGTTTTATGTCCCCACTTTTACCTCAAAGGAAATGAAAAAAAACTGATAAAATGTATTAACTGTTACTGTGTGTGGAGTGCACAGTAGTAAAATGTTTCAAACCTCTCATATCTTTTATTATTTTCTTATTTGTATTTCTGACACCAATGCATCATTTTGAAAATATCTTGTGTAAAACGAAAGTATTAAAAATAGTATCACAAAAAAAAAGATGCTTAATATTATCCATTTCAAAACAGCATGGAAATGTTGGTGAAAGGGGTGATTTACTATGGCCATACATGATATAAAGACATTTTGTAGCTTCAGGGACTGTCATTCAAGTGCAGCTGTTCAATTACAGATCATTTAGCGCCAAGATTAGACATCCGTATTCTGTCCTGTGTGATTAATCACTTACTGGGATCAAACAGGACTCCAACACCCTGCACCCACCCCAGCACCCTGAACCCACCCTAACAACCTCCACCCCCTCCAACACCCTCCACCCACCCTAACACCCTCCACCCCCTTCAACACCCTCCACCCACCCTGCTCTCTATCACCATTTCCCATGGAGTCTACTAGCACCATTGCAATGTCAAATAATCATGTTTCAGCAACGGCTTGCTGAACGGCTAATAATTGATGTGAATTATTCTCGCGTCAATGCATGTCAATAGGAAATAAATGAATTGTTACATTCTGCTTGCCCTACACCCAGGAGGAAAACTGACTAAACATCACTTGGAAGGGTGTTGGGGTGTGTGTTTATGGGGTGGTAAATACACTGGTATATCTTGAAATAATGACATCAGTGTTAGTACCTTTAACTGTTAGTACCTTTAAGTGCTATCAGTTTTAGTCTCATTTACGAAATGCTGTATGTTTTTATTTGAATTGCAAATATGGCAGATAAGAAATGTGTGTTGTGCATCATACAGTATGTGGGATGGGGCTTCCAACCGAACATCCACACTGATAAAACCATGCAGCATCATAACAGTGCAACCACAGGCAGAAGTTTCCCTTCTGCCAAAAGAAGTCACAGTAAGTGATGTGCAGTGAGTAGCAGGCAGGCCTGGCTCCTGCCGGAGGATGATATCGGGCTGGTGTCAAGGCAACGTGGAAGGGTGGTTTATCGGAAAGGTAAACCGACAGGCAAACAGACAACAGGCAGAGCAAAAAACGATGCAGGCGTTCGCTGAACGGTAGCTGGAGAGTCGCGTAGGCAGGTGGAAAAAACATGGAGGGGAAGAGCCCCTCCACACTCATGAAAACACCCTCCACACTCATGAACACGCCCTCCACACTCATGAACATACCCTCCACACTCATGAACACGCCCTCCACACTCATGGACATACCCTCCACACTCATGAACACACCCTCTACACTCATGAACACGCCCTCCACACTCATGGACATACCCTCCACACTCATGAACACACCCTCCACACTCATGAACAGACCCTCCACTCTCATGAACACGCCCTCCACACTCATGAACACGCCCTCCACACTCATGAACACGCCCTCCACACTCATGAACACGCCCTCCACAATCATGAACACGCCCTCCACACTCAGCAAATTGATGGGGCATAGAGGGAGAATGAGGGCAAAAACAGAGGTATAAAGACAAAGAGGGTGCAGAGAGGGAGACCAGTGACAGAAAGGCAGAAAGAAGGAGTGAAAGAGAAAGAGAACAAGAGAGAGAGAGAGAGGCAGCGGTGAATTTCATTCTTGTTGACTGCTGTCGATGTGTCTGAGCGCTGTGTTCTCCCAGAAAGAAAAGCACCTCTGTGATCTTGCATTACCACAGTACCAAAGTACCATCACAGACAACAGAATCGGACGTGATTTGATTGTAATTTTAAACAAATGAAGCGTACCGGTCCGAACCGATCATTTATAACCTGACCTCTAATGCTTAATGATATAAATGTCAGTATGATATGATTACTGGTCCCAACTGGCAGGTCCCAGACTCACAGGTCAAAGCTCAAGGCAGTAAAAAAAGAGTGTGTGTGTGTGTGTGTGTGTGTGTGTGTGTGTGTGTGTGTGTGTGTGTGTGTGTGTGTGAAAGTGAGGAAGAAGAGGGACAGGAGTGAGAAGAAAAAGGCGATGTTTTTTTTTTATAAAATAGCTGAAACGAATAGTTTACTTCAGTTGTTAAAATGCCACTCATTTGTGTCTGTGGAAAAAATCCTTCTGCTAGCATACGGGCCTGCATTAAGTCAGAGCCCTGTAGGATTGGTCTACTGTCTGTTATATTTATTTTATATATTGTTTACTCTGTTTACTCTTTACTTTGTGTTGTGCTTTCTGCTGCTTCCCTCATGTCATTTAGAGGCACTGTAGCAAAGTCAAAATGATGTTTATTCTTCACTGGGGTTACCAAGAACGTCTGTCTCCTGCAGCTCCATCTCATATTTGCCTGTCTTGAAGTGTGGTATGAGTGCGTGAGGCTGAACCCCCCCCGATGCTGGAGATCTAACATCCTGCAGAGTTTAACTCCAACACACTGGACAGCGAAAGGCCATGATTGGCCAGATCAAGTGTTTCCAAACCTATTAAGGCTGCTGCAGGACAGGAGACAGAGAGTACGGCTTCACACCCTGAGCTTCAGTCCATCACTAAAACAACTGGGACTTTGTTTTGTTTTTCGTAGTAGTATTAATCACAGTAGTATTTACGCTAAGTTCATTTTTAGGGTTATCTTCTTTTTTATAAAAGCGAGTGAGATATTTGCTTTGTGCCATTAGAGTTGAAAATGGAATATCCGGTGTGCATGTAGGGAGACACTAGTGTGAGACTCATGGACGCGGATGAATTCAACTAATCCATAACAGCTGATGAAGAAAGAAGCTAGGTTATATCAAGCTGAGTGGGCAAAGGCCAGACCAGATCCTGGACCGGAAAACTGCTCAAACGGGCTGGAGAGGATTACAAACAAGCCTGAGGCCAGAAATGGGAAGCAGGTGAGCAGGAACCAAGGAGCAGAACTTTGGAGTTAGAAGTGAAGGGAGACGGAGACATGCTCCTCAAAGACCGAGGAAAGATCTGTTGCAGGGAAACCCAGAAGCATTCAAGTAGGTGCAACATAAGAAGCCTCACCTGTCCAGAAGCAGAGCTCTGATGTGCCCCTGTAACAGAAGATCTCAGTCCAGCTCCAAAGTGAACTGATCATTCCTCATCCATCTGAAATTCCTGGATTATCTGATCTAACTGATCATCCCTCATCCATTTGATTACTGCCTTCAGAAGTCCTGGATTAGCGGGAATGGCAGACGATAAGTGACCAGTGAGATACATATATATCTCACTGGTATATATATATATATATATATATATATATATATGATGTAGTTCTCTATTGCTACATTCAAAATTATGCTCATAATGCCATAATACTTTGACAGAAAAGTGATTCCCAGTTAAAATTCTTAAAACCTGTAATATATCAGTGGCATGATTAAAGATTACAATCAAATTATTCTCAACATAAGTGTTTTAATTTGTCATTAGAGACCTTCCAACATAGAAATACAGGTCAATACAGTGTTGTTATGAGATGTGAACCAAAATCACTCTATCAATCCGATTAAAAAATAGTCAGTAGCAGCAGAATTAGTCTGCACCTACAGACCTGTAGTAGACTAAATCCTGCCTTTAAAGTAAGAACAATAGTAACGATTATTAGACTACCTTTTAAAAGCCACATCTTTAATTATAGCCATGGGAAAGCAGACCACTTTCTGCGCCTCTGGATTTTGTTTCATCGTGTCGATGCTGTGTGCAGAACAGCAAGGGTCAGAGAAAGGACGCGACTTGTGCTGACTTCACATCCGGGTCCTTTTCACTAGTGACGCGTTGTTTTTCGGTTAATAAGCTTTTCGGTTTAGGCGCCTGCTGCACTGTACTGAAATCAGCAGCGCTAATCACTTTGCTTCGCGGAGAGCCTTAGTGTGGATTTTAGTGTGTGTGTGTGTGTCCCCTCCAAATTATCTGCTGTTGTTACTAAAATCTGCTATGCAGTGACTAACTATAACTATTTGCGCATTTATATGCCATTTCATATTATGAATCACACAGTGAAGTATTGTGTAGATTTTTCATGTGAAAAACGTTACACGCAAAGGATAAAAGATGTTTTTCTAAAGCAAGACTTTAGTGCGTCATGCAGGAAATTCAGTGAGGAAAGTTGACCAAAGGTGATCGAGCGCGTAGTTTCAGCACGCAATTAAAGGTTATGCGCACACCTCCCGATGAAGGTTTCGCCGCGTTGCGCGAGATCCGCAAAGCCTGCCCATGCATCGGCCGCCGTGTTCGAGCACTAGCAAAGGTCGGACCTGTTACCTCCCTGAAAGCCCCGACTCATTTCCTAGTCCCCCTGGGGAACGGAGAATCCAACTGAGAAGCTGACACGGAGACCTAATTAAGCATGAAACTTGTGCAGCAAAATCACCCGGACCCCATTTACATAACTGCAGTTTTTTATATACATATATTAATTAGCCTCTATTTTACCACACAGACTGGCGACAATTAGCAATGTTCTTTTAAACCCTCTAATTAAGTCAAAGAACTCTGGCTATTTCGGACTATTAGAAATCTTGTGTTGCATGTATGTGTTGCATGTTATCCTTATGTAAGTTTGAGAAAGATTGCAGCCGGGCCTGTTTCGAAGTTATGAAACCTTTTGGTGGACACGTTCTTCTCTTTGGTTGCTTTTTGATGTATTGAACAATGACTTGAAGGCATCCCCCAAGTGTAGGCCTAGTTAACACAGCATCTCAGAATAGAATGGACATACTGTAGCAACCTGTCGAATACAACCTGCCTAAACCCATATAATGTGTCTAAAGACAGACACGTCCTGGGGTTTTCTTAGTGTTTACTGTGAGGATATATCTTCTGCGAGTCATTTTGTGTGGAAGAACTTAAAAGCAGGAAAAAGATCTGTTTAATGTCATTGTAAGTTCTCCTACATCGCAGTGAAATCAGATGTAATGGACTTACAGTATGTCATCTCTGAGTCATATTCTTCATCTTCAGTGTCAACAGAGATATTGACACTGTGCTCACATATGCAAAATAATGGATAAATAATTATTTTCACGCATTTCTAAAATTGACTGAAATAGAAAGCTTTCAGTATGAACAATATTTTTTCCCTCCAAAACTACATCACTGATTGTATGATTGTCTTGGCAATTCCACATTAATTTAATAACTTTGTATGTTTACTGTATCTCAATTATTACTTTTGTCAAATGAATGTACTTGCTCACCATTTCAACATTAATATAGACACATTAATACGTTTCATGTGTACTTTTATGTTAATATGCTCTTGGTGTTACCAACCAGTACATTTCAGAACGCCATCATTCAGTCCGAATGGGAAACAACAAACAAACTCTCGCAAGATACAGAATTTGTTACACTCTTGTGTAACAGAGTTTCTCCTAAGGGCATTTAGGAGGAATATATGTTGAAAGGCTGACAGAAGAAACAGATGTGGGATTTAGTGTAACCACTTCTCCAGAACTCTTGAAGTCTGACCCTTTGAGCATTTACGGTTTTTGCTTTGGGAAGGTGCAAGATTCAAACCATAGAGAGAAAAAGTCTAAAAAACGAAAACACAGATGATGTTTTGATCATGTGACAATGGGCAAAGATCTTTGTTCTCTGTAAACGTGGTTTCCCCAGGGACACCTTCCCTATAGCAACCAGGAGGGACTAATTAAGCTAAATAAATATCTGGCCTTCCTGGATAGAAGGGGTATTTTTGGAGAGTGTGGGAATACTTCACCTTTGCTCTCTAATTATATCTGCTAATAACCTGTTCATGATTACTCTATAGCTACTGGTAGGTCATTTGCTGATACTGAATCAAATCTTTATTCTGTAGTGTTTCAGAGGTAAGCAAATCCAGAACATTTCAAAGGCGGAAAGATTTATTGCACCGTTTCACCAAAGGCACCTTTCAGCCTTCCCACGTCAGTTCTGGATCAGAACGAAGGAATGACTTGAACAGGACAGGAAGGAACGGGACACCAGCATCTAATTAACACCTACACCACTTGCAGATAGAGCGTAGAGTGTCTTAGGAGTGTGACAGATTCCTGCAGGTGCAGGGTAATCCCGCAGTCACCACAGTAACAGGAAGTCATCCTGTAGGGCTACATTCAGGAGGATCACGCTGGATCGCTTCCTCCCACCTGTGCACGGCAGCACAAAGGAGCTCGACAGGGAGCTCCTCCCTGAGAACTGCCACGTCTCCTCCTCGCCACTGCTCACGAGGAGCGATCGGGGGATTCTCTCCAAGCTACTTGTGGATGGCTCGCCCTCTTCGGTGCGCACACAGTGTGATTGACGACAAGGAATGGCCAATGAGGCGGCTCGGCCTGGGTTTGTACTTAGAAACAGAGTCAATGCACCCAACATTGGCATTCTGCCTGGGTTTTAAAATCTGACAGATCACACACATTAGAAGGCAAGAGAAGACAGGGAGAGAGATGGGGAGAGAGACAGGGAGACGATGACAGAGAGAAGGAGAGAGAGAGAAACAGGGAGAGAGACAGACAGACAGGGAGAGAGAGAGAGACAGACAGGGAGAGAGAGACAGACAGACAGGGAGAGAGAGAGAGAGAGAGAGAGAGAGAGAGAGAGAGAGAGAGAGAGAGAGGGACAAAGACAGTGAGAGTGTCCTAGAGAGCCAGAGAAATTAGCAGGGAGAGAACTAAGGAGAGAGACAAGGAGAGAAAAAGGGAGAGAGAGACAGGGAGAGAGACAGACAGGGAGAGAGAGAGAGAGAGAGAGACAGGCAGAGAGCCTACAGCAAGCACGTCGAGTGCTGATAAAAGCAGGAGCAGTTCTTGTTTCACCATTACTCTTCAGTAATTCCTACGTTCTGAAGATCATGATTGAAGAAGTCACAAAAGACATCGACCCCCACATTCACAGTTACCTTGGGGAAAGAGGCGATGCCTGAGGGCTTATTTCAGTTTTTTTTAAAAGATGAGAAGGGAATATAGGGAAGGGTAATTTTTGATAGCTTGACATTTTTAGCATTTCTTAAATCAAGTTTGTGGTCCAGAGCAGCGACTGAAAGAATTCATTGAGCAGTGTGGAGGAGAGGCACTCTAACACCTCCAGAACAAGGAAATGCCAGTAATGTTTGCTTATGTACCGAGGCCTTTACGTGCGCACACTGGCTGTTGACATTGGGCGGAAATGAATATTTAACTGGCACTCTTTGTGTAGATCACACCTCTCCGACTAACTCACCACCTACTCTTGCTCATACAACAGACAGAAACAAACACTGAACACCAGGTCTCATCTATGTACAAACTTGCATAGACAAATGCAACACCTAGCCCTAAAATCAACTATTTGACTTCCAAGTGGTATAATACAGACGAGCCCACTTTCACCTCCTCCGTCACATACACAACCATTTGTCTGTTGTTTACCACTGACTTACAACTGACTTGCTCATCTACTGTAACTAAATCACACTTAAGATTTCTAAAGCACATTTTAGACAGCCAAAGCTACACAAATTGCTAAATATAATATTTTAATAATAGAATAGAATAGAATAGAATAGAATAGAATAGAATAGCATTTAACCAGACAACCAAACTATGAACAAAAGGCTTCACAGACCCACATACACACACACACAGATTTCTTGAGGGGTTGTGGGGCTGTGGGGAGGGCGGGTGTAGTTAGGATGATTCTCAGAGCCTGTGTCTTATCGTAGGGTTATTCCAAAGTGAGATTTTTTCATGGTGCCCAAAATCCCCAGCATGTATACACAAACACACACACATGTACACACGCTCTTCTGTTTGTAAGTGACCAATGGATGGAACAGGCGAGGAGAAGAGTAAGAAGCTAGAGTAGATGTGGACATTACGCTCCAACGAGCAGACATTTGATGTAAGGCTCTTCTCTACAGGACAGGACAGAACACGGAACAGAGGAACTCAGGACAGTGAACTGCAGACTAGATCAAAGAGAATTCCAGCCACTGGAATCAGGAACTGGAATTCAGGATAATCAAATCAAATGAAGTTTATTTATATAGCGCCTTTTACAACAGATGTTGTCTCAAAGCAGCTTTACAAGTAACCGAGTCCAAGCGTGTTGCGAAGGACAAAGGGCCTCCATCCAGTTAATTAATCCTCCATGTGCATCTGGATAAGTAGGAGGGTGTTGGTCCGGGGCAGGTAGCAGGAGAGCCTCGTCAATCCTTACTTAGTACCAAGCCGGATGGGGGACATCCAGTACCTCGGTAAAAGTAAAGCGAGACAGTTAGTTCTGTATGGAACATAAAATATAGACATATCAGAATTGTCCCGGTATTGAATTGTTAAGGATAAATGAATTGTCCTGGTATTGAATTGTTAAGGATAATTGAATTCAGGACAGTGGAATCAGGACAGTTGGATGACATCTCTTACAGAATGAATGACATTATGTTACCAGTATTAGTCCTACACCTAGACCTAAAAAGACTTTCAATGGCAAACCACTAACCATAAAATGCAGTATAGGGTTAGGCTTTATCTGTGCCCACAGAACAAGAGTTGTATCCAACAGGTCAGGGTCATGATAAAAAATAAACGTAAAATGATCTGACAAAATGATCAATTGTGCATCACAGTCTTGCTTTGTTTGTGGGAAGAGCTGATTGCACCCTGGAATCTGTGACTACAGTTGGTCCTTCTACTTCATGCCCACAAAGTATTTTGAAGATTTGCCAGAAAAACAAAGTGAAGTACAGCACTGTTTGGATTCGAGTTCAGCGTGGAGATTAAACAAAAAAACTGCTTTTTTTTGGCTCTGCAGACCCGAGGTGCATTAAAAACCCATCAGAACGCTAAGACTTAGTCAGAACCAGAACTTTCTAGAGGACAATATCCGAACACACACTGGAGTGAATATTGCGGCCATCCAGTAACCTAAGACCCAAAGAAACCCTTTTAGTGTTTTGAATAGAGGTGTTTTGAATAGTCCTAGATGCTTATTCTATATTCCCTCGTTATTCCACATTCAGTAAGAGATAGTTGTCTTGGTGATGCTAATAACTATGATGTGTTTTGAATAGAAATATATATATA
>JAOXYF010000012.1:15867769-15888619 GCA_028565775.1 Sternarchorhynchus goeldii | reverse complement strand
TTATTTCTTTTGGAGGTGTGGTGATTTCCCTCTATACTCACTCTCTGTTTTGATACGTATACCCAGAAACATAACCTGCACTGGCACTAGGTCCCTCGAAATCCTTGAGGATCAGGAGAGAACACATATGTGTTAAGTAAACACCAGTTTGTTTTGTCTTCCTCAAAAACTGTGCAAAGCTGTCGTCTCGGTCACTGTAAATTCTATCACAAGCACGTAAAAAAGTATTTACATCAACCCATAAACTGCAAAAATCTGAATGGCTATATCTGTGAAGAGCAGTTCAGTAGTGCACACAGTAATAACAGGCATTTAACAGATATTAAATAGTCACTTGGGTATTAATGTACCTCTTCTTTATCTTAGCTGAAACATTTACACTTCCAGGCCATGAACATTTGTACCTGTAACCCTGCTTTACTCGGTGGAGAAGTAATTCTACATAATTCTACAGCGTAACCTTCATAGATTGGCCTGTTATTAGCTCCAGCCATCTTTGGGATGGCCAATGGCATTTTCCTGTCACCCCACCCCACACCAGCCACCTACATTCCAAATACAGTGGTTAAACAAACACAGTTGTAATAAAAGTAGCCTATTAAACTCAGTAAAGCTAATGGGGGTTTTAAAGAGTTTTACTTAGTTTCCCTCTGAAAGAAACAGTACATTATTTATTATACTATTAAATTATCTTTATTAATAAAACCACGGATAATTACAAGTCAGTGGATTCCAGTGGAGTTTTAATGGAATTAGTGTTTGTGGGGGCTGAGCGAGACGCGGCAGAAGCTTTGGAGAGAAATGAGTTCCAGTCCAGCAATCATAAACTCGACGTGCAGTTTGTGTTTATTGAAATGATGAGCCTTTTTCTTGCGATCAGTCCAGAAGAGGAAAATGTCAGTGCACGAGCTTCTGCTCTTCTCTTTTTTTTTAATTAAGACTACAAAAACAAAACTAAAGAGCCATACGGGCGACGATCGAGCAAGCGGTGGTATAAGAGTGTCCCTCTCTCTGCTGTTTGGGGTAAATTTTACAGCAGCATATGGTTTGGTTCGATGGTAATAAAATATTAAAAGCTTGCTCATGGCCCGAGGCAATGACGAACTTCTGCAATGTAGATTCGGCACTGAGGGTCAGCGGAAATATATTTGCATGCCAGTAAAAAACGCTCTGATGAAAGTTGAACCCTACCTTTTTAATTAACAGGCCTTTCTTGAGCAAAGGCAAAAGCATTTACATGCAAACATGATATCTGGATTTTATGTCTGTGAATAATTTTAGCACTTGGTAGAGATTTACCTCAAAGAAAGAGAAAATCATAAAAGCAGTTCTTTTAACCCCTTAAACACCAGTCTTATTTAGCTATTAGGCAGATTATTCAGGCATACTATTAAGAATATAGCATGAATTGTGAGAATAATTATAATTAAATATAAGAATTCTATAAACTTAATGATCATGAGTGAGGAAACCCCTAAAGTCCAAAGCCAAGTTTGAGAAACAACTGTCTACCGCGGTAAAACGGTAAGATTCAAAATCCATAGTCATTGCTGTCTGAATGTAGCTGTAGCTTTCCAGTTACCCATTTGCCTGTTAAATTTGCCTGGACATGTTGCCCTGAGAGCAGTGCATCATGGGGGAGGGGCTCTCTGCTTGTTCCCATCCTCTAGTGGGCAGGGTCAGAAGTGGAGAGAAGGCATGCTGAGGCCGAGGTTTCATTAGATGGAAGGCCCCACTGAGGTAAGCAGGTCTTTTACTTCCACAAGACGGATTGGTATAAGGGAAAGAGAACAGGGCCAACATGGCTTGATTTTTTATTTTAATTTTTTTGTAACACAAACAAATACTACCTCCTTTCTACACAACACAGACAAATACTGCCCCCTTACTACACAACACAGACAAATACTGTCCTTATATAAAACAGTTAGATACTAGCCTATATAAAACAGTTAGATATGGGCCTTCTGTGTACAACACATCCAAACACTGTAGTACATGACTGCTTTTTTTGTAGTACATGACTTCTTGTTTTCTTTTTTACATCAATTTATTTGCTCGAAGAATAAACTCTGAGGAGGATCTGAGACACTGAGGACTATTCCAATATAATGGAAGAGAGACGTGGATTAAAGTCAGCGCCACTCCAAGTATGAGGAAAAACCACCTACGGTTTTTAACCTCAAAGACAAAGTTCACTAATGAATTTGGCCCCATTCATACATTTAGGATAAAGAGCATGTTTATGAAATTTCTAAAAATGGCCAACCTTTCATTAAAGACAAGAAAACTAAGTGTCCAAGTATATTATGGGAATTTTTCACTGAGAATATGAGGTACGAATACAGGTACGTTTTTATATGTGTGCATTGTTTACCTTATAAATGGTTTAAGGATGCTGTGAGTACAACTACATACTGGTGTTTTCCCCACTCTGATGCTCCTAACACAGCCCATCTGTTAATTACAATGTTCTACATCTGAAATCTGTCTGTTGAGTCAGGTGTAGCATGGGTAAATCCTAATCTGTGTGTTGGGTCAGATATAGCGTGGGTAACTCCTAATCTGTGTGTTGGGTCAGGTGTAGCTTGGGTAAATCCTAATTTGTGTGTTGGGTCAGGTGTAGCGTAGGTAAATTTTAATCTGTGTGTTGGGTCAGGTGTAGCGTGGGTAAATCCTAATCTGTGTGTTGGGTCAGGTATAGCGTGGGTAACTCCTAATCTGTGTGTTGGGTCAGGTGTATCTTGTGTAAATCCTAATTTGTGTGTTGGGTCAGGTGTAGCGTGGGTAAATCTTAATCTGTGTGTTGGGTCAGGTGTAGCGTGGGTAAATCCTAATCTGTGGCCTGCTCCATCAGGTACCCGGCTGCGCACCTCATGTTGTAATCTAGCCCACTTGTCTACATGCGCCCCTATATTTACCATCTGTCTGTCAGCCTTGTTGGGCCTAATATGTAGCTTTCTGTCTTTCTTGCCATTTTACTGAATGGGGAAGACTGGACCAATTTCTTGGAAGCTTAGTTTAGTGATGGTCTGGCCAAGAGTACAGTCAGGGGGCGTTACTGTCCAGACCTGGATAGCCAGCAAATTAAAAACATTCTTGCTCATCGAGGAACATAGTCATTTTGATGGGCTTTTGGAGGAAGAATTTGGAGAACACCAGGAAGAATTTGCGTTAAGAAAGTATTGCCGTAATGGCCACCATTTTGCGTGCCACTTTTAGTTTGTTCACCAAAGCATTTTCTTTTCAAGTGATCTTTGTCATGTACTTTGTTCATTTCAACAATGCTTTCACTCCAAAACAAATCAAGTCTGTGTGATATTTTTAACATAGATACATAATGCCCCATAGCAACAAGAAAAATCCTTCATCTGGGAATTTTTGAACCTCTGATGTCTTCATTGCAAATCTGGCTACAGCTGTTCCCATTCAGGCATTTTCTCAGCAGACCTTTAAGCTCTCAGCAGCTGCTGTTTTATTGCATGGACTTGACTAAAATGCTCTTGTGCCCCAGTGATTTGTTATTTTTTTACCAAAAAGAAACAAAGAACTACGGAATCCAGCATTAATAAAAAAAAGAAAGATCCTACAGGTCATTTAGCATTCATGGTAAGTTCTGCTGTCTTGAGATCATATAACTCCATCTGAATGAGTTCATTAACTTGTGCGCATGGCTATTTCAAAGACAGCCTGTATAAAGTAGCACTTTAACTCATAACATGAAGTGCATCGATCTGGATTTGCCTAAACACACTTTCCCAAAGTTGGCACATGGAAAATGATTTTCTTTGTGCCTATGAAATTTCTGTATTGTTGCTTTTTAAAAGCTTTCAGAAAGCACGATTAAAAATATGCTGGGCTATGCCATGGTGAGATAGATAGTTGTGGAACACAAAGGAATATTAATATTTGCTCAGTCTGCAGTTTTAAACTTTCTGTTCTTTTAAGTGATCTGAGGTGTTCCAGTGACATTGGCTGAAACTGTTTAACAGTGGAAGTCTTACCCGTAAGAACTTCTTTGCCTGAATAATGTGCAGCAACTCCGTGCATTGGTTCCTCCGGCGCTCAGCTCACAGCTTATTGGTGTAGTTCGTCCGTGTAAAGTTCTCTTTAGTTCTGAGTGAAGCAGGTGCAGATGGATGGGCCCTGTGGCGAGAAACCCCCGGGACGCCTCCCCTCGCTGTGGGTGGCGTGCACTTCTAATCGTGTTCATCAGATCATCCATCCCTGGGCCTCAATCGCATGCTTTATCAGCCTAGGGCCACCCGTCCATTTTCAGCCCCCACCCGTGGTGCCAAGCCCACCAAATTAATTGCCGTCACCGGCCATCGCTCCCTAACTCGGGGTTGGTTTCAGCCCTGGCGCCAGTCTTTCCCATTTCGGGTCCATTTGCCCTTTTTTTATTTCTTCCTCGAAGATCTTTTCTTGGCCTGTTTCTGTCCCATCTTATATTCCATTTTTTCCTTTCACTTGCCACATTTGCAGCAGATAAAAAAAAAGTGGATTCCATGCTCCCTTGGCTTTAACATCCCAGGTGAAATCTGAGACTCCTCAAGTGACTCCATTACTCTGACACACCAAATGATATCTGTGATGGATCAGTGCTATATTTTTGGCATTTTACTAAAACTACAGCCACTCACAATGGACCCATTTCTGGACTGGGACACCCTTCTCAAATTTAACATGTCGCTTCTGTCATTTTTCCCAGTGAGTGGACTTTTATTCAGCTCACGTGTGCTTCCTTGTCGGTACCTTCCGAACTGACTTGGGTCCTAATAAGCATCATGGTTTGAGTTCTGTTGAGCTGCTTGGTAAAGATATGTGGCTCAGAGTTTTATTGAAGAACCTACGGTTATCCCTTCCACATCCTCATTGGATTAACAAGAAATGCAAGGAACATCAGAACCGGTCTGATCAGTGAGGAAAGCATCAGGTGTCGTGCTCGGATACATCCATGGACGCGGCGGCGGGAACAAAGGACTACAGAGAGTTGTTGCCATTGGCCATTGGAGGGCTGTCATAAGCGAGTCCAGGGAGAGCAGAAAAAAAATACAAACAACAACTACATACTGGTGTTTTCCCCACTCTGATGCTCCTAACACAGCCCATCTGTTAATTACAGTGTTCTACATCTGAAATCTGTCTGTTGGGTCAGGCGTAGCGTGGGTAACTCCTAATCTGTATGTTGGGTCAGGTGTAGCGTGGGTAAATCCTAATCTGTGTGTTGGGTCAGGTGTAGCGTGGGTAAATCCTAATCTGTGCGTTGGGTCAGGTGTAGCGTGGGTAAATCCTAATCTGTGGCCTGCTCCATCAGGTACCCGCCTGCACACTTTATGTTGTAATCTAGCCCACTTGTTTACATGCACCCCTACATTTACCATCTGTCCGTCTGCCTTGTTGGGCCTAATATATACCTTTCTGTCTTTCTTGCCATTTTACTGAATGGGGAAGACTGGACCAATTTCTTGGAAGCTTAGTTTAGTGATGGTCTGGCCAAGAGTACAGTCAGGGGGCGTTACTGTCCAGACCTGGATAGCCAGAAACTTAAAAACGTTCTCGCTCTTCGAGTCACCTGGATCAGAATAGGAGGTTGCCTTCGAGGTCAGTGACTGCACCGATCCTTCACCATCATGTTTTACAGGGTCCAAAAGTGCCAGTTAAAATCAAGTGACTAATTCCTAGATCACTGCAAATAAATTGAGATAAATAATCTCACCCTGACAGTTCCACGTGTGACGCTTGCTAATGTATATACATGCCACAACATTAGCATATTTTAAATTGCCATAAATGCTACACTGGGCCTGGTGATCACACTGGGAACAGAATGGTATGAATATTTAATGCTGTCATGTTTTATGCATTTTTCCTTGCCTTCTGGCAGGATGTCCTGATTACCTTTGATGACAATGATAGTCTCTAAACCGCACTAAACTGTTCTAGTGAAGCAGGGAAGACTCACGCGCTGACAGTCTTTCGTGGTCTGCACATCTCAGGGGTCCAAGGATATGCTGAATGCGGTCGTTCAGGAAAAACAAAGGTTCAGCAAAGCACAGGCGATTTCCCCTCGTAGACGACAGCGTAGAATGCCGATGTAACAGTGCTCCTGTTTTAGCTCTTAACTATGTATAACCTTCAAGCGCACACTCCATGATTCAGCAGTTCACCGAAATAGCTGTTGGCTGGGGTACAGACAGGAAGAGCATGTTTACTACCATTACAACCATTTGTTTTGGGTAGGCCTTAGTACCTCTGCACTACAATAGGAGAACTTAAAAAGAATGTCAAGTTTCTGAACTATCCCTTAGTGTCAGGAAAGGTTTGACGCTGTCTCTCTCCTTAATCAGCAAGATAGCCTATCTCCCCAAGACATGTTCGCTCCCCTTTGCCTCATCACACAAATAAAGCCCTGCGTTATTACTGAACATCATTGAACATGACAGCTCATCCCAAACCACAATTACCCCCTCAATAATCCAATCCAAATAGCTTTTGTTGTCTGAGGCTCCAGATAGGTTTCGAGCAGTCCAGCTCCGCTGGACAGGCGGGGCCGGGCCGGGCCGGGTCGAGCCGGGCCACCGCAGCACTCGCGGGTGTATGAGCGTGTAATAAAATTTCGCATCATCGTTGTTTACAGTCTCAGACGTGAGTGCAGCAGCCCAGGTGATTCAGGCGCCGTGAACCGCGACAGAGAGACAGAAAAAAAGCGCAGAGGGAGCAGAGAGAAGTGCTTACATCACCACGGCAACGCACTGTCATTTAGAGCTTTTTCTCACTGTCCTCTCATCCAGCTATCAAAGGCTCGTTTATTGCTGCCTTACTTGTATCTCTGATTGGTAACTGTAGATATACATGTCTTGTATACACTACCCCATAATATGACAGCAATATTTCCTGCTCGGATGATGACGGTTATCGTTCACAACCCGGTTTCACTGTTGTTATATCTCTGTCTCTCTCTGATGTTCCCCGAGGAGCCTTGTCTTCCATGCCCCCTTTTTCTCGCTCCACACGCCCAGACCGATCTCCATTACTGGGGAATTGGCTGCGGCGTTCCCAATTTGTAAAGGCCTGCCAGTGAACCGGTGGGGCTCCTGCACGCCCTGCCGTGCCACTAAGCAGTCCAGCTTGCGAAAGCTATTCAGCTGCGAGACGCACCACCTGTCCAGAGGATATTCAGGAGTTTTGGGGGGGGGGTCTGTACTTAGTAATGCGCTAGTCCTACAGAAGTGGGGTTTTTTGTTGGTTTGTTACCCAACCCTCCACCCCCCATCTTTACAGAGCAAGTATTAAAAAAAAAGAAGGTAAGAATTTTTTTGTTTGTTTGTTTGTTTTTGGGGTTTTTTCTGGTCATTCCAGGAAGTGGTTTTTTGGGAACGCTTGAAATAGCACACATTTCTGTCTCTTTGTTGACATGTCTTAAGCGATGTTTGTGTGGGAGAGAGAAGACAGGAAGCCAAGCCTCTTTACCTTCATGTGCTGCATTTGATTTGCACCTGATCGTGGACCTGTGCATCCGTTTGTGTTTGCCAGCTCTCCAGTGGCAAACACCCATACATCATCTCTGAAGGTGTGTAAGACCAAAACAAATTTTCTCAGGAATATATGTGTAAAAGTCGTGAAGAGTCCAAGGAACTTGGGTCACATGGTTATTATACATTTTCACTGAGCACGTTGAAGGCAGGAAGAAATTCACTTGGTATGTTCAAGGTGTTATACACTGCCATATATTACATCACCATAACAGTAAAAAGGATGGCCATCTGTCCACTGGAACAACATAAATGCTGTTTATCTGATGTCTAGGGTCTTTATTTGGGTGATATGGGCCTTCTAATAATCTCCTATTGAGACTGCAATAGTGTAATCCATCTTCAGGGCTACTGCTATGGTAGAAACTGCCATAACACACACATTACATCCTTGTTGACATTTAAAATTGGAATTTTTATTAATTTATTTGTCTGACTTTTTGAACAGAAAAGAAAAATCTATTTGTAAAGCACCTCTGATAACACAATCAGAAATATGACATTTGTAAGCCAGCTTGAAGCATTTTTACCTTTTTTAATCCTTTCTCACCTGAGAAAGGGTTACGTTTTTATGCTCTGATTTTTTGATTTATGTTGTTATAACTACCACTCTACTGGGTATTTGTTACGTTTTATGTTGATATTGATGTCCCAGAGGGAATACAACTTTGGTCTGTTACATTTCCCCACATAATTATTTATTTATACACTGAAATGTCACAGAAATCTCATTCATGAGAGAAAATGGCTTGCTCTCATGTATCACATACGCACCATGTTGTACTGGGTTTTCTGACGGTGTGGCGTGGAAGAACTCATTTACAGGAGAAACTACCGCTGGGTTCGTGCAGGTCAGTGAAGGAGACCATTAAATCTGCCCAGCTGCTCATGTTTCCAGCTAGCAGCTAGCATTAGCATTACACTGGTAACTTAGCACTTGACTTAGCACTGATGACAACTAAACCACAGCACAAACTTCTGTCCTTGTTAAGTTAAATTGTGCAAATTAGTTTAAAATACAGTTGGGAGAGAGCCAGTTGGTTCCAGCGATCCTACAGTTTTATAAAAACAGGCAGGAGCAGAGGTTCGCAGTGGAAGTGACAGAGGTGACATTCAGTGACTAGTGTAAATTGTTGTGGGAGCTCGATGCATGGGACCAAATGTCACCTCCGTCCTGCTGGTTCCTTGTTCCAGGATGCATTTCATTATTCTGTGAAAGACGCACTAATTAGCACTGTGATTTCCTTGAATGCTAATAAGCTATTTCCTCGAATGCTAATAAGTGATTTCCGGCAGATTTGACATCACATTATCCTCATATCCTCATCGAAACTGGTGTTTTTTTGAAAAGCGTGGCTAACTTTTGGTCTTCCAGTCATACCAGACAGGCTCTGTTAAGCCCACTGGTTCATTGGGATTTAGGTGTTATGTACTTTACCGAGGGCATGCAGATAAACAAGTGTGTACCATTTGGAGTTTAGCGATGGACAAAGCTTTTTCCTGCTGGAGTCACAGCCTCATCACCCTGACACACGTCCCATAGATATCTGCACTTAATCGACAGGAGATACAAGCTAGGCAGGCCAAAGCAACAAATTTCTTCTACTGACAAACAGTAACTCGATACTGGGCAGCTCGTCTGGGGACATGTCCTCATTAGCCCATCAAACAGACAGCAGAAAAACAACAGAAGTCATGTCAATCTGATGTCAGACGCATTCAATTGGAGAAGGAAAAGTAGAGCGTTGATGGTACCAGTGGTTAATTGATGGCCTGTTTGGAGGTTGAGTTCCAGCCTGTGGAGGAAAGCTCAGGGGTTATGTCAGAATTTGCATTGGACTTTGTAACAGAAACCCAGTCCAGTGATGTGAATCAACCCTTGTTTTTCACCAGTCATCTACATATCCCAGGTGCCACATCATGGAAGCCAGCCTTTTCAACTCCCCAGTGCATTCTGGGACTTTGGTATCATGAGGACCATTAGGCTAAATGAAATCTGTCAGAGCGCACATGACATGTAATGCAAAAAAAAAAAACCAAACAAAAAAAACCCCAAGTCGTTTATGATTCTAACAGCTGTTGACATTCGCCTCTAAATATAATCATATTTATTTCTGAATGTGTTATGGCAGGCTGGCATGTCAACTAACTAGGCAGACAGAATCTGTCATGCTCAAATGAATGTTTTATTGAGCCTGCACCCCAAAGAGTGCAACCATATTATGAGAACGAATGCTCTTGCATTTCTGACCATGACGTGCTACACTGCTGTGCGGAGTAGACCAAAGAGGTGAGCTCGGGGGCTGGTTCCTGGAAAGCTATGGAAACATCGTTCATTTCTGGCTGCAGTTGTCTTAGGGGGGAAGATGTGCAGCTGGTTACGAAATCCCTTTTTAAGACAGACCCAGTACGTTTAGGACATCCTGATGACACATAAGAGAGTGGTATTAACCATGTTTACCAGAATGACGTTATCATTTGTGCTGCTTTTGTGAAACTGTGTTAGGAATAAGGTATGAGTTAGCGTGTGTTTCCAAGACAGCACTAATTACTTTTACTGACAATGACATTTGCCACGCTTGTCACAAATCACTTAGGATATAAAAATACAATCTATGATCTAACCACCAGGCTCCAAAAAGAGATTTTGTCGGTAACCATAAAAAGCTGAATCCATCAGACATTTTGGTAATGGTGTATCCCTGTGTCAGAGGTATGCTGTCATACTCAACCCTACTCAATTCTTATTAAAAATAAGCCACAGGCAATCTGCTGACACACTCCAGTACCTTACATTTAACGGCACCGCACTGTACTGTCTGAAAAAAATTGTATATCACCAATTCTTAGATTATTGTGATTGTCAGTGTGAAGATTATAAAATGTCTTAATTCTAAAGTGTAAGGTAAAATTCATAGCTAAAAAGCGTTTGTTGTTACGGTGGCCGCCCTGGCCGCCTCCCCCGTCTCATGTCTGTGTGGAGGTGTGTTCTGTTGTCGTGTTGTATGAATGAGCTTGTTGTGTTTGTAATACGTTGCACCTGTGTCTTGTCAGGGTGAGTGTTTAAGAGCGTGTACGTGTCACAATGGGTTGTGGGTCTTTGAAGGTGTCGTTGTCCTTGTCGCTGTCTGTGTAAAGACGTTTACCCAAAACGAAACCGATAATAAAGCTGTTCTCATATATATTTCACACGTGAGTCCTGTCGGCTTCTTACAACCCTCCAGAGCTCACCGTCACATTTGTATTGTCTGGATTGAATCTTCACGGGCTATGGAACCTTTAAAAGAGGTCTCTTTGTTGGCCTTGTATGGCCTTTGACTTCCTATCAAATCAAAGGGGATTCGGTGGCTCAGAACCAAGCTGGCCCAAGATCTCGGGGCATAAAGACAAAACTGATTGCTGTAGTCTGCTTTTGATAGCCTTCTGCATCGATCAAAGGGTAAAATTTTGCTAGCCGGTTCATGACCTTAGCTATAGCTAGGAGTCACTGTGATCTGTGCAACCCAGGAAACCAGGAAAGGGTACCAGGTATAACGGTGCCGTCTGGAAGGCTGGGATGGTAAAACACGTGGCTTTTGTTTATGTTTCCTCTTTTGTTTCACCTGCTTTGCCATGTATCTCTTTCACCAAACCACCTGTCCTTTTAAATATTATTTCATTCTCTTTGCTGGTCGCTTGGGGTTCCTTTTGTTTTCAGTTGCACAGTTTTGAGTTTCCTCTTGTTTTGTTTAGTTTTTTTCTTTCCATTAGTTCACCCATCACACCAGGACACATGGTACCAATCTGCTTCGAAATGCAGTCTTCATTAGCAAATGCCAAACTTCGCTGCCATGATTAGGAAGTGACTCATTTCCATAGCAGTGGGTCTGTCTATACGTCACATGCGAGTACGCCGAGACTCACTCTGCCAGCCGCTATAGCCAATACCTCGAAAAACAGGCTGCTTTCACTCACCCACCTATATGTTCTTATGTACGAAACAACTGACCGTTTTTCCTATTTATAAATACACTATTTTAAAGACTTTAAAAAAAAAATGTATTCTGTTCCTAAAGGAAGTGTTTGTGGCGTTTGGGTTATTATAGCCTTTGTCATTATGGTGACAGACAACCAGGCTATAATTACTAAAGCAAAAGTGGAAAAAAGAGAGAAATGGTGTATAATTAAGGTAACTGAAAAAGCCTAGGAAAAAAAACACGCCTGATTTAGAAGCCTAGGAATGTGTCCAATATGCAGGCTAATGGCACTTATGTTCAGTGTGTTTCTGCTAAAGAATAAGAAGATAATGAGATAACGACCTGTCCGCATTTGCATTGAGCAGCGCAGAGCACGAAGCTGATTCTGCTGCTCCGCATATCTGAGCTTACAGGGATGCAGTACCACAGGTGGCCAGGAAAGCAGTAACGCGGCACCTTTACTCAAACAACGCATTCATCTGCGTTCCTCTTGTGCGTATGTGTGTGTTTGTTCCCCACAATAACTTTAATTCAACCCACATTTTGTGAATTTTGCTCAACTCCCAGTGTTGCCTTGGTGTAGACTGAGGGTGGGTTACCGAGATCCATAAGGATCTATAAGATCCATAAAGATTACCAGTGAGTGGCACCGGTTTACTGAAGAAGGAGGGTACGTTGGACAAAAGTGTGTGTGAATAAGGTGATCTCATTTACATTTACATTTACGGCATTTAGCAGACACTCTTATCCAGAGCAACATACAAAGAGAGCTTTGTTGTAGACTCACAGAATGCATCCTTGCCAGTAAGTAGGTTAGACATCAGTAGACATTTGATCTAGATCACTGCTAGAATACAAGAAACATGCTAGTCCTAGTACGAGTTCTATTAAAACAAATACATTAACAAATAGGTACTAGAATTTAAGTTAATAATCTCTCCTGATTATTAATAGCATAAAATGTCATAGCATCCAGCAATGCCCCTTGCTAAGCTAAAAACAACACATTTTTTTATCTTGTAAAAGTTTTGTTACTGATTTTGTTAATTCACCCACCTACAGGTGTAGTTGTTTAGCTAAACAACGTAGCTAGTTAGCTGATCTCATTTATCAGTCAACGGACTGCAATATAAATGAAAAGAGTCTTGTCTTGGCAAAGAGCAGAATATTCCCATAAATTATGCTATTCAGAAAATGAACAGTTGTTATCAGGTGTTATGAAATGAGATCTGATAAAGTTGGTCCTTGCCTTTAGTGAGCTAACATGTTAGCGTGAAGGCGCTCTAGCCAACTTTAGCTCCTGTCAGCTAGCAACATGAGTGTGACGGTGCTCTAGCTAGCTTTACCGAACTAGCATTAATATTAACTTATAATGCCTCCGCAGTTACATCACAGGATAGCTGGTGCTGACTGTGGCATCCCACTTTATGCACAAACATTTGCACAAATGATGCTTTATTGAGCCAGTGTGGATGAGTGAGCAGAGCTGGACAAGATAAAAATTCCATTTGTCCACTAAATCAGCATATTAATTTTAGCACATTAGTTTTTTGTTTTTTGATGCTTGGTGATGTCATGCCAGGACAATACAAGTATCCTATTCATTCCAAAGGTCAATTCCGTTGGCTAAGGTTCCTTCTACATAACCACAGATCATGATATGCTGTGGAACAAAGTCACTTGGTTGACTATTTAATTGAGGGTTAAATGGTTGCAACTTTAAGGGGCAAATGTCATCCTTGTGGACATGGTTTTGCCCAGCTGGCTTCAGTGGTATTGCACATTAGTGTTGGCGTGTGGCATGGAGCTGGCGGACTGTTCAGCCAGAGGCAGTAGCTGGACCGCATCGCTGTGATCGGCCACACTCTGCTCCGGTGTGGCACTTGCTGGGGTTGGAGGCGGTACTGCGGTGGGCGCGAGTGCCAGCTGGCCTCAGATCAGGAGCTAAGCCGGGTTATTTTTCGCCCCGCTGTCAGATGGAGCACCACCCTACGCCCAGCAGCCTCCGTGCAGACACCTCTGCACCTGTCAAAGAGGCGTTATGAAGGTTTTTCAAGCTCAAACCTACCCCTGCCCTTCCCCCCAAAAAAGTGTAACCCCATGAAGTGACAGGAGGTGAAGCGGTGAGGAGCATTTGCAGTGGGACCTGTGAAAACACAAATGACGCATCGGGCAAGAAGAGAGCTCTCCAGGCCGTGAAAGTGAAGAAGCTGTGATGGCCTAATCCAGCGTGTCGAATCTAGCTGAAAGCATCTCTCGGGTTCATCCGAGCTCAGTGTCATCCGTCACCTCTGAGCAGCTCCCAGCAAATCGCCGTCTTTCCCAAATCTTAACCAGAAGGAACTGGAGGGGCCTAAACGCACCGAGTGATTCAACAGTGGAAGCCTTTGACTTTCTGACTCAGAGCACTACCTTCTCCTGACAGAAGGACTCACCTCCCTCCCCGCCTCCTGCAAAGGGCTCGGCAGTTGTCGCCCGAAAACATCCTTTTATCGGAGCGTCACAGACCCCTTTTCCCACTTGCGCAGCTTCTGTCCCGAAGACGAGAGCGAGGTCTCGTCACATCCATTTCCCGTCCAATCCCCTTTGAGTGATGTTCGCCAGTGCAATGTTGGCCAGCCATGATTCAAATTTGAAAATCAATTTTGAAACATTTAGAGGCATGTGGCGAGGCATTGGAAAGAACTGTCCTGCTCGCATACTAGCATGCCACAAATAGCAATGGTTTATCCGCTACGCCTCCGACATTTTGTTTTCAAGGCACTTGTTTCTGGGGTCGGTTCTGGCATGCCTTTAATTAGAACACAAATACAACAGAGCCACACATATTACCCAGCATCCTTTGTTCTTTGATTGAAGCTATTAAATGCTTCTGTAGGTTGACAATATAATGATGCTCCTGGTGTTTTAGTCAGTATGACACCACCCAAACCCTGAGGGAGGAGTCGGTACATGGTTTGGCTGGTGTTTTAGTCAGTATGACACCACCTGAACCCTGAGAGAGGAGTCGGCACATGGTTTGGGTGGTGTTTTAGTCAGTATGACACCACCTGAACCCTGAGAGAGGAGTCGGTACATGGTTTGGCCTGTGTCCAGGTTTGGGTTTCCAGCTTTTGACAAATGCATTTAAAGTAACAGTTTCAATCACCTTTACATAATGAGTTTTCGCGGTGTCTGCCACTAATTGAAAAAGCAGCAAACAGAAAACACAATCAGTCACTTTAATTAATTATGGTTCCCACCAAAAGGCTGAACGACTTAGGGCTACAACTCAATATTCATGCAGAGTGAGAGAGAGAGAGGAGAGAGAGGAGAGATAAAAAAGTGTTAAAATTGTTGCAAGCATAGGTAACTTTACTGGGTTTTCTGTGCATCATTTGAGAAACCCTAGAACAAGTAACCCTAATCTTTACCTGTAACTTTTTGAAGTAACTTGTGAGTTTCTAACTAGTGTGAAACAATTATGTCCCACTGGGGGACGAGAACAAGGAGAGACAGATCTGCAGTGCCTTTCCAATGCAAATGTAAGGCTCTCTCTGTGAGTCTGTAACTTCTGAGTGAGTTCTGTCTCTGCCTTCGTCTCAGAGGCTCGTGGGCGTTACTGCGTCTAGGTGCATCAGCCTTATTTAAACTTTGTCTTAAATCTTTACTGCTGTTCAAGAAATCTGTCTGTGTCAGCCAGAACATGCTATGGAAATGCAACCAAATGAGTAGAAAGCACAGGGTGTTAGCAACACCAAGGTCAAACGTTTGACTGCCCTGAAGCTCACCTGTATGTGGTGGTGTAGAAACGTATATTGGCTGTTCCAGATAAGGATTTCTGCGCAGTGCTGTAAACATACTGCAACTGTTTATATGAAAGATTCACCATTACCTAAAATACAACAGTTATTAGTGACATGGCAGTAATAGCTCCCACCCAGCACAATTTTTTGTCAATGTGGAGAATTAAACAAACATGTTTGTGCCTGTTTATCAGGCACTGAATGTTGTCTAAAAATGACACGTTCTCAACCATTTTTGCAATTGTTCTTTTGTCTTAAATGGAAAGGGCTTTCATCAGTGTGTCCATACATAAAATATCAAAACCTCACGCTTTTATTGCATCGTTCACTAGCACATCGCATTCCTTCACAGAGATCTTCTGCCTCTTCACACTGCCCACTTTCTAGAATCTTCTCTATGCATCTGCTTCAGGAAATCATAAGTCTCATAGCTACCCCTCAACTGGTGCTTTGCATGATAAATGAATATACAAAAATAAAGCCCAGTATTATATCTTTCAGTGTCTCTGTGTGAATTAAACGCCTGCGGAGGCCGGCGCCACGGTAACCGCGACGAGTCAACGCCTTCTTCCTTTGCCCGTGCCTACCGCCAGCACTCCCTGCATGACATTGTACATACAAGCGGAACACTTCCTAACAAGGTGTTCAGTGTTTCGTTCGCTCACGACCATTTCCCTCTCGATTTAAGGGAGAAAAGAAACCGAGTCGGTGCCTTTATTTTGTTGGGGGTTTTTTTTTTCCTTGAGATTTTGCCTCCTTGTGCCTCCCCCTGCTTTGAGAATTATTTATGAATCTGTTTTTTTTTGGATGTCGTGCCGCGGAAAGCCGGCGCGCAAGTCTCGCGAGTCCGCCGCGTAGCTACAGGCCTCTCTCCAAATGTCCCGCGAGCTGGAGCGCGTTTGTCCACCCTTAGATGATTCGAGCGTGACTAAACAGGCCAGGTATCCAGACAGCGCGTCTGGAAGAAGCTGCCGAGTGCTGGATTGTGGTGTTAATGCGCTCGCCGTCCTCCCAGCGGTGCCTCCCGACTTCTGCTGCTTTGAAATATTCATATGTTGAGAATACAACGGGAGGATTATACATAGGCAGCGATGCATTTCACCAGAGAAACGTTCACACCTGTGTTTCATTGTTTTGTGCGTGTGTGTGTATGTGTGTCTTCCTCTTTCTCTCTCTTTCTCTTTCAGTCCATCTCAATTTTCAATTTAAAAGAGCTTTATTGGCATGGCAAAGTTCTTAAACAGCAACATGTACAGTATATACACGTTGTACAGTGTATCTATATGTGTATGCATATACTGTGTATGTACACTTACATAGAATATGCTATATATAGTACATAATCTACTGCAGTACTGCATGTATTGTGGCTTAAGGGCAGCTGGACTACAGAGAGTACAGAGTCACTGTGGTTTGGGCAGATGGACTACAGGGGGTACAGAGTCACTGTGGTTTGGGCAGCTGGACTACAGGGGGTACAGAGTCACTGTGGTTTGGGCAGATGGACTACAGAGAGTACAGAGTCACTGTGGTTTGGGCAGATGGACTACAGGGGGTACAGAGGTGCTGTGGCAGCCAGGTGAGTCTGTCTGTCAGTCTGTACCTGCTCCTCTCTGTTTGTTAATAGTCACTGTGCTCAGGCGCCACTGTTTATTCTCTGTGTATTCTCTGCGGAGGGACAGAACTTAAACTCTGGCTTTTTGTCGGTTCAGTTTCTCTTTTGTGTTTATAAATGTGGGCTGAATTCAGTGTCATAGTCCTGACATTGTCTGTCTGCCATGTTAGAACAGCTAGTGTGCGAGGGAGTGTGGAGCTTCAGGACCAGCTGAATGACAAGATCTTCTTTCAGTGTTCGTACCTTACAGCTTTGAAATGGTAGCAGAGTTACTGTTTTTTAAGTGATTTCAGAATTTGATGGCTCCTTTTTCAGTGTGGAATGATAGAGTGTATTGACTTAATTCTGTCCTGCATGCGCTGTTTGGAGAGCTCCTCTCGACTCAGAGGAAGCTCTTCCAAAACACTGCATGCAAGGTCTCAGTGGGATTTTATAACATTTAGTCTGCTGGACTGGTGTTCCAGACACCTTGTTTTTTTTCCTGTAATGTTAATATCTGGGGGGTTTTGGGGGATTAAAAGTGTTTAAAAGATTTAATGCGTCTAGGTGCTGCTATAGACCCACTTCTGTTGGAGACAGAATGCAAGTAGGAATGCAATGGTGGACAATTGTGTAAAATGAGACTAGGACGGTTGATATAGATTCCGAAAAGAGTGGGTAAAAACAGACATCCTTGCCTCTCACTGTGTTTTGGACTGAAGAACTGAGTTTGTTTCCAATCTCAATGGCATATGATTTTTATAATTCTCTATGTTCTTCCTCTCGTAACTACATTCAGTACGTTTTGAGAATAGACCATCATGCCAAGCAGTCAAATAGAGTAGATTTATTTTGGTGCCCATATTTGTTGATTAGAGTACTGAGGGTGAAAATGTGGTCAGAGGTTTGGCATTTTAGTAAGAATCAGGTTTGAGTGATGCGTAAGCATTTATTGGTGCAGAATGGTGCGAAAGAACTTGCCAAGATGACTGTTATCACAGATTCCTCCATAATTATTTGGGCCCCTCTTAAATATGGTTGTTATGATCCCTTGATTCCAGGAATCAGGGAAGTAACTCGCACTAAGTACCAGTTTTAGGAATGTTTCAGCATTTCTCAGTCTCTTTTATCTCTAATGCATACAGTCCTCTTTCAGTTTTTAGCGCTTTGTTAAAACACGTTTACTCACGCATGGGCTACAGCCTTTCTGTAATCTCCTCAATCAAGCTGCTCTAGGTGCAGTGGGGATTAACTCAGTCTGTGTGCACTTCTAAGGGCTCTGTGGAACTGTGATTAAAACATTCTGATTTGACGAGATCAATCCATCACACAAAAAACCATACAAATGTTAAATTGCTATGCTTTACTTTAACATTCACACCATTATCCTTGATGACCATGTGAAATGTACTGCAGGTTTCTAAAGACACATTATTACACTTTTAATGCTTGTGATATACAGTAGAGGTCGTTCAAATATAATAACATGGCATTGTTTCTAATTAAAATGCTATACGTATGTTCATGCAGCTCGCATGAACTTAGCACGGTTCCAGAGCTTTTGTCGTTGAAACACAACACGTTTTCCAACAAATGCACAGTGCTCAGCCATTGTGTGGGAACAGTGTTTTCATAATGATTGGTGTAGCTCAATAGAAGCTCATTCACTTCAGGACTCATGGTATTTAGCCTGGAGCTATCTCTGTCTCTCACGGTTCCCAATGAGACTTTGCTTCCTGCAGATTCAAAATTTGTTCCAAACTAATGTATTTGATATTATTACTGCTGCTTTGCCGCGCTGTGCATCCCAGCTGGAGTCGATAGGGCTGTTGTGCAGAGAGGGGATGCATCACTCAAACAGAAGTCAAACATCCTCCTTTGAATCGAATAATTAATGAAATGCAAATCAGACCACAGAGCTGTGACCAAATTCAATTAAGTTTGTGAAGTGGGCCCACAGTATCCAGCTTGTAAAATAGAGTGGAGCGAGTGGTATGTTTCTTCCTCAGTCAACAGTCTCATTAGTGTGAGTGTTGCTTGTTTTGTTTCTAATATCTTTGGTGGACTGAGAGTGAACCCTGGACTTCTAGGTGACACCACAGGTAGTCCAGAAGTCCAGAAGCAGCAGCCGAGCTGCTTGTTTTGATCACAGGTGAGCACCATCGAAAACAGGCCCATTGATCGCTGATGGTCACCCTTTGACCCCAGCCTTCACCCAAGAAAAAAAAATTTTGCGTTTTTTTTTTTCATTTCATTCTGAATGCCACCTGTCCAACATTTTATTTAATACTACTATGAAATTGCACCACATCGATATGTCAACAGGGAACTAAGGGCACCTAGAGCAGATACTAGCCCTGAACATAATCTTAATCCGTTTCTTAAACCTAAACCTCACAAGAGACTTCAGAAGAGAGATAAGTTGAAGAGGGAATCTTCTCCTCATGCTGGTTAAGGATGAGTAGGTTATAAGTAGATGAGTAGGTCATAATTGCACAGTGTAGGGGATGCTTAAGTCCTGGAAGAGCTTATTTTCCTCAGACTGTCTGTGTGAGGTAGGAAATAGCCTGGTAGGAAATAGCCTAAAACCCCAGGCTGAACCTGGATCAAATGTCCCAGCTCTCATCACTTGCAGACACAGCTTTGAAGCGGGAAAAGCTGAGAGGAAGCCAAGGGAAAAGAGGGAGGTGGAGAGCTGCTTGCTCTCTTCCCAAACGAAATCTCCAGATATGAGCTATTTTGAGTTCGACAGAGAAAGTGGGATATGTTTACGTAAATCAGTTCTTTTGCTTTTCTGGGATGACTGGAACATGTATATAGTATAGAGTTAAGTTCACTTAACTGGGGGTGTATACAGTGCATCCTAAGAGTCAACAGTTAAGATGGTGCCACAACTGTTGGAAAAACTCACTCTGGTGGTTCATTATAGGAGTGCTCGTCTACAGCATCTGCTCTGGTGGTTCATTATAGGAGTGCACGTCTACAACATCTACTGGAGCACTAAAATATCACAGCAACTGCGATGAAACAGGACCAGGAAGTGCCATAGTTTCAGGTGAAAATGCTCTTTTAAAGAAGAGTAACAAAAACAGGAAAGAGACTGAACTAATGGGGAAACGAGGAATGTAACTAAAACAAACAAGAAGGTAATATGAAGCTCAGCTAAACTCACACATGCTACACAGATCAAATAATTAAAAACAGCACGTTCATTAACACGTTAACACGTTCATTTAAAAAAGTCTGCGGTGAGGCACATGGCATTCTGGGAGTCCTTGCTGTGCCCCTGTCTGCCCTGTCAACAGCCCACCCCTCCTCTGCACATCATATGTCCCAACAGTCTCCAAGGCGTGCGGGCACATATTGCTCACGTTATGGCCTGCCATGGCCAGCCCTCTGTCTTGGATGCCAAAAGTGCTACCTGGTACCCATTCCTCTACAGTGGGTATCCCCAGTCCTCTTGCGGGGGTCTTGCCCCCAGTTCAGTGGTGTCTTCTGGTTCAGCAAGGTCTCCCTTTCACGGACATTGTGGAGTTCACCCCCAGGTACCCTGCTCCCTTTGAACCAGGTAGACAGCCCAACACAAGCTCCCTGGTCATCCAGAGCTTGAGTGAACCACAGGTGAGAGGGTGGAAATGGCGTAGCCCGAGACCCACTCAGTTCCTCTGGTGGCAGTGTGTTCTGGAAGTGTTGAGGCGCTACCTCCTCCTGTGTTCTGGAAGTGTTGAGGCGCTATCTCGTCCTGTGTTCTGGAAGTGTTGAGGCACTACCTCCTCCTCTGTTCTGGAAGTGCTGCGACACTACCTCCTCCTTGTGTTCTGGGAGTGTTGAGGTGCTACCTCCTCCTGTGTTCT
Source organism: Sternarchorhynchus goeldii (assembly GCA_028565775.1). Lineage (NCBI taxonomy): Eukaryota > Metazoa > Chordata > Actinopteri > Gymnotiformes > Apteronotidae > Sternarchorhynchus > Sternarchorhynchus goeldii. Next base: position 15,867,895 of record JAOXYF010000012.1, on the reverse strand, counting down.
GGAAGTGTTGAGGCGCTATCTCGTCCTGTGTTCTGGAAGTGTTGAGGCGCTACCTCCTCCTCTGTTCTGGAAGTGCTGCGACACTACCTCCTCCTTGTGTTCTGGGAGTGTTGAGGTGCTACCTCC
>JAOXYF010000012.1:15851993-15867669 GCA_028565775.1 Sternarchorhynchus goeldii | reverse complement strand
GCTACCTCCTCCTGTGTTCTGGAAGTGTTGAGGCGCTACCTCCTCCTGTGTTCTGGAAGTGTTGAGGCGCTACCTCCTCCTGTGTTCTGGAAGTGTTGAGGCGCTACCTCCTCCTCTGTTCTGGAAGTGCTGCGAAACTACATCCTCCTGTGTTCTGCAAGTGTTGAGGTGCTACCTCCTCCTGTGTTCTGGAAGTATTGAGGCCCTAACTCCTCCTGTGCGTTCTTCTCAAATGTCGGGTATGTCTGCCAAGCCGTCGTGTTCGGCTCCTTCACCAACGCGCTTATCTGCTCTGTCTTTATCCTCTCTGGAAGTAGCTTCACGATCAATAATGCCACTGGCTGCTGGCTGCAACATCACTGGAAGGCTGTAGACAGTCAACGGCTTCAGGTCACCATGTTGTTCCTATGACGGATCAACAAACACCTGTAGTTCTTTTCCTTCCAGTGCTGAGCAATGATTGGTAACAGTTGCTATCCAGCCATGATGCCGGGTGGCCACTTGCAGACATGCAAGGTGGATGCATGGTATCTCGGCCTTCGCTTCTCTCTCGCCGTGCACCAAGCAGTTTTTGCATCCTGCCGTGTTGCCTTCCCCAGCCAGCCATCTTGCCATCAGCTGGCTGGACCTGTCCAACAAAGCTTGGTACCCCTTTCCTCTGGGCTACAACTTCTTTGCCATCCTCTTTCACATTCATTGATGCGCCACTCGATTTCCTGAAGCTCAGTTGCGGCATTCCACTTCAGACACCAATGTAGAGTCGACAGTGAAGAAGGACCAGGAAGCATCATTCCTTCAAATGAAAACGCGCCATTATTCAAGAAGGATAGCAACAACATAGGACTGAACTAAAGAGAGGGGAATGGGAGAGGGTATCGAGCCAGTTGATGCTCATGTCAGTAGAGTAGCAGCTCATCAAACCTTGTTACAGTTAAAACTGTAACAGACATTTTACCTCTGCAAATTCACTGTTATCCCCTGTTGAATTAGCTACCTACCTAGTTCAAGAAATCCAAATTTTTGTGAGAAAATAGGACCTGCTGGGTTCATAGAAAGTACCCTTTAAAAAAGGAAACGAATTTGTGTTGGGGAGTGTTTTCATGTGAACTGCTGATTCGTATTGTTAATTCAATATCTGAGGCACCTCTTTATTCTGTATTCAAAGCTTTTTGCTTAAGCACTTTAGTTAGGGCTTTTTGTGAGGAGAGTTCAAGCTAAAATGTCACGTTCTCTGCAGCCATAGGTTGTGTTCAGTTCGAATTAACAGAATTTTATGAGATCACATACGTATGGCACAGTCTTAACACGTACAGTCTTCTGAACCCTTTCCCTTAATTTATGAAAGTCCCTGCTGGTCCTAGTTTAGCATTAGAGGTAGGGTTTAAAGTAGGGGTTAGGTGTTAGCAGTTAAAATGAGGTTTTAACTTCCCACCAGGCCTGCTCATCTGCCCAACACAATCAGAGGACAAATATTGTCCTTAACATGAGCAGTTAATCTTTTCCCTCCCTCTTCCCCTCCCTCCACAGGTGGAGAAAAAACTGTTTATCCACCACCCTCCTGCTTTTTCTCCCTCTCCCCCGCCTCTATGCTTTCAGGGAACCATATTAATAAATCTGCATCTTTGCCAAATTAGGTCACAAATGTCCCACAGTTTACCATCCATAATGCTCTTTATCTTCAATGGCTTTAACGGATGCGGAATTCACTGGCCTGTGCGAAGGAGGCTCACCCATCCCTCTGGGTGCTAATTGGTGTGGGCGGAAGATGTGGAGCTGCGCGGGGCTCCTGGCCCAGGGAGACAGGCAAGACGGAGGAGGGCTGACTGTAGGGGAGCGGCGTGGGCAGAACAATACCAGGGGAAGTTATGAGGTGTTTCGTGATGGGGATTTCAACGTCTGCTCGCAGCTGCGATAATCATGACAGCGTCCTGCATCATCTCCGTCAGATGGGCGCCAACACACTCATCTGCTCTCCCCCTTTAGCTTCTGCATTTCAGGAAGTAGCCGCCTCATCAGTAACACTGTGCCTTGCACCTGCTCGAAACGCTGCCAGAAGGTCATGGTCCATGGCATTAGGTCACAATGTTGTTTTCGTTCCGGATCATCAAGCACCTCTAGTTGTTTCCTTTCCAGTGCCTGGCAAAGACGTATCTCAGTCACAACCACCGTCCATCCACGGTGTCGGGCCACTTGTAGCTGTGTGGAGTGGAGTTCCCAGGCGTGCAAGGCGGATACGTTTTCGTCGCCGAGAAGAAGTCTATCACGGTATCACCTCCTCTCACAAAGCCTAAGGGCTCTTTTCTTTGTTATTTTCTGCTGTCGAAACTGCAGCAACAAACGGCGCACTGCCTTTCTGCCTCACCCCCAGCTCTTGGCAGGAGAGAGCAGACACTGCACAGCACACAACGGTCTCCTCCTCTCACGTTAAGGCAACTGTATATTCTTAAACCCCCTTCACAGTCTGCCTGCAGCTTTTACGGATTCTCTGTCAGCCTGTTTGGCTTCTCACAAAGACACACACACACACACATACACACAGTGTGGATGCTCGGCAGGTGTGAATGGCTTCCACAGGCTGTGCTCATCTGTGGTCTGTGGATTAGAGGTAGGGGTCGTGCAGTATTAAGGCTCCGGGAGCACACAGCTGGTTTGCTTTCACACTAATTACTTTTAAAAACAGCCACCGCTCCTCGTCTCCGCGGCACCGGCTGCGGGTTTAAGCGTCGAAATCCAATTACGGATCAGCAGATAAAGCGGGCTGGACGACTGTGCGCCATTCCTGAGAGATCAGGTGGGCACATCCAGTTCTGTCAATCAGATCAGGAGACGAATTCCATATTTCTCTGAATATGGTGTTTCATGCGCATATACAGCTTGGCTTTATTTCTAAGAGAAACGTGGAATATCTGTGCGTGGCTTAACCCAGCATAGACGATATATGGTTATCCATTACATGGAACTGCTGTATATAAGAAATCTGTGTTGCGTGCTGGGGCTTGGATGTAGTAGGTGGACAAATGAGATACTACGTGAAGTTGGGAACAAAACCTACAGACTGGGATCATATAATGACATCCGGAAGAGTGGCTATATTTCTTTGAAACTCGTTTTATGGTCGGCACTGCGGAGGGACCTGAGGGGCTGCCATCACATTACGACAGGCTGAACCAAGCCCAGCCTCTTAATGAGTCCTACAGTGGATGGAGAGGGTCTGGAAGAGGGCCACGCATTTGTGGAGAAAACAAGGGCAGCATGAAGGCCCACACTTGGTTCAGATTTGTGACCCACCACTACCCCAGCCCATCCCTACCCCACCCCTCATCCTTACTGGCCTTGCTAACACAAGGGCTCATAAAATCTTCACCAGGGTCGTCTTCTGCAGTCACCAGCCGTTTTTACAGCCTATCAGCCCCCCCACCAGTCCCAACCATCCAGTGACAGTGTTATGGGCAGAGATTGCCGTAGGTTGTCCCTTGTCTCGTGCCGGGGAAGCCTCTGAGTAAACCCATGACTCAGCTTTGACCCATGGTGTCCACTGAAATGACAGCTGGACAGATGAAGGAGGGAGGGAGGAGGGGGTGGGGGTCTTTCACATGCGTTTTATATCCAACAAATCAATTCACTGAAGAGGCTCAGACCACTAATGACATCACACATGAAGCCCCTCCCTCACTGTTAGCACACATTTCAATCGCACAGTTGTGGTGTACAGGGAAAACCTCTACAGTGGATCAGCGTGAAAGGACTTTTTCTTCCCAGAACAGAACGGCATGAAGACATACTTGTCTTTGCTCTGCCCAGAGTCTTGACAGCTCGAGTCTTGACAGCTCGAGTCTTGCCGGAGGTCATTTCTGATCACGTTCTTCTGTGATCTACCCATACTCTCCACCTCTAAAGTGATACGTCTCCCTCCTTGGGCCAACTGGACTTGACGTGTTTCCGAACTCTGGCCCGACAGATGCCATCAGCTCTGCTACCCTGTCACGCCCCACTACCTGTCACACCTCCTCCATCACCTACCCCATCCCTCCGTTTTTCCAGGAGAAGCCGCTTCTTCACTTTTGCTGATCCGGGTTTAACACCATTTCCCGGTACGAGCTCTGCACTTCCACGTACGACTCTAACGCGCCGCATGTCTGCGATCGACAGCCTTGACCTTGAAGAAACAGAAAACAGACCTCGAGACTGGCGTGAACCTAGCAACGCGCAGTGCACCATGCATGCCGACTACATTGACTACCTGCCTAAAAAATCAGTAAGCAGGCAGTCTCAGACTTGAGATGCTTGGAACAAACAAACAGTCTTCTCACTTCTGCTCCCTCCTCTCCTGGGCCCACCCTGGACTCCTGACTTCCCCCGAGGAGCCTGCTCCCTGCTCTCCTGAACCTGACTCCTGCCCTCCCCCAAGGAGCCTGCTCCCTGCTCTCCTGGGCCTGACTCCTGCCTTCCCCCGAGGAGCCTGCTCCCTGCTCTCCTGGGCCCGACTCCTGCCCTCCCCCGAGGAGCCTGCTCCCTGCTCTCCTGGGCCCTTCTCCTGCCCTCCCCCGAGGAGCCTGCTCCCTGCTCTCCTGGGCCCGACTCCTGTCCCCCCCTGAGGATCCTGCAGCCTGCACTCCTCGAAAGGCCTTCTGTCTTTCTCTCCCTGTCCTTTGTCTTGCTTTCTTTCGTTCTCTCTCTCTTTCTCTCTCCCTCTCATTGTAATGCAGCCATGCTTTTGGTTCCCCTCGTCGGCTAGTTAGTCTGGAGATCAATGGTGCCCTTACAGATACTGTTCTAAATATAGAAAGTATAGATACCATGAGGCACAATCCTTAGCCACCACTATAATCCCCAGGACTTCTCAGTGTGTGTTTATGTAAGTCTGTGTGTATGTGTGCATGTGGTGTGTGCTGTGTACGTGTGTGGGTGAGAGAGAGAGAGAGCGAGAGTGAGAACTAGAGTGTTTATGTGCCGCTCAGACACCTAATTGGTTCTGAGGCACATTTGAGTCGATTTAAAGTGCTAGAGAATACACCTGTCCATGACATCAACCACAATTAACCAGTTTTCTCTGAGTGACAGCTGCACTCTTTGGTGGGTATGGATTTGAAAACCATTTTCATGAGGGTTTCTGGGGCGGGTCCTTGTTTGAAAGCATGTCAGGGTTATACAGATACACAGTCTCTTGTGGTCACACTGTAGGAGATGAATCTGAACAAAACACAAAACATCTCATAAAATCGCAATCCAAAGCTGCTCTAATTAGAAAAAAATCATAGAAAACGTGGCATGCATTTTCTCAGCCTTCCTATCCATCATTGTAATACGATCCCACGGAGCCTGGCTGACAGTATTAATTATGCGTTGATCTCTGTGGCTTACCTTTCCCTGCCAATATGTGTGTTAATTAGAGATGGTCAGATCTGCCGGCGTTGGCACTTCAGATGTGTGGATCATCGGCTTCAGTCTCTCATGTAGCGGCTGACTGAAAATAAACTGAAAAAACGACGCATTTATAAAGTTATTTTTGATGTTTATAAACACGCCAGCATCGAGATGATGAAATACGTACAAAGGCCTGCAAGGAACATTTTGAGAAGGGAAAAAAATGACAGTAGCGAGACAAACACTGTCAGAGAAGAAGCGTCTGGACAGACGTTTCAACGTCTACAGACGCTTCAACTCAGAAACATCTCATTTTCGTGGAAATAATGAACGTTAAGAAGGCAGTGTGGGAGGTTGTGACATTCAGGGCCGTTGTGACCAGCCACATAAAATGTCACACTTCTGCTGAAGCTGAAGCCCTAGATACTGGCTCCCCGCACGGCCAGGGCGCGTCAGACAGCCAGGCCGACCCGGCACCCTCAAGTCAACTCGCCACATTTACATTATAATTGCATTCAAATTAAATACTGCCTCCCAGCACTGTTCATTCTGCTGGTACGGAGAAGAAAAAGGTCCATTTAATTTTATGAAGAGAAAAAAAATGATTAAATAAATAAAAATCGGCATATATCAGTATATTCCAAGTGTCATATCCAGTATATGTGGTCGATCATTGAATTTTGGGTAGAACTTCAACAGTGCTCATCTGTAGGGTTTTGTCAGTGTTCCTCCGGATCCATCACACACAAAGGAGCAGATGCTAGTCCTGCTGCTGGATTGTTGCTCTTTATGGTACTGTCCACTTCTCCTTGTGTAGTGATCCAAGTCCTGGTACCTTCTCCATGCTCTTGAGCCTGCGCTGGTAAACCTTCACAACAAACCTGCATGTCACAGCACATATGGATGTGCCATCCAGGAGTAGCTGGACTACTTCAGTGGGTTGCAGGTACCACCTCATGCTACCAGTAATTACAAGATCTAGACAAGAACCAATCCGAGAGTGAGGAATTGTCTGCGGCCACCTGCAAAACCTGCATTGCATTCTGGGGGATTTGGCATGCTGCTGCTTCTCCATTGCACTTGTTGTCCTTTCATTTGCAAAAAAAACAACTAGGTAACACTGATTCACAGTCGTTTATACCTCCTCACTGGACAGACAGATATCCCTGAAGTGACACTGTGATGATTATGTTTTCTTTCTTTGAGCGGTGTACATTGGTGGTCTCGGCACACAGAATAAACAAAGAATGACCAGCTTTCACAATCATCAGGTGCTTATATGTACATTTCAAAAATAATTCTGGTGTGAATCAGAAGCGTTGCTACAGTGACTTCTTGCCCCCCCTCCTCGGCCCGTTCCCATGACAGAGGCACCATACAGATTCGTAGGAGTGATGGAGGTGGGAAAGGGAGGACGAGCACCTGGGGCCTGCCTACGTTGTTACAGGGCTCACTGGCAGGACAGGGTGGGGTTCACCTGGGTGCTTGAGGCAAGTTGAAGCTCGATGCTAATCAAAGTTTTTTTGGTTTTTTTTTGGCAGAGAGGAGTTCAGGTCAGTGAAAACACTGCGCCAGGGTGGAAAAAGCGACTTTATCATAAAATACAGCCTGATGTCTTAGCTTGGAGCTACAAGTCAAATATAATGGGTTGTCAGAGGGATGCCAAGCACAGCATTCCAGAGGAGTTTTGTTCAAATGGGAGAGTGCAGAGATATGAGCGCGAGCAGCAGGGAGAGGAGAGAAGGCTGTTTCTCTCTCAGCTTACCCCTAACCCACTCACACTTTATCTCAGAAATGTCTTTGTTCTTTGTTCTCAAAGGTTTAAAAACAAACAAAAAAAACCAAAACCAATAAATAACCCCCTTACAGCTGCACCATGATTTTCTGTGTGTACGTGGATGTCCCTCACCAAATTAGGATACAGCAAGTGTACGCAGACTGCTGTATTAACAGTTGCCATGGTAGCTGCATACAAATGGTGGTGGTGATGGGGGGGGGGCTAGTAAATGAACAGTGGGAAAAGGTTTCTTCTTCCTCATGCGCCACTCACAATGCCACACAACCCTCCAGCACCCCCTAGTGCATCTGTAGCGCAATTGGCCAGTGGTACCGCAGGTCTTGCAGCTGGAAACCATGGGGTTTGCGCACGTAGCGTTTGCAAATGTCACCGCCTTTGTAATTAGTTCGCAAAACTGGGCCTTGTGGGCCTGAGTTACCATGGCAACCCTTCCAACAATGTCAAAGGGCTCCTCCAAACTGAGAGGGGTTAGGATGACTTGGGAAGAAAGATTTAATGGTAAAATTCATAAGGGGGGGGGCACTTAATGATGTAGGTCTGTACCGTGAAGAAAGGATTTTATCACAAAGGACTGGATTTCTTGTAAAAGCAGACCAGATTTCATGCTAGTGTTATTTTTACGCAATAAAATAAGAATTGTGATATATCTGTGTTATCTTAAGTCTAAGCCGGTGCAGTGAACCTGTGTTTACCCAGAAGGCTAAATTAGCACATCCATATGCTGCTCTGAAAGCCCTGGTGTTATGGAAGGGTGGCCAGTGAATTACATGCTGTCCTTCTCGTTTCTTTAATGAGAACCTTGGCTATATTAGTACACACCACATGGTGCCATTAAAGAAGAGAATCTCAAAGCCTTTTTACCATGTGTATTCCATCGTCACATGTAAGTACGCTGAAGCCACCACGTCCACGTGGATGAATGTTTTCTTGAAAGTTGTTGTTTTTACATTTGTACTGTACATGTAGAAATTGATCAGATCTGCTCATCTGAATGAAGCCAAAAATGGAGCACATTAACGTTGAGAACATGGCAGTGAAGAAGTTGCTGGTGCAGAATGGCACTAGCAGAGTAATACAGTAACAAAGACTGTGCTGAAGAGGACTGCGAGGCTGAAGAATCCAAAAAAGGACAATCCAGCAATAAATAACCAACTGAACGTGAGAATGCAGTGAGGAGAGTTCTGTAATGAGGAGTAATCTGGACTGTAAAGAATACCGTAGACTAACCACAGAAAAGAGTCTCAAATAGGTCAATGGTAGCCTGTGTGCAATCTCTAAAATGACGTCATCAGATCTTTTATCTGCTTTAGAGAGAACACAATAACAAGGAGAAGAACATCATTCACCATTTCTTGCTGTGAGCACATAATCCAGGAACCGGGTTGTTCCTGCTGTGTTATCATGAGCTGAAATGTTCTTATGGCAGAGATGAACAATTCATTATTTACAAGGGCTATTTTAGAAAAGGTCATGAGACCTTTTAGAGTAGTAACATTCCCATTCAGCATCTCTCTCCTCAGCCGACATGGAGTGGCCATGTTTGTTATTATCTGTAAAAAGTGAATGGAGGTTGCTGTAGGACTTCAGGTCACGTACCCACGAGGCACGGCATCACTAACTGGACCTCACGAATGAAGACATGGCCCAGCTGCAAGTGCGGACTTCCAGAAAACCCAAGTGTGGTTGGGTAGGACTCCAGTGTCCATTCCACCAAGGGTCTCCATCCAAATCCAGATGATGCTTTTCAAAACTCACAAACGTCCACTCGGTCTTCTCCCTCACGCACCAGCCATCCGATGCTGTCCACTGGGGTTGCTTAGCAACAGCACACAACACTTAGCAACACAGCACACAAGGAATTGTGCTTATGTGCTGTGCGGTGAAGAGTGTGTTAGCAAGCTCCTGTGAAGTGCGCAGTGCCCAGAGCCTCACGCTGAGCGTTCTGCTGCTACTAATCATTACTGCTGGTCAAGAGCACACATTAAGCCACCCTGCAGATAAAGAGAACCACCGTGTCCGGTACTAGATCAAACCTCCAAGCCCAACAGCGAGGAAAACCCAGCACTATGAACGAACAAAACCCAACACTTAATACATCTCAGCAAATCAACCAACCCTAAAATTCATTACAGATCAGCCAAACCCAACATTCTTTTAACGATCAAATTCCCCAGTCATTGTAAATAAACCAAACCCAACATTCTTTATTGGTCCCATAACTATGGATTGAACCACCAATTTATAGGAAAATTTATACCAAAATAATGTTCACTTGTCTAAGTTCCTAAAGGCTGCAACATAAAAAAAAAAGTTCATAACACGCAATCCATATATAAATCAATAATTTCCAAAAAAGTAAAACATTCAGACATAGACTATAATGCTGGGATGGGCGTAAAGCCGCCCAACAAACAAGACAATCTACCCCCCCCCCCCACCAAATACCATAAAAGAAAAGATCAAACAAAATGACTCCTCCCCTGACTTTGTAAAGCTCTACCAAGGGAACCTGTGAAAAACACAAATACAAACTCTTAAAGTAAAACTTAAAGGCTGTTCTTGAAGAATGATCCAGTACACAAAGTTCAGGACTTGTATACGCTGAAGTCTCTATTATTTATAAGGTCACTGGTTTCAATGTACTGTTGGTTATTTCCATTGTTTTCCCTTATGTTGTGTGTAAATAAACAAATAAACAGACAGACAGGTAGGTAAACATAAACATGTGTCAGTACAGGACCATTCTCTCAGTAACCCTCTTGCAACTTGCTGTATCTCCCATGACACACAACTCTTTTCATTTTTTTTAACCCTTTCCACACACAGGCGTAATCACCTGTCATTTATTTTCTCTCATGTTCCTCCTCCTCCTCTCAGGAAAAGGTCAGGGCACTATCCGAGCAGGAATGAAAGACTCTTTGTCTTTAACTGACTGATGCAGGACACCACAAACAGGACGAGAGCAAGTCTTAGCGCAGCTTGCAGCTATCATCTTGTACGCGTCAGTCAGACAGGCTCTTACCCGGGCAATTCAGAGCACTGCATCAAACTACAGGGCTTTGCCTCTTAACCGACTGTGATGGCATGTTTACATCATTCATGCTTGGTTGATCCTACTACCATTTTGTTTGTTTGTGTCTGAGGGGTTTATTGAAAAGAAGGTTCAGGGATTCATACTTTACAATACATAACACATCCTTTGATATTTGCGTAATATTTCAATGGATAATCTCATACAAAATCACAAAAACAAAATGTATAGAACTAAGAGACCAAAAGGTAGGGGCACACAGAGTCCTCTCCCTTCCCCTTTTTCGATTTGCTCACGATTAAAGCTCTCGAGTTGGAGTGGTCATCTATAATTCACCACAGACCTGAGATTGCCGTTCCTCTCGAAACCACTGCAACGCTGAAACATCTGCTGGTGAACACTGGAAAGACTTTATTTTCTGATAGTAATCGGTTCAAGTTTTAGTATGCAAGTGTTCGGACGGGGGGAGTCAAGTTGTCATGGACACTTGTATGCTTGCTTTGGACAAGCATCCTCTTCCGAAGCAGATGGCACAGGCTCTACAAAGTCACTTTCAGCTTTTAAACAGTCTCATGTAGGACCACAAGATGGGTTTGATAATAGCAACATTTTGCTAACGGGACTAATTTCAGTGCATGGGGAAAAGCACACCTGCACCTGGAAGATAAAACGAACAAAATATGCTAGACTACGTGCTTGATGTCCAAATCCTATTGTTTACACCCTATCAAAAGCCAGATCTTGCTCCTCTAAAGCTAATTGCCATCGAATCTAGAAGGTACTTTAATGTGTTTAGGTCATGCTTGATTCCTAGAGTTTAATGGGGCTTGTGGAGGAACACTTTACTATGTCACCAAGATAAAAGTAGCTACTGACAAAGTATGATAGGTTGTTTTGTTTTTTTTCCCTCTCCAAAACAGGAAGTTGCCCTTCCAGCAGAGAAGGACATGGCACTTTTGGAGGACCCTAACAGACCCCAAAGGTGGAAATAGGAGATGGAGGGTAACTATTACACTGCTGATCTTTATGGTGTGGCCTGGGTGGACACCTTTCTCTGCAAGCGCCTCATACTAGGCATTGGTTTAAGTACATGCTATTCCATTCACAAGCACTTAGTACTCATCGCATACACTCACACACATACAGAAAGTCAGACAAGAACGATGAACTGGCACTCTCAACATGGGCAATTTTATGTGCCCACAAGCTTCAATAACTCTTGAGAACCCACAAATGCTGCTAACCCTACAAGCTCAAAAACATACAAAGCAGCACCATAAGAACATAAGATCCATAAGAGCTCTCAAAACGAACATGTAGAGACAGAGCAACTCCACCGCTGCACCATGGCGGCGTCACGGCAACATTCTGCTCCTCGTCAGCAGGGATGGAGGCGACCGAAGCTTGGTGGAGAACGTTGGATCGCCCTCCCAACGAAACCCTGACACCCAGAGGAGGAGTTGCAGACACCCTTTAAAAAGGCCCAAGTAATTTCACAGCATGCAGCCAAGTCTCTTTAATAACTCCAGCAGCTGTGCGTCCAACAGGGGGCAATGTCTGAAATAAACACAGTCCTTATGGCCAGAACAACTGCAGCAGGTCATCACCGTGAAAACGGTACCTGGAAGATTCTGTTTCTCACAAAAATATGTGTGTGTGCGGGGTGGGGGAGGGGTTGGTTAGAGGGTCTTCATCACCTATGAAAGTAAAGGATGTCTAAAATGTCTGGTTTCTCTGGAATCCTAGTATATTATACTTTATAGTTTATATTTATTGTCTCTTTACTACAATGTCAGCTTTTAACTATACAGTTACCCCCCATAATCTTCCTCATATAACAGCTAACCAATCAGATATTATTGAATACTGCTTAAACAGGCTCTTTAAAGCAAAGTCTTCAGTATTCACAGAGCTTCTTTTTCTTCTTCTTCTTCTCCGAGTGTACGTGAGCCGTCGTGCGTGCGGATGTCTGGAGGTGAGGGTCGTCCACAGCAGGCTGATATCAGAAATAGCCGCAACGTTAAGGTTTGTGTGAGCTGCTCGGTGTTGTGAGGGCTTGTCTGTCTCACACCTGCCGGGCAACTGTGTCGGCCTCGCTCTCATCACACCGCGAGCTCCGGCACGCTTTGACGAGATAAACCTTGTCAGCTGTGAGCGTTGTGATCCAAGGCCAGGGAAAACGGGGGAGTGGGGGTCGGAGAAGGGGGTGTGGGTTGAGACGGGACTGGGTCTTCTGACAGAAGAGGTGAGATCATGTAAGAGAAAAAGAATTTCCAATTATAGTATCATTAGAGGTGTTGACAGCACCTCAATAGCCAGCACCGATAAAATATATATATATATATATATATAAAAAGATCGAACAACACCTTTGACTGTGTTGTGGTTTAGCTCCAGGCGGGTCAGCGCCTGTGGTTCATCTAACGCACTATGAGCAGAGCTCAGGTGGGGAAAACCGTGGCGTAACATCGCAGTGTGCCACACAGTTACGTTAACGCTCCGGCTGGCGCGTCTCGGGATTACACGCTCCCTTCCTCTGCGATTAACGTCGCCTCGTCGCACTTCCGTGGTTTCCCACGGGGTCCCTCACGACTGCACATGTTCCACGTCGGAGGAGATGAACTTCATCTCCTCCGCTACACAGAAGAAGCCCCTTGTTACCCCCTCATATCGCTGGCCGGTGGTGAGAAGCGAGAGAGAGGAGAAATCGTAATCACAAATTGCTGGCTTTAGGAGAAATGCACTTTTATGCAGTCTTGTGGGGACAGACATAATTAAGAGAATGAGATTACTTCATCAAAGGCACCTTTGGTAAAGCTGTCACTGTGAGGCCGCCAACGATAAGAAGAAGTGGGTCACAGTGCATCTCCGAACAAAAAACTGTAGCGTAGAATCCAAGGTTTCCCGACAAACAGAACTGTTCAGAGGTCCTTCACCAGCTATGCAAGCAAAGTACTCCACTGTTTACTATACACTGTGTGTGTCTGTGCGTACCCTGAAAACAGTACCTTCTAAATGGGTCTGGAGTTCAGAACAATTCTTACTGCAACCTAGTGCTTAAGGTTCCCAATAAACAAAGCAACTCAAAGAGTTTATTTCTTCAGGAAATCAAGTCCCTACCCCACTGTGGAACCATGCAGAGTGTATGGTTCTGTTTCTTTAGTGTTGTGGCCTTGTCTGTATTCTTACAGATTTAAGAATATATTTGAGAAGGGGGAAAATAGTTTTCAGGGTTTTTTTCTCAGTCTCTTCAAGTCTTGCACTGCTATTTGTTAGGTCTGTCGAATTCCTGGTTGGTCTTTACCTTTCCCACCCTATTGTGTAGCTGAGAAATATCATTCATGACACGAGTTTATTTTAAAGGTGTCCCTGGTCCCCAGCTTGTGGGGGGTTTCCGATCCCACGACTCTGCTGAGGATGAAGCGTCCACAAGAACTTTTCCAAGAACAGCGGTTGTGTTTTACAACACGGCTCTCAGAGGAGGGCCAGGCAAAGCTGCTGTGTGAGGTGGCGTTTGGTCAAAAACCAAGACCCATGTTTTACTACTTTAAGAAATTTGGTAATAAATAACTAAAAATAATTTAAAAAACTGATAAATTAATAAACAATTGCAAACAATGTTTGCACCTCAGTAGAAATGTTATAAAACCTTTTTTTTAAATAGAGTTTATTTGGGTTACTGATGATTATTTAATTCAAGTGAACTGTTTAGTGATGTTTGGTTATATTCGATATAAGAAATTCCAAATTGGAAATTTTTAATTCTGACAGTGTTACAAAAATAAACACAATAAAAACACATGAGAAGTGCTGGAGATACTGAGACACAAGCCACTGTGCGTGTGGGATGGACGTGGAACATGTGCTGTGTTTACCATGAGAGCCGACGTAGTCAGACACCTCCATTTCTCTAAGAACATCTACTTACCAAGAAAAACGAATAGAATAACATCAAAGTTTAATTCAATATCATAATTTAAATACAAATAAATGTAATTCAATATAATACATAGAGTTACAAATAAATATAGAAATAACATTTAATAAAAGATATAATAACAATATTCTAATACATTTTTATTCATTGTAATCAATTAGATTTGTATTCATTATAATAAATTAAATGAAAATAAGGGTTTCTGGTGAGTGGTTTGGCCTCTTTTGAGTCAGCAGAGAGTCCCACTAAAGCTTTATTAGCACCCAGTTATCATGCCTCTCAAAAAAGCCTCTGTAACAAGCTGCGTTAGCCAGCTAGCCGAGCGATTAACACTCACAAAGGAGCAGACATCCATGCATGTTAAGAGATGAATTTATTCCTTTCGATGGTGTCAGATTTTATTGATCGACTAAATGAAATTGGTTCGCCGTCTTTGTTTATAGTGGTTCGTTTCCAAACAAGACATAATTGACATGCTTACCAAAGGATTATGGGGGGCTAATCCATCATACAAGGCCCCATGGTGTAGATGGACACTGAGAAGCCATTTACTTACAGTGCAGGAATTTCTGTTTGAAGCGTACGTCTCGTTTATTTTAATCATGGCCTGTATGACTGCAGAAAAAAAAAAAAAAAAACCATCCCTGAAGTAGGTGGGCCGATCCCACAAGGGAGGTTCTATACATTTGCACTGATTGAAGCTACAACATGGAGAAAATGAATGCTATACTTATTTTCACACTGTACTCTTAGGTGTACAGATATCTCTTCAGTATATAAAGATATCAAAACAGCTCAATTATGTGAATCTCCTGTTAGGGAAAATTATATCACAGTAAGTGCAAGGCTTGGGGAGGGCAATTCTCATCTCCGCCACACTTCCACTTATCCGAATACCGCGTCTCTCATAACAGCAGATCCTTGCATCGAAACTGAGCTGAAGTGCGGAGCGGCCTGATTAGAATTTCAGATCGGCTCGGGGAGGACGGAGACACCGGCCTCGGCAATTTGCCAGGCGGCGCGTGCGCTTCACGCGCTTTTCATCTGCGGGAAGGTACGAGCCGTCAGCGATTTGCCATGGCGGGAGCTCCGCCTCCAGCGAGCACCGAGCGGCCCTGGGGCGAGGTCGCTGTCACGAACACGATCAAGGGCCTCATCGAAAGTGGGCGCGACAGAGGTGGTGCTCGTCACTCTGTAATTATGCACAGGCAGGAAAACGATCTGTATGCGTTGGTCTAGTTTTGAGCTTCAAGTGTGTGAACCAGCATAATGCTAATCCAACGTCACATGTGTGAAGCCCACTAAAAACACCAAGTATACAGCGCCCTCCATAATTATTGGCACCTGTAACGGGTGAGCCCCGGAGGGTTGCAAAAGCCGACAGGACTCACAGTTTGTGCAAACGTAAAACTGCTTTATTTCCCGTTCTGGAAACACGAACGTATACGTAGACTCCAACATAAACATCCACCTCAACATCAAAGACCGACAACACATTGTGACACACACACGCTTTTAAACACTCACCCTAACAAGACACAGGTGC
>JAOXYF010000012.1:15782372-15831084 GCA_028565775.1 Sternarchorhynchus goeldii | reverse complement strand
CCAAACCTCACCTAAACTCCACCCACACACAAAGACACAGACCAATCACCACCTAAACTCCACCCACACACAAAGACCAAACCTCACCTAAACTCCACCCACACACAAAGACACAGACCAATCACCACCTAAACTCCACCCACACAGGAAAAAAAAAAAGATCTTGGCTATGTTCCAGTTTGTGTACTTACGTTCTATATACAAGTTATAACAACTAGTAACTACAATAGTTCTAGCTATGCACACTAGCTAAATTAGCACTTTCTATTAGCACTGGGCTGCTCAGGAACAAAACATGGGATTTTACCAGGCTGTTCGTATTTATTTTGCTATTGTGTAACACAACAAACCTTTACACAAGGAATGTCGATTAGTACAATGTAGTGTGTGTTCTTAGGGCAGTGTTGTTCGAAGGAGTGGTCAAGGGGGCGTGTTTTAAGGGGTGTGGTCTCAAGGGGCGTGGTCTCACCGTTTGTGTACTAAGGGGCGTGTTCTCAGGGCGTGTGCTGTGGGAGTGTACTTAGGTGCATGTTCTCAGGGGGCGTGGTCTCAGGGGGCGTGGTCTCAGGGGCATGTACTCACGGTCTGTACCCTCCAGGGTGTCTGAGTGCCTTTGTCTTGGTGCTCGCTTGCCTGTGGCTCCCCCTGTGGGCAGTGGCACTGGGTCACATCCATGGAGGTCGACTGTTCAAGGACACAAATCAAATCTGTTTCATTAATCTGTACACGTGTGTGTGTATATATAAAATCCTTCCTTAACATTTAGAGAAAATGGCATATTGCATGTGTATGACTCAACCATGTGGCCATTAAAGCACCCCCCTACTCAGAGATGTGTGTACATGTACACTACACTCCACCACACTCCCACACACATCCATCCACTTTCACACAGGTAACTTAGTTATGGTCACACACACACACACACACACACACACACACACACACACACACAGGCAGTAGAATACATTCTTTCTATCTGTCAATGCCCATTCCATTTGTATGTCTAAATAATCTTTTGGAACAGATTTTTGAAATAAGTTGCTCATGAATATGCAAATATTCATGCACCACACTGTGAACTGTCGGAGTTAATAAATAAATAGAATAGAATAAAAAAAAGAAGAATTCAAAATTAAAATAGAATACCTCTAAAGGTCTAATCAAAACCATTCAAATGTATTTTTTATTAATGCTGATCCAGTTCACGGGGGCAGGTGCCTAAGCAAAGAGACCCAGGCCTCCCCCCCCCCCCCCCACCTCCTCCAGGGGGATACCGTGGGTTTCTCCGACTCTCCATGTCCTGGGTGTTCCCTCTTAGATTTCAAAACATGATTTTGAGTGCAATGGGGACTTTAATGGATACGATCAAAGTAACTATTGACAAGCTTACAAGCAAGGAATTGTTCATTACAGGAGGTAAAAAAAGAGAAAACAATTATATTCCTGTGTAAGATCTTCTGAAGTGTGGGCACAGCAGACGTCCATGACCTAACCTGCTAAGATTCATCAGTGAAAATCAGCTACACATTCCCACAGACCCCCAACAGAGCTTTAGAGGAAGATGGTAAAACTGCGTCCCCCCCACCCCAAGTCATTATAAGTTGTTTATTGAGGGTCTAATTTGGAAGGTGTGGGCCTCATTAAAGCACTTAATCACAGAAGCTTTAGCGATAGCAGAATTTCATGTCTCCTGTTTGCGTAACCCTGTAAAAATGTTATTCCATGATTAAGCAAAGCAGAGGGAACCAGAGAGGAGGAAGATCAGACAGTACTAGCGCTGTCAGAGAGAGAGAGACAGAGAGAGACTGCATGTGTGTGGGGAGGTAATACGTTTCCCCAAGTTTAGCTCTGCAATACAAAAGCTTCTCACCATGCTCCTAACCACACCAGAATGGTTGAATATTTAAACGAAATATGAAAAAGGGGAATAGTAAACAACTTTTTTGGTAAAGCAATTTAGCTTTGGAGATGGAGCCTGCATCTTATGTGCAGTGAAGAACGACCAAAGGGCCTAGATTTCCCCACCACTGATCTCTAGGTTACAACACACTGGTCAACCACCCCAACACCACAGATCATTAATGTTACAGCATGTATTGTCAAATAAACGATCTGATGTTAAGATCATTTTATACATTTACACATGAAACCGGTTTTATTCAGTGTTTTTGGATGACAAGAGGCCAAAACTGTGACGGGGTTTTGGGGTGACAAGAAGCCAAAACTGTGACGGGGTGACAAGAAGCCAGAATCGTGACGGGGTGACATGAAGCCAAAACTGTGACGGGGTGACAAGAAGCCAGAATCGTGACGGAGTAACAATAGGCCAAAACTGTGACGGGGTGACAAGAAGCCAAAACCGTGACGGGGTGACATCAAGCCAAAACTGTGACGGGGTGACATGAAGCCAAAATGGCAAAACTCCAGGCTCATGGGCTCCTTGAGCTACTCACGCAAAGAGAAGATCACAGGGAGGAACCAAAGCAGAGAGAAACTCTGGACGTGAGCGCCTGCCAACAGCCACGAGAAGAAATTTGAGACGTTGCGCGCGATATATACGCGCACGGTCTTGACAGCAGAGCTTGGCAATGTATGTACCATGTTTCAACGGTGATTTTAGCAGTAACATCACCGCCCAGAAACACACGCGAGTGCACACTACACCGTAGAAGCCCTAGGCATAAAAACATGAAAACACGCGCGCTTCGTGTAGTCATTTAAACGGGGACGTAAACAAGCAATTAATCCCATCTTCAAATAGTTTTCTTTTGGTTCCCAGTTATAAAGTGGGAAGAGGTTAAAGTAAACAAACAACTGAGCGTCCTTTCTGAAGCGCAAGGTAAAGAGGCAAGAGCGTACCATCTGCTGAGTGAGCTGGGTGATCACACACTCCTTCCTCCTGAGCTCTTCTCTCAGGTTCTGCACCTCTTTTAGGAGTTCGACCACCTGGAACAGAACAAAGTGTGGGGTTAACCCAACGCACACACACACACACAAGTGCGCACACACACACACAGACGGACAGAACAGCCTCCAACACACCTGGATCAGCACCAGTGTGCGGTTAACCCAACACACACACACACACACACACAGACATGCACGCTGCTCCCATCAAACACACTCTAAACACATACATGGGCCATCAGAACCCACTCCCACAAGCACCACCCTGCTCTGTTCAGAAACACCAACTATATATGACTGACGTTTATAGCCTGAAGTACCTGCGAAGGCTCCTCATAATCCGCCTTCAGATCTTTAAATCAGTGTAAGAAGCAGAATCTTGAAGATTAGTGTAAAGCTTCAGGCTAGAGGTGAAGCATTTCAAGGTCAAACCCCAGCAGCACTATATGCCCAGATACCCCCCCTGCCCCCCCAACTACAGGCACTACGGGCGCGTCTCCATAGCAGTGACGCGCTGATTCAGTCGTACGTGGTTGCCGAGCGATGGGCTTTGACGTCCTCAACTGCAGGCAGCGTAGTGAAGTGCGCAGAGAGAGGCATTATAACTAGATACAGAGGCCATCAGCGTGGAAGCAGAGGAGGTGATCAGCATTAAAATGCATGAAGCTCAATCTCTCCGTCACACACACACACACACACTGCTGTCACGGCCCTGAAACACACACACACACACACACACACAGCCACTACGACCCTCCAGCGAAGATGAATAGAAAGTCGGAGGCTGCGATGAGGGAGGGGTGGACCATGCAGGAGCGGGAAGAGAGACGGGTCCCTGGACCAGCCTGGGTCCGCACAGACAGCACCCCCTGGTGGACAGCTGCGGTACCGCCACATCCACACACACACACATAAATGAAAATGAATTTATCTGGCGGGAGAGGGATGCAGTCGAACCTTACGGAGCCCCAAGCGCTCCCAATGGGATGAGAGCTTAATCACATTTTACAACAGAGTTATAGTAAATGAGTCTGTACTCTACCGACACAGAGGGAAGGAAGATGAGAAATCCTCATGCAGATAAGAGGTTTGCACTGGTACCAAACACCAAGCCCTTTAAAAGCACATAGATAAGGAGAGTCTAATATATAAACATATATACACACACACGTGTGTGAGTGTGTATATATAGGTTCAATTTGCTTTTGGAAGCTGCAAATCAAAGAGCTGGTCGTGTTTCGCTTTCAGACATTTCAGTCTTACTTGTTGTTGACAGCTCGAGTCCTCAGAAGACGTACTGGCAGGAGATTCTCCGACGTCATCCTCCGCAGACCCGTCCTCTTCCCTCTGCAAAGTCAGGGGCAAACGTGCAGATCAGCTCAGTGTGTTTAACTCTGCAAAGTAGCTCAACCCTTGGGAAAGGCCTCCTTCTGGTAAACTGCAGCCCAGAACTCCCATTGCAAAGCACAAAAGCACACTCACCCTGGGTAATGGAACCAAAATTTAGACCCGTGTTTAGTGCACAATAAAGAACGTAAATAGAAAACAGAAATGAATGGTGCAGGGAACAATGATAAAGCTGCTGGCTTAATTATGACACACAATTAAAGAGTCTTTATTAATGTAGTGTGCTCCCTGCCTAACGAAAGAGTTCATCCGGTGTGGAGAGCTCGACGTCAGCATGCCGTCACGTAACGGGAATGGAGATGAGGTGATCGGGAAAAGGCTGTGTGTGTGAGAGACGGGGGGGGTCTTCTGCAAATGCTACGCCTTACGGCATTCCATCACGGCAGTTTCTGAAGAACAGAACTATCCTTTTAGGAACTTTTTGAGGGGAGGGTCACACTTCAGCACTGTGTATAACTGTCTTTCATCTAACTGTCAGAAAACTACAGTTAATTTTCACAGAAAGCTTCCTCGGCCGGAAAAGAATTCAGAGGGTGGGAACCAATCAATCGGGAGCCAATCTAGACAGGGTTTTAAATACATACTGCAAGCTTTGGCATGATGCTAAAAGCTAGCTTTAAACATCTCACATGGTTGGTGGTGGAGGTGGTAGTGGTGATAGTGGTGGAGGTGATGGGGTGATGGTGATAGTGGTGGTGATGGTGGTGGGGTGGAGGTGGTGGTGGGGTGATGGTGATAGTGGTGGTGATGGTGGTGGGGTGGAGGTGGTGGTGGGGGCTACTGAAGCAGCTGAAGTGGTTCTTCGTTTTATAGATTTATGAGAATATGCACCCCAGTGATGAGGGGCAGATCTGCAGAACACGACGGATTTCCACCTGTCTGATCTCTCCGTCCTTCTATTTCTCTTTTGTTCATCCTTTTATCCTATTTGAGTCTCCACCACCACTCCCTCTGAAACCCTCAGGAAGGAAGACGCAAGAACTGAAACGCTCATCCGTGGAGTGTGGCACCGCCGAAGAGGCCTGAATGCTGATCCAAGATCTGCCAGCATTTCAAACCCCGGTGCCATCAAGAATCCACCTCTCGAACCCGAACTGATCTGACGTCAGCTAGCGTTCGAGGGACACCGAGCGTCTGGAGACGTGTTCGACACTGCAGAAGCAAATTACCTCTGCTTCCAAATAACAATCCTTCTAAATCCATCACATCTGTTGTGAACGAGACCGGATTGTTATATTTCCCTCTGCTTTTCACAGCAATTTTTTTTAAGGAGGTTACGTGGATGGCATCGCTTCTACCCAATAACCACCCTGTGTCTCCCAAAAAGCTTCTCAACACCGCTTATTAAACCGAACAGAAAACGAGGCAGTAATAACCCAAACAGATATCTTGGTAATTATACGTTTCTGAAACCTTCACTGACGTCATGCACCAACCCTGCTTCTGTCAACACCACAGGCAAACTATCAAGAAGCCTTGGTTACGCGAGGAAAACGGTGAGTTCAGACGCCGATATTGACATGTCCCTCGCAAAATGCCACAACAATGCTGGACCACACTTTTTTGTGTGGCTCGTTTGAAAATTGGTCGACTGATTGCGCGGCATTCAGCTCCGTTCGCCTAACCCCCCCCCCCCGCGAGTCGATGTCTCCGGGCACCACGGCGGTAATGAGGCTGTTACAAGGGCCTCGTGAATCCTAAAAGAAGCCACATTACACTCGGAAAAGCATGAACGAAAGAGGCCAATCGAAAAGCCCCACTGACGGCACAGGACAAGTGGGTTTCATTTCGGAAATAACCGTGCGCACAATGAACGTCCAAGTGGAGGGAAAGAAAGCCAACAGGACTTCAAGGGTAGTCGACAAGGTTGTTGGGGGCGGGGCATGGGGAGGAACGGGCGTGGTTAGGGCACGTGGGGCGGGGCATGGGCTGACGAGAACGGCACCACTGTAGCAAGAGAAACTTCTAGTCTTGTCTTCAATGTTCATTCTAAGAAAAGTAAAGGTCAAATATATAATTGAAGTGGTTGGTCTGCACTGGATCCATCAGAGGATGGCCCTGAGGGAGAGCTGCGTATTACACACAAACCCTGAAAAACAGACCCTAGCCATTAAAACGCCTCTTATTCTGTAAGGCTGTGGTTTTAATCATACAGTGCAGAAATTTCAAGGATGCGATTGATTCCTCCTGAGGAAGACTGAAGACTCATTTCTGAAGCTCATGGTTTATTGTAAGCAGTGAGTTTATCAATTTAACAGATATTCTGTTTGTGAAAACCTGCTCCACCACGTGTGTGTTGATCTCTGTGACCTCATTTTCTCTTTCCATCCATTCATCCATCCATCCATCCATCCATCCATCCATCCATCCATCAGCAGCAGAGGGGCACAATGCTTCCTGGCAAGGGTGGGGTGGGGGCTCACAGGAGTCGCCGTGGCAACAAAGACAGCATGCGCAGCTTGATGATAAACAGCGGCTGATGTGTTTAACGCGGGTTAACATTTAGCTCCGCCCCCCTCCCCCGCTACAAAGAGTGCTCCTATAATCACGTCAGAGGGAGAGCTAACTCAGGGTGAGCATGTGTATGTATGTGTGTGTGTGCGAGAGAGAGAGAGAGAGATAGATAGAGAGAGAGTATGTGAGTAGTGTGTGTGTGTGTGTGTGTGTGAGAGAGAGAGAGACCTGTAACAGTCTTCTCAGCTGAAGCAGTTGTTCTTTGACGTATGAGCAGTCCTGGGTCATGTGTTTTAGCATCAGATCGTCGAGGGACCCCTCTCCCGCCTCCCGCCTCCCCAGGTACGAGAGCTCGTCGTCACCCGAGCACAGGACGGCCCCACTGTGAACCAGACAGGCGGGGGAGGGGAGTGAAGAAGAAGAACAGACAAACACTGTTCACACGCCCGGCCACGTCCGACGTGAGGAACACGCGCGACCTCAGGGGTCACGCTCGGGGTTGTGTCCAACATGCGACCACGTAGGGTTGGTATCCTACTACGAGACACCCCTGTGATGCGTTGAACAGAGAGTGTGTCGGGAGACAACCAAACCCCACTGGAGGACCAACCGGCCATCAGCCAGAGATGCGGAGAGCAACAGAGAGGAGTTAGAGCAGGAACAGAACCGGGGAACCAGCACGCGGGAGGAAAGAGCCCCGCCACTGGGACAAAGATACGGGACGCGTGTCCGGTAAAACTGTAAAATGTCTGGATTCATTCCATGGCAACAAGCAGTGTGGTACTGGAGATGCTCACCTGTTGTGATTGTGGAGCTTATCCTGTCTCCCCCAGCACTGCGGTGGTCTCCTCCAGGGCCAGTAACCCCTCTCCGAACACTCATAGTGGTACATTCCATCTACATCTGCAACTCACACACACACACACAGTGAGGTATTATGGAAATTATTTTAAACAAAAGAACAAACAGAACTGTCTCTAAGGTACAGTAACGTGAGCAAATTCAAAAGCGTTTCGTCTACCTGAGAGAAATAACCGAAAAACACAGACCACGCAAACCAAACCCGCTTCCCCGGCCCCCTCCCGGACGCCCCATAGTGGAGTCAAACCAGGTTCCTCGCGAGTCAAACCAGGTTCCTCGCGAGTCAAACCAGGTTCCTCGCTGATTGCTTGTTTCTACTTTAGCTGCCCTGACCTGTAAACAGGGACCGTGGGAGACGAGCGTGCTTTGCTGAGACAAGTGCTTTGCTGTGGCATGCCGTAAAAAAAAACCCAAACACAAAAAAGACAGAAAGAAAGAAACCCTAGTTTTACGATGAGCTGCAGGCCTTCGAGAGTCAAGATAGGTCCCGATTACTGACACAACACCTTCCACATAAGCAGCTTTCAAGGAGTCACTGGAAAATGCAATCTTGTGGCCCGCTGGAACTCAAAAGTAACCAGGCCCCTTCACTCACCGCTGTGGAGCGAGGTGTCTTCTGGGAGGTCCACGTCGAGCATGAGGTCATCTTCCTCCAGATCGCACGACTCCAAGTTCTCCAGGTTGTTGAGAATGTCCTTGTAGACATGAACAAAGGAGGCACAAAATTGGGGGGGGGGGGTATGAGAAAGCATAACAAAACAGCTATACGGTTTTACTGCTGAACGATCGCAGGTCTTAGAGTGGGGAAGGGTCAGGACACTTAAGTCTTTATAGAAAAGTAAGAAAAACAGCAGATAGGTTGATTTACCCCCCCCCCCAAAAAAGAAACCCAACAACAACTAAGAAGTGTTATTGGCAGAACTTGTCAGTGCTAAGTGGTGCGATCAATGCCAAGGCTCGTCTCGCTGTGGTGTGAGAAACCCACGTCACTCCCTCTACCTGAACGTCTCGAGATCGAAAGCGGCTGCAGATCGCGGGCGCAATCGATCCCAAATTGGGGGTGGGGGTTCTGGCGGAGCATGTCTGGGCACGGTGGAACCAATCCCTACCCCACCCACACCCCCCACCCGAGCACTTAGTACCAGCTCAGGAGTTTCTAGGATATGACTTTCCCCTCCCAAGCAGTTCCAGAACAAGGAATATTAAGGGTCTGAGAGGCTTTAATATGGAGCAGGTGTGTAAGTGTGACTGGGGAGGGGGGGTCTGGTTGTAGAAGGAGAAGGATCTCTGAAGGGAGACTAAACCAGTTTGACTGACGTGGAGTTCAAAGTCCCACAGCCTGAACAAAACAATCAGAGTGAGGAGGCACGCAGCTCTGGGTTCGACACGGCAAGCTGACGTGGCCTACAGTCAAACTTCAGCTAGGCTTAAAGGAAAGAGCGAGTCCTTCGGGGCTGTGAATGATGGCAGGCTGGCAAAGCCAGAGAATGAAAACTGAAAAGAGGGAGAGAGAGAGGGGGGGAGGGGAGAGAGAGGGAAAGAGAGACTAACCTTGCCTGTGTCAAACACAAACCACTTTCTCCGTCTTCGGTCATTACGAATGCAGTTTTTTTTTTTTTTCCCCTATGAGTATGAATGTGGTTTTTTTTCTCTTTCTGAGGTGGCCTTGTTACGGTCAGTCAATCGATGCCCTGCGTCTTTAATCCCCATTCCAGACTACGCTTTTGTGTGAAGTTCACAGACTCTCCTCCCTCTCCTCTGACATTTGTGCTATGACGTGCCTTTCACACAATGGCGACCTCCAGACAGTAGCCTTCCGCACACGCACCTAAACCCACCGCCTCCCCGATCACGCAGACAGCTCCACCGATCCTGTCTCACTGCTCCTCATTCACCAGGATGTGTTCCAGACGATTCAAAACACCTCGGGGCCCATCAAAGCATTCGTTCAACCGGGCATTCTGGGAAGTGTAGTCTGAGGCGCGGCGGGAAGCTTTTCCGTCCCTACAATTCCAGAAGGATTCGTTGCTGACATGGTTTCAGATGTGGAGGCCGACTCCTGTCCCAAACTCCACCGGCGCGACTGCTGGAGAAGCTCAGGGAAGGAGCTGCGGGTCCTCCAGATGAGGAAACCCGGCGGGGGATACACAGGAACACGAGAAACACCCTGCTCCCGTGAAACCTTTTACAGAAGAAAAACCCACCGCATGGGCCGCCCTGCCAGGCTCGGAGAGAAGGAGAGGTGGAGGTAGAAAGAGAGAGGTGGAGAGAGAGAGGGAGAGGTAGAAAGAGAGGTGGTGTAGCCTTTTCTACAGGTGGAGAGAGAGGAGGAGAGGTGGAGGTAGAAAGAGAGGTAGAGAGAGAGTTGGAGGTGAAGAGAGAGGGAGAGGGGGAGGTAGAGAGAAAGAGAGGGAGAGAGGTGGAGAGAGAGAGAGAGAGAGAGAGAGAGGGAGAGGTGGAGGTAGAGAGAGAGGGAGAGGCAGAGAGAGAGAGAGGGAGAGGTGGAGGTAGACAGAGAGGGAGAGGCAGATAGAGAGAAAGGGGGAGAGGTGGAGGTGGAGAGAAAGAGAAGGAGAGGTGGAGGTAGAGAGAAAGAGAGCTGGGAGAGGTGGAGAGAGAGAGAGAGAGAGAGAGTGGAGGTAGAGAGAAAGAGAGGGAGAGGTGGAAGGCGTAATGGGGCGCAGGACGCAGGCTGAGGTCTGATATCCTCGGGAGACCCGAAGTGAGGCCAAGCGACAGAGTTGTGGGACGTTTCCCAGCATGCACCTGTGACCTAATAACTTAATAAAAGCTCTGCGGTTTGCCATTAGTCATCTGGCAGGAGGAGGGGAGGAGAAGAAAAATAAACAAACAAAAAATCCCAAGATGATGTATTGGTGGGGAGAAACTCAGAGAGGGTGGGCAGCGCTGTGGTGGGTGGGTGT
Source organism: Sternarchorhynchus goeldii (assembly GCA_028565775.1). NCBI lineage: Eukaryota > Metazoa > Chordata > Actinopteri > Gymnotiformes > Apteronotidae > Sternarchorhynchus > Sternarchorhynchus goeldii. The sequence goes on along the minus strand of JAOXYF010000012.1, from coordinate 15,820,528 downwards.
GCCGGTTGCCTGGCTACGGTGATGTCTGGCAGCCAGGAGCAACAGGTACAACATCAGTGTTTTTTTTTTTTATTTATTAATTTTTTTGGGGGGGGGGGGCTGTATGCATGGGTGACGCACCCTGCCTTCATATATGTCTAACAACCGAGATGATTAGTCAGATCTGAAGTGGCCGGAGAGGGAGAGAGAGAAAGGGAGTTAAAGAGAGGAGTGAGAACGAGGAGAGAGAGGGAAGAAGGGAGAGCAAGAGAGAAGAATCAATAAAGTCATGTGTAGTGCCCAAGTTCTCTGCAGATAATCCACACTTTCCACTGTGGAGCAACTGTGCCCTCTAGTGGCATGTTGGGTCATTTCCACTCACTGCAACAGGGCTGGTGTTGCAAAGGGACAGGGCGGACCATCTTTTAAAATGTTGAAATAAACGTAACTCCTGCCATCAGCACATCATCACGCTTCAAGTTTTAGCCTAGAAAAAACATCTCTTTTCTCTGTGCAGAAACGATGAATTTCAGATTTCTAACTGCAGCTAATTCCCAGTGGAATAACAGATTAGTGCTACTCTGCGCTAATTCATACTAAATTATTCCAGTTTAGTTGCATTTATTTTCATCAAACTGAATGGCTTGTGCCAAATAATGATTATTGCAGGTCCTTTTACTTGTCCGTTTCAACAAAACACTAAATCGGTCCACTCGTCTAAGAGGACTGTACTAATACGCAGACAGAAGGTCTAGACTCCAGAGTCAAAGCGGCGGAGTCAAAACGCTAACCCACTGCAGCAGACACAATCAAAGCAATGACTCGGCAAACCTGCCACCCCCTACAGACGATCGGCGTGTGGAGTCCCAAGAACTGCAGGCAGACGGCTGGGCATCAGAAGGATCTAGAAGGACGAGTTCCTAAACAGCCCTACAGGAAACGAACTCTCAAAGGAGGGGTGGCGATGGCCAACAGCTCATGGGCCAGACGGTCACATTGGTGGACAGGCTCTCTCTCTCTCACACACACACACACACACACCTTGCTCTAATGCCCAGAGTGAACTGGATCAATACCAGAGAAGCTAAGTGATGCAGTGTAATGGTATGGTCCACCAGCTCTTACTCACCGCTCTAAATGGACTCGTAGGTACTAGGAAACGCCCGAGCGGCAGACAACATGACAACATCTGACCGATGTGAACTGCAGAGGCTGTGAACAGTTCTTACAAAATGAACACACGTACGCAGTTGCACACCACCTGAATTAACGTTGTCAGGTGTAACCGTGCAAACAAAAAACTGGATAAATAAGTCTTTACTTTATGCAGTTTCAGCATGAAAACCGTCACTGTTATATCCAAGCATTGTTCAAAACCTCACACGGGGGAAAGCAGCTCTACGCGCATGACTTAGCATTTTGGTTGCCGCATGGGAAGGCCGTGCAGTAACGGCAGATGGCCACAAGAGGGACCTCTCGCACCGATCATTTGCTGCCTGCAAGGAGCAGAAGTCCTTGAGCAGAACGCCTTATATCGCGCAGGTTGATCACGTAAAATAAAGACAACAATTATACTGTTATGGGTTTAAACCTTTTAAATTGGTAAGCCACCTGAGCACATTCACCTTTCCACAAACAGATTTCAGTTCATCCCAGTTAGATATCTTGGATCAGCAGGGCTTCACTGCAGGAATCCTAGATAATTAACTTCACATCACTGCGGGAATTCGGACTAGTTAACCCTGGATTAACAGAGCATCAGCAAAAAATTCCACTGCTCTTAACTGTCACAGGTATGCAAAAAGTTTTTAATCCTTTCATGAGAATTTCACCTTGAATTCCAGGGTCCAAACTACAGAAACAAATACACAACACCCATATAAATATTTAAATATAAAAAATATAAAACCATCTATACACATCAAACACGTGCGTGTTGTGCATTGAATACAACATTCCAAACTCTTTGCTAAAAAAAAAAACAAATCAATTTAGTGGAGATTAAATCAGGATGCGATTGATATCTGGGTTTACATCTGTGGGCGAAGGTGAACCGTGCAGTAAACTCTGAAACGCAGCGCCCACAACTTCGCCATCATAGCCTGAGTTAATTGCCACACATCTGCTTTACAGCACGCCGTGAGCCAAGCGTTCTGATCAGAGCCCTAGTGTGTGCGATAAATCAGAAATACTACAAGACCTGCAAAAAATGTTCTCAGCATGGAGAGTCAATATGATGCATAAACACACACAAACTACAAGTGTGGGGTAGCGGTGGTGCTTCTTTGTTTGTTTGTTTGTTTGTTTATCAAGCACCACGCTTGCTCACTGGTGCCTTGCAACATGGATGTGATCCAGAGGTTCCAGACGGTCACACCGATGATGTACACTTCTCCACCTAAATCAGCCTGACTGCCGACCGCTCGATCCCGCCCTGCCGGGCCCGGTCACGTGACTCGAGAAGCGGCTTCCAGTGGGCGGAGCAGAAAGGCCAGCGGTACCCACACATGCAGAAACGCCAAGATCCAGTGGCCTAGAGGTACACCATGAATGTTTACCTCTACCTAATGCTTAAAAAGTCGAACAAAATGATGATAAGAAAAAAATTTAATTTGGCTTAGGTATGCAGGCAATGATGCTCAGAAATGATACTCACAAAGAAGACACACTGTTTCTTTTTGTTTGATGAGTATATATATGAAGTAAAATTGATGTAATAATCCAATGGTCAGGGATAGTATAGTAATGTATACTGTAGTATATAGTAAAGAGTATGTAATGAAGTGCCTCATAGCTGGGAACCTGAAATATGATTGCTGTTGCTGCACCACCCGCAGGTGGAGGTGTGGTTGCGATACCCTGGTGGGCACGGGTGGAGGAAGCACTGAGCTACATCAGCGAATGAAAGCTGAAGGACTCCCCACATACGGCAGGTGGGCCTGGGCCAATGAAAAACTACACAGCAGGAATTATCACTCTGCATGTGCTCTGTGGCAAAGCTGCACGATATTGATGACGATTCTACATCGCGATACAATACGGAAATAATACTGAATATGCTGCTACAATACCTACATGTCTTCTGCTATATAAAGGTACCAGGAAAGTCTGGATTTGAGTTCTCTGGAATGTCTGACGTTTTTTTCCACATAATATCAAGCATTAAATGTTTTCAAAAGACCAATGCAGCTGGTTTAGGATAATGCAGATATGGCGAAACATTACTCCCCACCCGACCCACACCCACTACTGTACATGTCCTATACCCAGTAGAGTTATAACATCATACCATGCATTGTAGAGTTAGGAACTTGCACCAACCATGCTATTGAGGTCGGAGTCGTAGCTTCCAGCCCCACGCGGGACTCCTTCCAGCGGCTCCAGGACCTCTTCGTCCCACATGTAGGTCCCCCCAGAGCTGTCGGAGGGAGAGAGGTCCAGCGAGGAGCCGTGGGGCGCGTCACCGCTGGCCGACAGCACCTCGCTCATGCAGCGAGGGGAGGAGCCAATCACCTCTCTGCTGCCTGCACAACAAACACAAGAGGAGCCAATCAGGTTCCAGGGTTATTAGAATGAAAGCTGCATACCAAACTGTGAATACATACCGATTTGTTTTCAATCAAGTGTTTACCTTCAAATATTTCTTTTTCTGAATTAGAACTGGTTGACAAAGATTGCTGACAGAACCAAACAACAGGTTAGCCTTCACGTCTCCAAAACCTTAATAATAAACGCAAGGATGTTTTTGTTCTTCAGGTATTTTTAGTTACTCGTGAGATTCTGGAAACATGGCCGACTTTTTCCATTAGCTTAAAAATGTGGCAAACGGTAGTCAGAATTCTTAGCTCAGCCTGTCGGCTTTAGCAAAAATAAAACAAACAACAACAACAAAAAAATCCCAAGTCTCAACTCAACCTGACCGATCGTTACAATTACAGTGTCATTACAGTGCATCTCCATGGCAACATTATAAAAGAATGGACCACATGATACTGGAGATTATATTGGCTAGATAACAGCTAATTGCTGGATTGGATAATGTGTGTGTCAGCTGCATTATAACATGCAGGACATATAACAAACACTGTGGTGGACCAGAAAATACCTGTGAGACCCATCTCCGCCCAGTCTACCGTCTCAGACAGGAAGTTGTGCAGACTGGTAATCGACGAGCCCTCTTGAAACTGGCTGACAAGGGTGTTATCGTCCTCACAGAGCCCTGCCTGGCCACGCCCCCGGGCTGGCAGCAGATAGGCCCCACCCCCATTGCCCAGGTCGTCGAAGTCGTCCATGTACTCTTCGCTGATGTCATTGCGTTCCAGCGAAGACGTGGACGACAGAGACATGTCCTCCAGGACTTCACGGAGGACTGCCTCCCTCGTGGAGGACGGTTCGTCCGGTGTGGTCTCGGCACTTCCTGTTTTGCTGGAAGGCTCAGACGTGGGCGGGGCCACTACCTGAGGGCTTGCCTCCCTCTGTGTTGATTCCGCCTTTGCCTGGACCTTCCCCGCCAGCGGTGGGCGGGGCTGCTTGATGAGTGACGGCCGCGTTAGCCTATAGCTAAGGGCCGACGGCTTGCTGCCAGAGCAGCTCGGCAAAAGGGATTTCTTCTGGGTCGCAGGTGGGAAAGGCGCCAACGCAGGTTTAGTGAAGCCAAAAGCCCCCGCTCTTTCACTGGCCAATGGCAGAGAGGGATGAGTGACAGGAGACCTGGCCAATGGGGACTGTGCCAGAGGGCGGGGAAGCTCCTTGGCCAGCTCCGTCGCCCGGTTGAAGGAAAAGGAGCGGGTGAGCGCCGTGCCCACGCAGGAGGAGGTGGGGCTTTTTAAGTAGCTGAAGCTGCGAGAGCGGACCACGTTCTCCACGGGCAGGGACCGGAGGCTGTCGTTGGACTGCGACAGTGCCGGCAGGGTAGATGCAGCGCCGGGCTTCGTTGCTCCCGAGACCCCATTGACGGCGGTTCTGCCAAGGCCCAGCGGCTGGCCAGGGAAGAGGGGTTTGGGGGCGGTGGTGCGCGGGTTGGCCCTGGCGGACTGGGGTGGCGTTCTGGGCAAGGTGCCGGCTGCAGCAGAGGTGGTGCGCGAGGTTTTACCCGCCAGGGTGGCCACAGGCTTCCTGATCTCCCTCACGGCAGCTGCGGAGCGGGGAGGCGCGCAGGCATCTTCTCCGGCATCCGGAAACTTCTCTCCGCCGTCCTCCCTCCCCTTTTTGCCCTTGAGAGAGAGGGGCGGGGGGAGGCGAACCACGCCGTTCTGCTTCCCCGGGGGTAACCCTTTAGACGCTCCGCAGGAAACGGGCAGCGCAGAGCCGTTGGGGACGGTGGTGGCAGGGGCCCGAGAACCGAACTTGGGCAACCTGGAGACCATGACGGGCTGTTGGAGGGCCAAGTCTTCCATCAGTGGTCTGCCCTACCATGGGTCTGAACACAGGGGTGGAACTAGAGGAGAGAGAGAGCAAAAGAGAGGAGGAGAAGTCACACACTGACGCTGCCAAATCACGACACACAAGGACATTTTCAAACGTAAGTAACAGGAACACGGCATCGCGCCGGACCCACGATCGATCACTTCCGCGTACGGTAACGTGATTCCGTTCGCAGCGATCGGAGACGAGGCAGTAAACAGGGCTGTAAAAGAAACGAACGCAGCCACTCAGAACAGTCGAGTCGCACTGAGCACGCCGAACGATGACATCATCACCATGCTAACCACACCATTTCCCTGCTGCCACGCCCGGAGAGTGTAATGACCACGGATTCAAAGACAAAGCAAAGCAAAGCAAAACAAAACGCCTCGGCTTGAAACCCCGCCTTTATCGGCCTAAACAAAGCCAAATACACACAAGAACCCTATCAGGACATTTTCATCTTGTTCACAGCAGGCGTCATTATAAAGTAGCTTAGCAGAAATCAGTCGAGACCCAAACCCTAAACCCTGTATTGCGGAACCCTAACACAATGATGGAAGAGGAGAAAAATTTAAAAACGGCTCCCATGACTAGAAATTTGAGCCAAACTCAAAAGTGAGATCCATCATCTGCTGAGCCGCACAAAGTAGTAAATGTTATTAAGCTCGTGTGTGAATTACAAAGGGCCAAGCTACGCTGACTGCATTCGACATGGAAGCACGTTTGCATCTACTTCGCTATAAACGTAGATCTCAACATCTACATAAACCATAAACCTGTAACTTCGATTCCGGGGGGAACAGTGTTAGTCATCGGGACACTCTCGGATCTCCTGGAGGGTCAAAGCTTGATGGGCCTGGGCGTCCAGCTTTGTTCTGCTGCTTCTGGGACTGGGTCGGTGTTGGAAGGTACTGATCCCGATCGGGCCCTCCTCAACCTCAGTTTATTCATCACATGGTTCCCAAGCGACAGGAACGTGGTGGTGGCTCAGCCTGTGAGCGATGATGGGGCGTGAAGTTCATGCAAACTTCTCCCCGACCATGTTGGACTTTTATCCACCGTGTGGGGAGAAGCAGATACGTCAACGAGCCTCCCGGTCCCTCGCGGCGACCGCCAACCCGCTCTCCTCAGGAGGGCAGCCAAGGTGAGAAGGAACGCTGAAAGTCTCACGTGCAGCTGAGAAATTCTCCACAACAAGCAGGATTCATCCGATTCATCGCAGCGTTTGCAAAGGACCAGTCAATGGAGCTCCGTCTGGGGCACAGACTGGAGCCCTGGTGCACATCTGAAGTGCGCTTGGTTTACAGCGCGTTCTTTGAACGGCAAAAGTTCCGCGATGCTCAAGGTACGAAGCCACGCGGGTTGCGGGACGTGTGTGAGCAGGAACGGACGCGTGCAGGAGGGAGGAGTCAGGCGGCAGAGAGGCACATGGGGTGACCGAAACTGGTCTGCATGTGCACTGCGGTAACGGCAAGGCCGGCCAAGGACGAGCCCTAGGACACACACGCACCTCACAGCCCTGGAGTGTACCTACCTACACACACTTTGAGCAGAACATATGTAGCACCCCCTTGCCTATATAAAACTTCACACAGCACAACCACTGCTGTACCTACACCTCTCACTTGCACCCGGGTGTGTACACACACACACGCTCATTCACCCATGCAGACTCACACATGAGCGCACACACACACACACACACACACACATATACACCCAGCCCTCAGGGCTCCAAAACATGGACACCTCCTGTGATGTGTAAAAGGGAGTAAGACCACAAGGTTTTGTAGACGTTAAACCACAAACATCCTCTTCCCCATGATATCCCAACCCGACACACAGCTACACACACCAACTTCGTGAGAGAGTGAGGGTGTATGTGTACATACACATACATACAGGTGCTGGTCATAAAATTAGAATATCATAAAGTAGATTTATTTCAGTAATTCCATTCAAAAAGTGAAACGTGTATATTATATTCATTTATTACACACAGACTGATATATTACAAATGTTTATTTCTTTTAATTTTGACGATTATAACTGACAACTAATGAAAAACCCAAATACAGTATCTCAAATTTTAATATTGTGAAAAGATTCAATGTTGAAGACACCTGGTGCCACACTGTAATCAGCTAATTAACTCAAAACATCTGCAAAGCCCTTTAAATGGTCTCAGTCTAGTTCTGTAGGCTACACAATCATGGGGAAGACTGCTGACTGGACAGTTGTCCAAAAGATGACTATTGACACCTCGCACAAGGAGGGCAAGACACAAAAGGTCATTGTTAAAGAGGCTGGCTGTTCACAGAGCTCTGTGTCCAAGAACGTTAATAGAGAGGAGAAGGGAAGGAAAAGATGTGGTAGAAAAAAGTGTACAAGCAATAGAGATAACCGCACCCTGGAGAGGATTGTGAAACAAAACCCATTCAAAAATGTGGGGGAGATTCACAAAGAGTGGTCAGTGCTTCAAGAACCACCACGCACAGACGTATGCGAGACATGGGTTCAGCTGTCGCATTCCTTGCGTCAAGCCACTCTTGAACAAGCGACAGCGTCTTGCGCTGGACTGCTGCTGAGTGGTCCAAAGTGATGTTCTCTGAGGAAAGTCAATTTTGCATTTCCTTTGGAAATCAAGGTCCCAGAGTCTGGAGGAAGAGAGGAGAGGCACAGAATCCACGGTGCTTGAGGTCCAGTGTAAAGTTTCCACAGTCAGTGATGGTTTGGGGAGCCATGTCATCTGCTGGTGTTGGTCCATTGTGTTTTCTGAGGTCCAAGGTCAACGTAGCTGTCTACCAGGAAGTTTTAGAGCACTTCATGCTTCCTGCTGCTGACCAACTTTATGGAGATGCAGATTTCATTTTCCAACAGGACTTGGCACCTGCACACAGTGCCAAAGCTACCAGTACCTGGTTTAAGGACCATGGTATCCCTGTTCTTAATTGGCCAGCAAATTTTCTTGACCGTAACCCCATAGAAAATCTATGGGGTATTGTGAAGAGGAAGATGCGATACGCCAGACCCAACAATTCAGAAGAGCTGAAGGCCACTATCAGAGCAACCTGGGCTCTCATAACACCTGAGCAGAGCCACAGACTGATCGGCTCCATGCCACGCTGCATTGCTGCAGTAATCCAGACCAAAGGAGCCCCAACTAAATACTGAGTGCCGTACATACTCATACTTTTCATCTCCATACCTTTCAGTTGGTCAGCATTTCTAAAAATCCTTTTTTTTTGTATTGGTCTTAAGTTATATTCTAATTTTCTGAGATACTGAATTTGGGGTTTTCATTAGTTGTCAGTTATAATCATCAAAATTAAAAATTCTAATATAAACATTTGATCTTAAGTGACTATGGATGTGAATGTGTGATGATTTTGAATGCCGAGTCAAAGATAAACTTCTATTCTCTTTATGTATGTTGGGTATATGTTGTATGTTTATGACTATACATGTATATATTATATATTGCCCTAGTCATTTATAGGTATGATTGGTAGGGTGATTACTAGGGTTTGCTTTGCAGGACCAAAAAGAAAAGAATTACTGAGGCTAAAAGGCACTTTGAGAGACCTGATACACACACACACACACACACACACACACACACACACACACACGTGTGCACGCCTGCACCCAGGGCTAAGTGCGACTCCCCCCCCCTGGCCAGGGTAATTCCCCTCGAGCCCACATTCAGCACTCATAACCAGGACAGAACCAACACCCAAGCCCCCCTTAACCCTCACTGTGTGTGTGTGTGTGTGTGTGTGTGTATGTGTGTGTGGGCTCAGAGTCTGACACTTGTGACAGGTGTGACGTATCTCCCAGTGTTTATGAGGGAGACCCACAGGAGAGCTCCACTGCCTCACGACTCAGAATTCTGAGCAGGAGTGTTTGACCTGAACACTGCCACACAGGATCTTTTTACATGCAGCCACTGCAGCCATGGCGACCGTGTGGGGGGGGAGACGACCCTGCAGAAGTCCATGAGGGACAATTTATAGCAGCTTGTGTCATGTGAGCCGTACATAATCAGTCGATGAAGGGAAAAAGGGAAGTCTGATCACTCCCCCCCTCCATGTTCAACCACAAAAGCCATGCCAAACACAACAAAAATACATGAATACCAACACCAGTGTGACGCGAGCGAAGAGAGAAGGTCGCTGCTCTTTCCGAGACCTAGAAGATGACGCTGAAGATGACGCCAAATTTGCGAGATACATCGAAGAGTCGTTTGACGCTCGTGGGGTCTGGTTTTAAAGCGCTCGCCCGACCCTTCGTCCGAAACGCACGGCGTCTCCACAGAAGACACCCGCAAATGGGTGGGCAAGGACACCAAATGAAGCATGAGGACGAGAGCCTGAAGGATGGACCAAAAAACACGACCACAGAGGACAAAGTTCAAGCGAGCAATCTGACCTAGTGATCCCCAATACTTTCATTCAAGTAGGTGCCAACATCTTGAACCTGGGATGGGAAAGAGTACAATTCCGATACCTGGCAATCGGTTTTCGGCCCACACGAAATCTAACAGCAGATTCGGCCAAACAGCAGCAGTTTTCGATCATCTGTTAACCTTATGCAGGTTACGTCATTGTTGTGGAAAAGTGTAGGCCGTCTACCCCAGGCAAAAGAACCAAAACCCTGAATAGATCAGACAGGGGATAAGAACACAAGGAGAAGAGGATAAATACCAGAGCTGGAGTGCTCAACTGAAAAGAATACAAAGCCATTATCAGACTAACAATAATGGCTATTATCAGACTAACAATGGAACTTTATATGAACTCCCATTGAAGAGATTAAAGGGGTGACATCATTCCGAACAACTCTTTGCACTCACCGGCTCCAAAGGTAACCATGCTACATGAGCAAAATGCTCGTTTGAACTCCTGAATTTGTGACAACGCGTCCCAAGGAAAGCTTCTCTCCCCGTTCCCCCCACGATTCTCTCAGAGCGTGGTGAAGCATACAACTTCCAGGCTAATATCAGCACAGCCAACCCAAATTCAAGACCTAGATTTCCAGAACATCATACGTGTCTCCATGGCAACACATTATAACACACCTGACCACTAGTCATACGTGTCCCTGGGGTGGGGGGGGGAATCGAAGGCCTACTTTTAACGCCTGTGACTAGACACCAGTGTATCAGCGTATTCACAATAGATCCACCCAGTATAAGAGGTTATGAATGTTAATAGGCAGCTGTACTGAGGAAATTGTAGGAACAGTCTAATGCCTATTGCTCATAAAGACTAATGAAAGCTCTGAGGGTCAGTAAAACCTGTAGTGGCTAGATTTCATATCCAATGAGAGAGGTGGGACTCAGGAACTGTCAATCAAGCCATTTTCCACCAGTAGAATTTACTCTACTCCATACTGAAACTGTATGGATCACACAGATACCAGCCTCTCTCACTGTGCATGCCAATCACAGAGAGCCACTCTCCCGGGGTCCGTCCACTAAATCGCCTCAAATGTAATAGGCGGGCTCCAGCCAGCTCGTCCACTCCCCCCCCTGACAAACACGAATCAGGAGTGAAGTAAACAGTGCAGCTTCGCTGGTTTAGGCACAAACAGTGATGCTCAGGCAGAAGGGGCAAAAAGCAGCGTTTGTAAAGAGGAACCCAGGACACCTGGTGCCCGTTCAGTTTCCTCTCCACCACAAGGTGCGGTCACAAAAGCACAGGCAGGTGCGGTCACAAAAGCACCCCACCCCCAGAAGAGGTTAGTTGTGTATTTACAGCTAGGGAAAGGATCTGTTGTGGGTTTGGATTAGGGTTAGGAGTTCTAAGGGTAGAGCTAAGGTGTTGGAGCTACATCAGCACTGAAAGAGTCACAAACACCACAACACTACATCTTAAGGCAGATATAAGGAGCCTTTCGAGAAGTAAGCATGTAAATGGCTGTAGAAAATCTGTGCTGTAAACCAACAAACTTGCCAAGTACATTTCTAGCTAAGAGAAATCAGAAGCAAAATTATTTCAACATTTAGCTCGAGCACGTTCACATTCGTTTTATCTAACCTTTCCCCAACGCCCTACATCCACAATCCTTCATTAAGCAACTGCCTACAAATGTCCTACATATTCTAATACAAATTTCCATTAGGACACACAGTGATCCAAGGGTTTCATTAAGAGTGAGTGAGACAGTATTTGGTAAGACACACTTCCGTTTTAAAGCAGATGTAGCAGGTCTAACCGACTGAAACTGCAAGGTTTCTATGTCCACACTGAAACAAAAACTGACCCTCATGCCTTACTGCTGTGGCAGTATTCATGCCAGCCGGCCCCCGAACATCCACTCAGAATCATTCTTTCAAAATCATCATTTTATTTTATGTTTTGAAGCGGTTTTATTTGATTCCCCTTCAGGCGGCAAAGGGCAAGAGGAAGCGATAAGCTCGGCGTTAAACACAGACGCCGCAGCTCGTCAGACCGTCTGCGCCCTGTGGGGAGCAGCGGGGTTAATATTTGATGGGGAGTTTGCGCCGGTCCCCACCCCGAGTCCGGTGAGAACCGGCCGAAGGAGAAAAGGACACCTGACCGCTCCGAGAGATCCGTTAAATCACCAACGGCAACGGCGAATCCAGGGTAACCAGAGCGCGCGAGGAAAGTGCAGCATCATTCTGGCATCACGCGCCTAAACATCAGAGAGACCGAAAAGATTTCGGCTTGTTTTGCCCATAAAATAAAGTAAAAAAAAAACAAAAAAAACCCTCCTCCTATGCTTTCAAATTAAAATGAAATAGGTGAAACGATCCCGTTTAAGTTTCGACAGCAACACTTATTGAAGCAGTACATGTAGGTGAAATGAAAGTTCCTATTAAAATAAAAACTCCACAGGATGCTGTTATTTAATGTCTATTAGCAGTTGGTTTTTTATAAGTACATTCTTGTCTTGTGAATAGCTAATGAACTTCAACTGCAAGATGCACGTTTAAAATGTCTGATGACCGTTTTCCAGTAAGAGAATGTAAAGAAGGCTAGGATTAAAATGACAAAGCATGTCAGACAAATAATGTAAAGAAAGGATGTAAAGAAACTCTTCCAACCCGTTAAGTAGTTTCCGCTACACGGAGATGTTAGTCATAATCATACGGTTCCTGTTCAGCACTGCAACTTTCCGAGAAAACGCACCGGGCCGCAATAAAACTGCAAGGCTGATGAGAGATATCGATCCGGAAAGCTAGAACCAGCTTAACGAAAACGCAAAACATGGGCTCCATCTAATGAGCTGCCTGTTGCGAACAGATGGCTCGGCCCGTAACGTCCCAGCACAGAACCCTGCAGACACGTTAGCATCTGGCTAAATCCGCCTTTCCGGTCGAGTCTCTGAGATGGAGCTTTAAGTGAATTTAAAGTACATTTATCTTTAACGCGGGCTAGCCTAGGCGGACAAGCTCTCCGTGCTAGCAGATGGCGGTGGTTCGTGTCATATTCACCTGAAACCGTAACCGACCTGCGTGCGACGGCCTCTCAGGTGAGGGACAGGCCGTTCTTAATATAGCTCTCCAACCCAAGCAGTCCAGAGCCGCACGCATCTGAAAACAAACCTAACATATTATAGGATAACGCACTCGATGACATCCACAAGAGACCACGATTTGCAGTCACTATCTAAAAGCTGACAGGGAAGAGGGACCTTTATTTTGTTTTTTTGTAGTGGTTTAACCAAATAAATATTGTTCAAGATAATTAGCTTGATATCCGTACTCTCCATCATTGCTGGGTTAAGAGTTGTTAGCATGCAAATAATTATGAATAATATTTCTTTAAAGATTTAGAAAATGTCATGGAGTCATATGTGGTCATATTCCATGTAAACTAAGGAAAAAAAAAAGGTTTCAAACCTAACAAAATCTGAAAGCAGTTCACTAACAGAAATTTACTCACTGGCTTTCTCAGCAAAATAAAATCCCCCAGAACCCCAGAAAACAGCTGGGAGACTGTAACAGACATCAGATACAAAATCCACGAGCGCAAGACGACATCTCAGACCAAAGATCAATAAGCCACATAGCCAACAGCTTTATTGTACCGATTCCAATGCTGCACAAGGCGCCAGAAATGAAAGCACTCATGGTACACCATCAAACTGACCTTTAGTAACTCAGGAGTGTTCATTCCACCAGCAACATAGTTCAAGTTTCACGAACAAAGAACGCCCAGAAACCCAGTCGACAGCGTGTGACTTTATTCAGGCCTGTTTCTCCTCTTAGGTTTTAGATTTTAAAAAGACACTGGACTGTTTGTTTTTTTTTAGTAATTTGCTGTCATTAAAAATGTTAACATTTACTTTTCAAAAGCACTTAGAGATTTTGGAACAAACACAAACGTTTTAAAAAGGGCACTATAAACGATTACAAAAATGCTGACTACCACTGCTACAATCCTTAGTAAATTTAGACGTGCCTAGTTTACCAGCATCGCCGTGGTTGCGGCTCTAATGCGGTAGGATGAACATCCCCGAGTGTTAATCCCCGACGGTTCTGCTCCTTTGACCACTTCGCATCATCAAAGCAGGTCTTAACCGGGCCTAGTGCCGGGCCTCCAGGGTAAAGCAACCTCGTCAAACACAAGGTGGCCATTGTGCACTAAGAGGAGAGCAGTTCGTCCTGCACGCGCTCAAAGGCCAGCGTCCTCCTCACAGGGACGGCACGCGGGACACGGGAGCTACGGGCTGAATGTGCGCACCTCCCAGAGCCCGACAGACAGGGGCAGAACGACCGGGCCGTCACTCCAACCCTAGCGCAACCCTCCACAGCTCCCCACACACAATCCAGAGTGACAAGCCAAGATGGAGGCGGGAAATGGGGCGGAGTTTTGTAAAAACGCCTCACAGGACATTCCTCCTTCTTCAGAGAGGGGCAAAAACGACTCTCAGACAGACTTTGGCCTGAACGCTGCCAAGGATCTCCAGGGTGACGTGTATGGTTAAAAATGCAATGCTGACGGCAAGGTATGAATCATGGCTCTACTCAAACAGTAAGAAACTGAGCTCAGGAGGCGTTTCACCTTCACGCCTGTACCACCCAACCGCCGGAGCTCAGCTAGGACACCAGCGCTGGGTTCTCATCATGCTCAGACTAACCCCAGCTTGCCCAGACCACAGGACACACACACACATACATACGCATGCAAACCACACCCAGAGAAACCAGAACAAGTTATCTGTGTCATAAATGACATGCAGAGGAATATGGGAACAGGGAATTAAGAGGCAAAATTGTTAAATAAATACTTTGGTGCATCTTTATCTTGGAGTTTTACACATGATATCTATTAGGTAAAAGTTTTTCTATGAGCAGAATATGTATGAAGCTGCATGCTGAGACGCTGTTGACAAGCTGTCGAATAATCTTGTTAGGATGTGTGATGAGGTACCCTAATCCTTTCACAAGTGTTAAAGACACGCCAGGGAGATCGGTGAACCCTTTCGGACACGCCAGATCGTATCAGCTAGACTAATATCTGGGCCCTTCAGGCGAGAGGGCAATCTGCAAACATTCAGCAGCTCTCTCCAGCCGACCGCAATCCCCACCGGGCTGGTCACGTTACCCACCTGCAACACCCTGCTCAGTTCATGACCTTCACGGACCCAGGCTGCCAGAGGAGTTAAAGAAAGGACGTGCTTCACTTCTGAGGCAGGAGCCACAGAGATCAGAAGGATGGGGTTAAGAACACAGGCCACACAAATAACAACAAAGTCTGTATATTGAGTATATTTCGCAGCCGAACACCCCCCAAGCAACATCATATTTAGTGTCTGAGCACACAGAGCCGACTCTATAAAGATGGAGTCTATAGATGAATGACATCTCTAATTTAAAGTACTCCTGGAATCCCATTCATGAATACGCACAGACCTTTTTAAACTAGCTAATGACACCCAGTTTATCGAACATAAACGTTGTAAGAGCAACACATTATCGAGAAATTTCTCTCTTTTTAGCCTCACTGCTGTTTTTGGACAGGGAGGTTGAATCCGACGCAAGTGTTCAGATACCCATCTTACAGGAAACAACCCATCAACCTGCAATTCCTGAATCCAAATGAAATATTGATCAAACCTGAGCCACCTGAGCAATGCTTGACGTGAGGATTTCTCTAAGGTTAGAAAGCCATGAACATTTTTAAGTAAAAAGATTTTTTTTGTGAACATATCAGTAAATGATACCTACAATAGCCAAAGAACACCTATTTCTGCCAAAAATATTATCAGAGAATTCAAACTTTCTACATAAACACTGTAAATAATTGCTTGCTAACGTAGCTGCCAGCTCCGCTAGGTTAGCATGCACTGTAACGTTAGCTAGCTAATATTCTGCCCCCAACATAAACAAAGCATGGGCCGACACCAACACACAAGTCGTAAACCTAAACCTATATCAACGTGTCCTCCGCATTACTTCCATAAACAAGGCAGACAACTGTAATCATCCCCATACCTTATCAGAAAACCGGCTAACTGCTTTATCCAACTCAAAGGGCACCAAGCCCGGCTGCGGACAAATAAAATCCACGGTGTCGCAACGAAAACATGTTGACAACTTGATAGCCAGCTAGCCATCGAAGTTTACCTCCAGAGTTAAAACATCCGCCCGATCCAACTTCTCTGTCGATGGAACTATGCATTTATGTAAATATTTGATAATGCTTAATCATGCAGAACGGTAATATCTAGGTGGATGTACCAGCCAAGCTGAAGTGCCCGACCGGTGTGTGCGACTGTACTGATTGGTGATTTTCCCTGAATCACACCAGAGAACAGCTGACACCCACGTCACCGTGGTCGCCAAAGACGGAAACAGCGCCCCCCACTGGCAGCGAGGCAAAAAGACGCACTTCAGCAAAAATAGGTAGGGTTTTTGTGTTTATTAAGATGAGGGAAAGAGAGACAGGGGGGAAATATGATACAGCATGGCTGGTGTGAAGGTCAGGCAATTTATGAACAGTCTGTGGTGAGAGACAAAAAGATGCAATATTTTAGCATCACACGACAAGCTTGGTACTTCTCGTTCTCTTTGGGCTCGCAGGCTGCCGCCCCCAGACAAACAGGCCAGGATGCGATAGACCTTCAATCAGCCTCTATAACATATTTAAAAAATAAGCTCTTTGGATGTATTTTATGAAGTTTAATACAAATCACAATTTTTTTTTAGACAAAAAGATAAATTATAAAAAACCTGTGTGAAATTAACTTGTATTCTTATTGATATTGGGTACCAATAGCACTAGAGCAGTAACCTTCTGGGGAAAGGCTCTGCAGTTAATAAATCCCACCCCTTGGAGCGAGGGATCCTCCCAACGACTCCATGCCCCCCCCCCCCGACTCCACCCGCCCCAAGGAGGGATCCCACTAACAACTCCACTCTCCAACCTCACAGAAAAGGATCCTTCATATACCCGACCCACCCCACAGACACACACACACACAGAATCCAACGTTCAGGCATACACACACTTGTGCAGTTTGAGGTTGCGCGGGTCGGCATAGCGCTTGCCGCACTTGTCGCAGATGTACTGCTTGCCGCCGCCGTGGATGTGGCGTTTGTGAGTGCGCAGGTGGCTGCCCTGACTGAAGTGCTTTCCGCAGCACTCACAAGCGTAGGGCTTCTCGCCCGTGTGCACACGCTCGTGCAGCTTCAGGCTGTTGGCGTTGTTGAACCACTTGTCGCAGTAGCGGCAGCCGAAGGGCTTCAGGTCCGAGTGCGTGCGCCCGTGCGAGATCAGGCTGCTCTGCTGGCTGAAGCTCTTTCCACAGTCTTTGCACGTGAAGGGCTTCTCACCCGTGTGGATTCGGCGGTGGATCTTGAGGTTGACCGCCTGCCGAAACGTCTTGCCGCACAGCTCGCAGGCGTAGGGCCGCGCGTCCGTGTGGATGCGCTCGTGGTTGCGCAGGTTGACCACGTGCCGGAAGGCTTTGCCGCACGAGGCGCACGTGTGGGGCTTCTGGCCCGTGTGGATCAGGTGGTGCGTGAGCAGCGTCTTGGCCCGCGTGAAGCTCTTGTGGCACACGGCGCACGTGAAGCTCTTCTGGCCGGTGTGCGTGTGCTGGTGGCGTGCAAGGTTCTGCGCGATGTTGAACTTCTTGCCGCACACGTCGCAGGCGAACGGCTTCTCGCCCGTGTGGATGATCTCGTGCGTGCGGAGGTGCGCTGCCTTGCCGAAGCATTTCCCGCACACCTGGCACACGAAGGGCTTGTCGCCCGTGTGCACGCGGTGATGGTCTGCGAGGCTCTGCTTGTGCGCGAACGCCTTGCCGCAGAGCACGCAGCTGAAGGGCTTCTCGCCCGTGTGGACGCGCTGGTGTGACTTCAGGTTGCTCAGGGTGGAGAAACTCCTCCCGCACTCGGAGCATATGAAGGATCTCCTTCCTCCCAGGCTTGTGGCATCTTGACTGCCCTCGGTGGCCTCTGCCTGCGTTTCTCCTTCCCCAGAACCCAGGCCAAAGTGATCTGCGGCGAACACAAAACACACACGAGACATCAGTTACAGACACGTCGTTCAAAAAACGCTGCTTTCTCTGCCTCTGCAATTGACCTCGGACACTTTGGGATCAGGGCAAGAAAGGGCCATGACCTTATGACCAAGAAATAACCTACAAACATTAGATTATTTCTAATAATCACTGTTGCAATGGTAATGATGACCAACCCTAAAGGTTTTAGGGTTAAGAAACAGTGATTTCTTAAATATAAATCACACTCACCTGCAATAATGGACTTTAAGTCAATGTTTCCAAACTCATCTTTGATCGACACGGCCAGGGTGAAGGGAGAATCAGGGCGCCGTGACTCTGTGTCTGTACTCTGAGAGAGATGGACAGTCACTCGACAGTGACACCTAATGGACTGGAGGTTGGTTCAGTTGCTTGCTTGTTTGTTTATTGACCAGGCAAAACAATGTAGCTAAATAAACATTACGAAATCTTAAGCCCCTCGTATAACCTGATGTTTGTTTTTCTTCACAATTGCCTCTACTGCGGTCATTTAGAACTGGTGGATATGAACCAAGATGGAGGATCACTAAATTAGCCCTCGGTGGCTGATCTCCAGAATACTGAAACAGGTGAGGGAGGAGTATGTGACCTTGCTGACCAATGACACCACTGTGAAATACACCAGCAGCACCTGCATCATCTGAACCCTGTTGTCCCCTGGGAAATCCTCAGCTCAAGCTTCCTAAATTTTCTAATTAGCGCAAGCCTGAAGGTAAAACTAGTTTGTGTAAACAATGTAATCTAGGAAGCATGAACAAAATCCTGGTGAGGACTTTTACTTTCTGAACCTGGAATGTCCACCTCTGTCCTCTGCTGAACTCGATTGCTCCCTACATCGAATACCAGTAACTACTTCCACAAATAATGCCATGACCATGTTGTACAAACATTTTATTATTTTCCAAACGTGAATGTGTTTGAAAAGCAGTGCAGAGCACCATTCTACTAGCACCAAAAGATTTGGACTAAGCATTCGGTAGCCGACCTCCATTTTGGTCCTCTCCTCTGAGTTTCTTCCGCATCCATCATAGGAATGTTCCTCCTCTGAAATATGAGCACAAGAGAACAGAGCAAAACAAAACAATGTTGTGAACCTTCAACAGGAACCCCAACTGGCCCACGGGCAGGACAGACCGCAAGTGGGCAAGAACCGCCATGAGGAAGGCACTTACCCAGGCCTCCTGCAGACAGAATGTTCAGGAAGCTCCCAGGGTGCCGTGCCCTCTTGCCCGAAAACGTCTTGCACTCCAAATCCAACAGAAACTTGGTCTCGTCCACGAGCTTAATGACCCTCCCTAACGCCTCGTTGCCCAGGACTTCCATAACGGACGCAAACTGCTTCTGTCGGAATAAAAAGATTCCGTTCCATTATTAATCGCAGTGCGGTTTAATTTCCCTTCGCATGACATAATGAAACCAAATGCCCCAGGACCAACATCTGGATGCTAAACTAACACTTTCTTAGCAGTTCATGCCGTTTCACTGTTATACATGTCGTTTACACCTACGGATCCATAGCCTTCCTAAGAATGGCAGGTGTCATTACATACTAACAGCATTTGGTCGGAGTGCACACAAAGTTTATGTTCAGTTTTGTCATTACTGTTGGTATGTTTGACCCATACAATATCCTTAGTTATTAGTTCTTCCAGTTAAGTGTTTATTGCGGAACTCTGAAAGTACGTCAGTTTTTTTGGGCGAGTAAACCGGCGAGTAGCAGACCGGTCTTATACATCTGAAATATCTGGACATTTCACGCCAATTTGGCTATCTAGTATCCTCCCACTTTCACTATTCCTCATGCTGATTTCGGGTTTTAATTCACACTGGGCGAGTAAACCCTAGCGTATAATGAAAACAATCCGATTCGCCCAGGTGCTTTCTAAAGGCTCCGCTTGCTTGCTTCTTCAGTGAATTTACCACTTACATTCATAAAACATATTACCTGTGCATTATTAACTGTGTTTTAACAGCACAAAACCCATGTGCCGTTGACAAGACGCATGATACTGTCCTGAATGAACAGCGTCCGATAGCAAAACAGAACACTTAGGTGAAAAAAATATTTTTGTAATATAAAGGCAACGAGACAACAATAGGTATGGTATGAACAACTCGTAAGGTTAAAGTAAGTTGATGCAAATTCGTTAAATGTTTACCCAGACCTGCGCAGAACGGGTGCAGATCTTTATAGTATGTGTTCATATGCACTTATGGTAGTGTTCATGTATTTTGAAAGTCGCCATGTTTCGGTGTTCAGGCCTCTGATCACCATTCAGGAGAGCTCTTGAACCTACCATTCTTTGGTCGTTTTCCTTTTGTATCTTTGTTTTTAACTCCTCGTTTTCATTTTGTTCCCGAGAAAATCCGAGGCTTAAGATAAAGTCCGTTCCTTTTTCGACAAGTTTGCACATTTCGGCAACAGTCGCGTGAATAAACGCTTCCATGACTGAAGCCAGATGTGTTTGTAAAGCAACGCAGTGCGACATTCTACTACCGCCGAAAGATTTGGACGAAGTATTTGATCCTTTAAAGTTTTACGGCTGTACTGTACTCAATTAAACACACGTTAAAACAGCTGAATCCACATAAATTGCTTTTATAAGTAGTCAAACACAGTTAAAATACTTTAGGAAACAATCGCAGCCCGTTGGAGGAAGTACAAAGTCACATGACATTTTATCTCTGGGTTATGACAAAATAAAAGTTCCCTTGCCCCGCTAGCTAGCGCTACCCACGTTAAACAAATCGCCTTTGGCTGTAAAAGAAAAACGTCAGCGCACGAGTGCTTCAGTATTAACGCCTCTGGGAACGTAATATTGTTTCTTCGGTATACAACCTGTAGGTGGCGGTAGTACGTTTTGCTGCGGGTAATAAACCCCCAAAAGAACGAAGAACATCTCATTTGCGACGTTCGTTTTGCCGCGACTTTTGTGTTTGGTTTTTCCGCCCATGAACGTCCAGCGTCCGTGAGAGTCGGTTTTCTATCTGTAGTGAAGCTGGGACTAAATGTACAGCTGCTTCTGTCTCAAGGTACGGTAACGGACGAAATAACAAGTCCCTTAAAGTTGTCTTTTTTATTCGTTTTTTTGCTTGTCAGATACATTGTTAGCAAGCTAGCATAGCTACTAGCTAAGTTCTCTTGACGCTTCACGATCATGATTGTTTTTCTTGCAAAGATACCTTGTACGACATGACAACCTATTTTGAAAACGTGGAAACAACAAATGAACCACTCTCGGCGCCACACGTGGAGACCCTTTATCTAACTGGGTAGCTAAAATAATAAAATAGCTCATTTACAGGCTGACGGCTGGCTAGCTAATGTTGCTACAACGGAACGACTGATTAGCCCGCGTACAAATTTCGATCTGCTGCTTCAGTTTGATTATCAAATGTTAACTTGGCGTTAACGAAAGTAGTTTAAATCGCTGCAAGCTAGTTGGCTACCTAATATTGTTATATTTAAGGGGAAACGATTAGTTGGTGACCTTCGATTATAGGTTGTATATTTTATATGAATATACATGTACCACTGCAGACATGGGTTTACTGGAGCAATGCGAGAAACTCTTCACCACGTCCAACCTCTACGAGGTGCTTGGCGTCGCAAAAGGGGCGTCAGACGCGGAGGTGCGGCGTGGATATTATAAACTGTCCCTTCAGGTCCATCCTGACAGAGCTCCCGGCGACGACCAAGCGACCACTAAGTTTCAGGTAGGCGTGACCAGTCCTTTTCGTCAGTCTCTCGTGTATATATATATTTTTTAATTTATATAAAGGTATTTGTTCTGAATTAAATGGTCTCGGGCTAACAGGTGCTAGGAAAGGTTTACGCCGTGCTTAGCGACAAGGAGCAACGGGCGGTGTATGACGAGCAGGGCGTGGTGGACGAAGAGTCGGACAGCCTCAGTCATGACCGGAACTGGGACGAACATTGGAGAAGGCTCTTTCCAAAGGTGTAATGTTGACCTACACTTTTCCTCCTGGTTTAGGAACCTATGAACAGCATCATCAGTGTTGCAGAGGTTTGAGTGCTAACTGTGCACGTGTGGCTGTAGATCACTCTGCAGGACATCCTGAACTTCGAGAAGCAGTACAAGGGCTCTGAGGAGGAGGAGCAGGACCTCCAGAGGTTGTACACGCTACATGAGGGGGACATGGACCGTATCATGGAGGCGGCGGTCTGCTGTAGCCATGACGACGAGCCGCGCGTCCGCGCCACCCTCCAGCGCGCCATCGACGCCCAGGACGTGCCCGCCTACAGGGCCTTCACCCACGAGCCGGCCAGGAAGGCGTCTAGTCGCAAGAGGAAGGTTTGTGCGCCGCTTGCCTGGGGGGCTGTTGAAGTTTAAGAGCAGAAGTGTTCCATCACAGTTAATTCAGGTAATTAAAATGGTCGTGTCAGTACCAATAAAGTAGTGTGTGCGCGCGTGTCCATCTGTCATCCAGGCGGAGAAGGAGCGGCGGGAGGCAGAGGAGCTACAGACAGAGATGGGCCTGAACTCTGAGGACAGCCTGGTGGCCATGATCCAGGTAACACACACAGCCTGCAGCTGCTTGGGGGAGGGGCATGATCGGACGACTGATCGAGATGCGTCTGGAATGACCACAGTAATTCAGTGTAAGCTCGTCCCTTGTGATGCGTGTTTGACATTTCCTGTCACTTCTTTGTAGCAAAGGCAGAAGTCCAAAGAGAAAGGGTTCAACTCTCTCATCTCCGATCTAGAGGCCAAATACTGCAAGAAGCCCTCCAAGGGAACAAAAGCGAAGAAAAAGTGAAGCTTCCCAGTCCTCGGCTGCTGAGGCCCAACACGACCCTTTCCAAAGCTGCCAATAAATAACTGTTCAACGAGTGGTGTCCTTTTCCAACTGCACGCCCACGTTGTATTCCTCTGGGTCTGTGAAATGTTCCGTTTTGTGCATCCCTGTAAAGCGTGTGTGTGTGTGTGTGTGTGTGTGTGTGAGAGAGAAATTCAGCCAATTGGCACGTGTCATCCAAGAGACAAACGGGATTCCAACCCATTCTCGGAGGAGAGAGCGTGAACTCTTGAGTAGTTGCAATCTGGCTGAACCCATGCTTGTGCTCTTGTACACTCAGTAAATGAGGCGCTACATGACTCAGCTGACCCGTTTTCTGCAGTGCAACCTTCTGCAGCCAGCCAACATTAGAATGATCAGTATGTGTGCATCTGTGTGTTCAGTGTTTATACAAAGAGCCTGTATACGACGGACAAGGTCGTTCTCGAAAGAAGACAGTAGAATGAAGAGTTGTGTATAATATAAATTTTACAATTAGTTAGCAAACTTGCAGTAAAACCAGAAGGCACAGTTTGATTTTTGACTGTACAACATGTTTCTGTTGGTTAAATGACCCTGGTGAATGTGGAAGGTGCATGTAGCTAACAGTAAACTGACTTCCAAATGAAGCTTGTGGTAGGTAGTTTGAGCTTGTAATGTTTCAGTTTGTGTTGCACTGTTCGTTTTCTCCAACATGAGTAACTAGGGGAAGAATATGGATACGTGTTGAATCATTTGATTCATCTTTCTGATGGTGCATGCGATTCTTTCCGATTCCTTATGGTATATGTACTGTAGATGGACCATATACATTTGAACAAAATAAATAACTTTTTTGTAATTACAGGTGTGCGGAGTTTTTTGTACGTGCGCAAAGAAGCAGATGTTCAGAAGTTCAAACAGCAGCTTCAAATGTTGTTTGAGGGTCCATGAATCTACATAAACCTGGACAGTTATGCATGTGTGGTGTGTGTATTTCAAAATAAAGTTAATCTACAGTATAGCTGCCTGTGTGACATGGAAATCTTGGAAACACTGGGTGAACCAGCTTTCTGCAACCACAAGGCAGTCAGGTCATGGCTAAGAAGACTTGCTGTTCAAGCATGGTGACCAAAATTGCTGGTCTACTACTGAGGTCCATTTAAAAAAAGATTACAAAAGGACGGTGTGTGTCTGTCTACACCTCTCATATCTCTCTCTCTCTCATATATATATATATATATATATATATATATATATATTTCATTCTGTCATTGCATATTCACCAGTTTCTTGTCTTTTTCTATGCTACATTCTAGAAGATCTTGAGTTTGTATGTATGAGTTTACTGTGATTAAGTCCGGACAGCTCACACCGGCCCTGTGTTATTTCCGTTCTGCCTGTCGCTCGTCAGCCCACTCCCGGATAAGCTGATTGGCTATGGCGTAAGTGGGCGGGACCCAGAAGCCCGGGGGTTGCGCCCCGGGGTTATGGGAGGGTCTCGCAACATTCAGCGCTTCCTGGATCTCCTCCAGAGTGCACCAGCGTGCATCTTCCAGCTCTGCCTTATCCAGACTCACCTGCTCCTCACAAAACACAAGAACATGTGGACCAGAGAGATCAGAAGACTTCAGAGGTCCCCCGACACATCACTGCCACGAAGCCTGAATGTCTAACCCTGAAAACTTGGAATGGAATTAAAGGTCCAGTGAAGATAATCAGACGGCACTCATGTAGTATAATTATTAGATTTGACTCAGGAAATATCACTGACGTTTCGATATTTAGTACTTCATCACAGCACCATTACACGAGCACTGTCTGATTATCTTCTCTTACTGACATCTTCAAGTGGATTCAGCACGTCAGATGTATCGTTCAGGAGTGTATCCTGTTTAGTTATTTTTATGGTATAAATGTCCCAGAAACCGTTATATCCATGTGTTCTGTGGTTAACCTGCCCCGCCCACTCGAACAGGCCCGTCGGACGCTCCTCACCTGAGTTTCATGCGGCCCGACAGTAGCGTGGCATGCCACCATGAACGAGCTCTCTGGGAACGGCCAGTGCTGCGAGGCCGAGTAGCGCAGGTCCTCTGCCTCCAGCCCCACCTCCTCCGCCAGCTCCCTCCGCAGGGCCTCCTCCAGTGTCTCCCCTATACGTACCACCACGGTTACTTTGCGCCTGCATGCAGCGAGCAGCGTAGAGCAGCTCGGAGGGTTTAACCAAAAAGGCTAAAAATGTGCAGGAGCTCAAACTAGGGATCAGTTAGCATGATGAGTTAGCATGACCCGTGTCACAGGTCGTGTGTGATGTTGGGTGGGGTTAAAGTGTCTTGGAGCGTCTGTACGGCCCATGCCGGTGTATGTTGCCATGGGTTACTCACCGAGGTCACAGAATCCAGCCAACGCACTGTACATGCCTGGAGGGAAGGACCTCTGGCGAGCCAGGAGACACCTGCTCCCATCCGACACCAGAACAATCACCACCGGCGCCATCTGCAGGCCATCAACATCCATCACGATCCATTGCACAGAGACAGTGGCGCAGGGTGACTCCATTAATTTAATCAGTTGGTCTCAGTCTTCAAACAGCTGATTAACTGCCACTCCTACTGGCCCTTTGCAAACAAGACCGGACACACTTGTCTTAATCCAAATCCACTTTAATCCCTCCCAATCCATCATATCCCAATGTCCAACACAAATGGAAAATGCAACATTTCAGCACATCCTATCTGTGTCTTTTTGGGGCACCTTTGGGTTCAGGCAAAGCTAAAGCTCATCAACAAGGAGGACGACGCTAATGCTGTGCTCGCTCGCCTCCATCCGTGTCATCAGTTCAGCACCAACATAAAACTCGACAGCGAGCAAAAGCAGAGACTGGCCAGAAAGATTTTTATATCTAAATTCTATCTAATGCAGCTTTTGCTTCATGCTATCATCTTGCATGTTGATCAGCACTCTGGGAATCGAACCCGTAACCTCGGCGATGTTGCCAACACCTCGCTCCTCCTGCACTCCCAGGTGATCCGTTTGGATCTCCCAGAACCTCACCTGTGGATAGTAGGTGATCCCACTGGCAGGGCAGACGCGCTGGCTGCCGGACTGGTTCCGAACCGTGGGCTGTCCGCTGGCGCTGCAGAAGCCGTGCGTCTGGTGCCAACGCAGGAGGGCCCGGCCCTGGGAACATGATCCGGTGGGAAAACAACACATAACGCAACGATGATTTTTGTATACAAAAAAATACAAAAAGTACTTGGTGCAAAAATAACCCTGCAATCAACTCTGGTTAGGTTTGGCTTAACTGAAATGCCTGTGTGCTGTTCTCTAACACATAGTTAAATGAAAATCATTAAATCAGCTACATACTTTAGCTACCAGAGGGGCCTCTGGTCCTCTAAGCAGAAAGAAGGCTTTCCTAAGATCAATGAAAACACCATGACTCAGCTCCTCCACTTCATTTCGTTCTAATTCGCCTGGAATGCAAAAGGTCATCAGTTCACGGAATGTACCAGATAACCAACACCGCTGTGCTCACGTGCTGTGTGCCATACTTACCCACGTCCAGGCAGAACTGAGGCTCTTCCATATCAGTGCAACCAACGAGAACCGCCTCGCCGAGAAGCCGTTTGTCTTTTTCGACCTCCTCCAGAATTCTCTCAACATCTTAAAGACGAATAGTTACGAGTCATTTTAAAATCGCTGTTCGTAATTTAAACAGCTGTAAGGCTTATGTCCTCGTTCGTTGTGGTGACAAGGTAAAGGATTTTCGATCTCTGTACCTGGAGAGGCCAGACGTGCCAGTTGGTAGACACCGTTGATCTCATGCAACAGGGGAGCGAGTTTGTGGTAGAGCAGCAGGCTTCCAGATTTCAGCGCCTGCCGACACGCCTCGTCGTCCTCTTTCAGCTTCATCAGATATCTGAACAAGACCACACGCGATTCACAGACAGCACCGATCACATCAGCAGAGCGCTCAGCTGTCCGCTCAGCGTGCCAGGAATTGGTTGTTTACACTGGCAGCCATCGTTATATGTGTGATTAAAACAGGGTGATCAGACCTCATGCGAGATACGTAAGTGGAAGAGGGGCGAGACACCAGTTTATGGGTGATCAGGAACTTCAGTGACTGCATTTTTCAGTACCTAAAGGGTGTATTTGACAGTATTAGAAGGTCACAGGAATGACAGTTTTGAAATATCCAGTACTACCGTGCGACAGCATAGCTGCATTTTAAATTTTGTATTAGCTCATAACTTACAAATTATTGGCTGGTAGAAATTATTTTCTTGCCAAAGAGCGACTGACTGTAATTTCACTTAGATCTGCGGTATGAAAGACATATGACGTTAGCTACAGTAGCCTGTCGAGGACAATTCAAAGACGGAGGACGCCTTGTAATACTTGACGGTAGTCGGTAAACTTTTGCTTCCTTGGTTTTCTTGTTTGACTTTCTAAAACGCAATATGAAACATGTCACACCCTGACAGCTAATATTCCACTCTGGTAAGACGAAAACGACTTTACTAGGTCATCAAGAAGTAAGAAACAATCCCGACTGCGGTTCCTGTTCGAGCAGCGCGTTTCGATTGAAAAGGAACACAGCGACCCCTGTTGTTTGTAGATGTCCAGTGCATAATAAAAGAAACATTTATTTGCTAAACAGCTTGTAAAGACCATCACCATAAAACAAAATTATCTGGTTTAATTACAGTATAAAATACATTGATACTTATGACATATTCACGAGGATTTTGCAGACACGTCCTGTATTTATAATTTAACGACTTCTCAAACTCTAATTTGGAAATAAATGACCGTGTAATAAAGACCAAGCAATCTATTTGTGACGGTTCCTCTGTTGTACAGCAAAATAACCTCATAACTGCAAATCTGCGTGGTGCACGTATCTGGTGTGCATATACGCATATACACCATGAGATGGCTACACAGAGCAAAGAGTTAAGCGAACCTCCGGACCCGCGCTGTAATAATACACTGTAAGTGCGAAGCCCGGACAAGCTGTGGAGAAACATTTATTGATCGCGTTGTCCGTAAAAGCACATGAAGGCACGGTAAGTCCGCGTAGTCCCGTACGCTCCGTTTCAGTCGCCCGTGCTCGAGCTCCGGGCGGTCGCTTACGTAGGAGACTCTAGAAATTTCCTCATCTCCACTCCGTGGTAAGCATTGACATGGTTTCGCCTATTTTGTTTGTGTGGTTCGCTACTTATCAAAACGGGCAGCCAAGAGATTTGGTCTTTTACCGTAAAAACCCGGTGGTGTCCTCGTTTGAGCGTTTAATCTTTGGTATCGATAGTTTCTTTGTTAATACTGCGCGTGGTAGTCGCGTTATATGGAGCACCGGAATTGTAGGCGGCCAAGCAGTTCTGATTCACTCGTCTCAGTGAGTTGATGGAAAAGTTTCCATTTAGAATTGAATTCTAGAAACCAAAGAGCAAGCAGTAGGCGGTTAACTATATAATGTTTGTCTCGCGCTTCGTGTAGTTACTTCTCAGATTGCGCAAAGTGGTGTTTTACGAAAAAAAGGTGCATTACCCAGCACAGTGGTCATGCATACTCGTAAAACAGTCTATATGTACAGGCGTGGGTTAGTTGAAATAATACGAGCGGACAAAGTTGTAGACGTTTCTCCCAGTTGCACATTTGTGACAAACTGGCCGGTCAGCAGAAGAAGCGCGAGCTGCATTGTATTAGATTCCGGTTTCCGCTGTAATATGCACTACTTAGGGAACGGCAGCGTAGACTATCTGCTGGGGGAGGGGCGGGTACGTGGCAGTACCCCCCAAACTTATTTCAGATCCTATGGTAACATGTATTGTAATAACAACGTAACTGCATGCGTGTTGCCGTCTGAGAGAACATCAACCGGGGGGGGTGTTATTCCACTAATACTGCATGAAGAAAAACAATCGTTTTTTTTCTAGTTGCTTTTGGTCGTTTGCGTTCGTTGTAAACAGTAGATCACTGTATTTCTGTAAAAAAACACTAGATGTTATTCAGAGTACAAACGTTTGCCAATAACCCTATCCAGCAGATTCCTGTACTGAGAGCTCGCGGCGTTTTCGCCAGTCCCGTGCAGGTCTTGCACTTTGCTGGAGGATGTACACGCTGACTGACTGAACGTGCCTTAACTAGTAGCCTTTGTCCAGATTCCACGTGAGCCAATCCCCGGAGCGTTACTTTATACACACAGAGGTTTACCTTTTCAAGCCAACCACCCTACACAGAGACAATGGTCTGACCTGAGATTTTATTCACGGACCTCCGCCGTCTTATTAAATGCAAAAGTGATGCACAATGGCATGTTTGCACACACCGAGGTGATTTTTTCATCTGATAATACAGATTAGCAGATTAGGATTAGAGATTAACACTAAATATCTGTATTTGTGTGTCTTCTCATGTCTTCAGTAGGTGTCTTAGCTAGCAGCTGTTGGAGTTCTCCCACAGTTAGCTTTTGACACCAGTTTTATAACCCTCAATAAATATTTTGTTGCCTTGTTGTGGTACGAAACTCATTTGCAACCCTGGTTTTATTTTATGGCTTGGTTCATTTGTGAATTTAATTGCAGGTTGTATAAAGGCCAGACGAGGGTATCTCTTCCAAACACGTCCTCTTACTGATCTTTTCAGTTTGGGAAGGAGTGCAATGCTCGTGTGGAGCGCATCCTTACATTTCTGTGGGCTCAATTAACGATACAGCTGTTCATTCCCATAAGATTCGTTTGTTAGTTATGAAGACAGATCAGAAGTTTCATTGAAAACTTTATCCCACCTCTGTACTGTCAGAGGTTTAGCCTCTTGATTTTGATTGGTGCTGCCGCTGAGTCCCCTTGTCCCTGTAGATCATTTCATGATGAAATGGTGTCCATCTTCATGCAGAATTAATGTGATCCACAATCCCAGATATACTACATTTCTATCCACAGCGCAAAAAACATCAGTTTGAGGTCAGACATTGCTTCTTTTACAAAGACCTCATTTTAAAGGGGCAGAGTTGTTAAAGGCAAAGTGGTGTTTGTTTTGTATTTTATTTAGTGAATAGAAGTCAAAGAGGGATAAACAGATGTAGGAGGCCTGTGGGCGGGATGGATGGTTGTGAACGGGAAGAACAAATGTGGGTGGAGTAAGACTGGATGTAGGAGAGTGACTGTAGATAGGTTGGATGGCTGTGGATAGGACAAATAGATGTGGGCGGGATGCATGGCTGTGGGTGGGATTTATGGATGTGGGTGTGATGAATCAGAGTGGGTGGGGTGAATCAGTGTGGGCGAGGTGAATCAGAGTGGGCGAGGTGAATCAGTGTGGGCGAGGTGAATCAGAGTGGGAGAGGTGAATCAGTGTGGGCGAGGTGAATCAGTGTGGGCGAGGTGAATCAGTGTGGGCGAGGTGAATCAGAGTGGGCGAGATGAATCAGAGTGGGTGTGGTGAATCAGTGTGGGCAAGGTGAATCAGAGTGGGAGAAGTGAATCGGAGTGGGTGGGGTGAATCAGAGTGGGAGAGGTGAATCAGAGTGGGAGAGGTGAATCCGAGTGGGTGGGGTGAATCAGAGTGGGCGAGGTGAATCAGAATGGGAGAGGTAAATCCGAGTGGGTGGGGTGAATCAGGGTGGGTGGGGTGAATCAGTGTGGGCATGGTGAATCAGAGTGGGTGGAGTGGCTCACTTTTCTCATTCTGGCCAAACTGCAACTGATCCAGCCCAGCAGACACTGCCTCAGTGACTCGTTAAAATGTCCAGGAGTGAGTGGATCAGTTACTGACCTTCAGGTGGACTGTCTGAGTAAAACAAAGCAGGAAAACAGACACACGTCTAAGAAGGCATTAAGGATGTGTTGGTGTTCGGTGCACGTGTGTGTGCAGATGGGGTTTGGGAGCGTGTGGTGTCTGCTGCTGTTCAGCTGTCTGCTCCCTGACTGCTCTGCCCAAAGTGATTTCTACACATCCATAGGTGAGTCCCTTCCTGTCACCATGCACAAGCCCCTCCCTCTTTCCCCCCATTCACAAGCCCCTCCCTCTTTCCCCACCATGCACAAGCCCCTCCCTCCCTCTCTCTGTGCACATTGGCCAGCTGCATAACTGCCCAAAGCCTACAAGATGTGTCTGGGCCCAAAATCCACAGCTCCTGTTTTGTGTTTTTGAAATATGTCCACTCTTCCGCGTCCCCAGGCCAGATGACGGATCTGCTGTTCACAGAGAAGGACCTGGTGAAGTCCCTGAAAGACTACATCAAAGCAGAGGAGAGCAAACTGGAGCAGGTTAAACGGTGAGTGGCACTTCCCAGATTACCATGCATGCAGCCAATCAGATTAAACCTTACTCAGTTAATCAGATTAAGCCTTACTCAGTTAATCATACTGTGACGAGATCTTTCACCACAGTGGTGACCCTGTCCTTCTCCCTCAGTCTTAACCTCAGTCTCAGACATTTTTCGTAATTTCTCTGAAATGCTTTTAAAATTTTCCCTCGCTGTGAATAGAATAATTTTGTGTCACGGCAGTGACCAGTGCTGTTCAGGCCCTTTAACCCAGTCCTGGTAAGCACATGCGTTTAAACCACAGGTTTGACCCAACCTGATTACCCAGGTTTACTCAAATGCCCTTTCTTGTTTTAGTCCTGTTTTTTTGGTTTTTTTTAGTGTTTTGTCTTGGTATAATAGGAAAAGGTCTCTTTCGTTCCATGGCAGCATTAAATACATCACTGACACAGGAGCATGTAGTCCAGTGTTATGTTGATCTGAGTAGCAGGGTGAGCTTGTTGTGATACGCAGTGATGAAGGTTACCATCCCGGTGCTGGGGAACTGGGGACTGGGTTATTATTTACAGCCGGTTGGATCGAGCTTAGCTGCATATTGCATTATCAATCTGACGAGGTTCCAGGGTGTAGAGTTTCGCAGAGCTTCTAGTGTTTCCAGGATTCTTTTTCCAGCCGTCACAGAGGCTGCTGGGGGACAGAGTGTGTATTCGTGCGCGTATGTATTCATATGTGTGTGTTTGTGTGTGTGTACGTGCTCTGGCGCGCGATCAGGTGGGCCGAGAAGCTGGACACTCTAACCGCCACGGCCACAAAGGACCCCGAGGGTTTCCTTGGACACCCTGTGAACGCCTTCAAACTGATGAAGCGGCTGAACACGGAGTGGGGCGAGGTGGAGGACCTGGTGCTACGGGACATGTCTGATGGTGCGGGACACAACTGACAGTCACGTGATCCTTTTTTTAAATTATTATTATTATTATTATTATTATTATTATTATTATTTTGTTCACACTCGACACATTGTCCCCGTTAAACAATCACCGGGCCCTTGGAGTCGATTTGTACTCTGTAGTGAGTTTGCTATGAAGCACTGAGTTATAACCACTGTACTGCTGATTTCTGACTTGAG
Organism: Sternarchorhynchus goeldii; assembly: GCA_028565775.1. Lineage (NCBI taxonomy): Eukaryota > Metazoa > Chordata > Actinopteri > Gymnotiformes > Apteronotidae > Sternarchorhynchus > Sternarchorhynchus goeldii. The sequence continues at coordinate 15,788,438 of JAOXYF010000012.1, read as the reverse complement.
TGTAGTCCTGAACTGCTGAACACTACACCGTCAGGAGAGTTAAAAACCCAAGATCGACCCATAAACAGTCTTGGTTTTGTTTGGTTGTGTTTTTACAGGCTTCATCTCCAACCTGACCATTCAGCGGCAGCATTTCCCCAGTGACGACGACCAGACGGGGGCGGCCAAAGCACTGCTCAGGCTCCAGGACACATACAAGCTGGACACGCAGACCATCTCCACCGGAAACCTTCCTGGTGAGTCTCCCCAGAAAAAGGGGCAATGCTGCCCCCTGCTGGACGCACAAAGCATGCACATGTGGGACAGAACAGAGCCGGCATACGTTTTTGTGTCGCCTTACAGCGTTCAGCGGCCTTATCAAGACTGAACATGTTGGTGGTTTTAATTACAGCATGTTGTTTTTCAGCATCATATCAGATCTGGCTGTAAAGGTAGAGGGTTTGAACCTGGAGTGACGTAACAGTTTGTGTGTATGTTCTTGCAGGGGTGTCCTCAGATATGCCGTACAAGAGTAGTCTGACGCCGGAGGACTGCTTTGAGCTGGGAAAGACGGCATACTCAGACGCGGACTACTACCACACGGAGCTATGGATGGCACAGGCTCTCAGACAGCTGGACGAGGGCCAGAAGTCCAGCGTGGACGCAGTGACGGTCCTGGACTATCTCAGTTATTCTATTTACCAGCAGGGGGAGCTGGAGAAAGCCCTGGAATTCACCAGAAGACTACTAACTCTGGGTAGGGTTAAGCGTTTTATACCTATACTTCTCACAGAAATTAAATTGGTGATAATAACTGAAATGCTAATAATGACTAAAAGATTGGTTAGCATAATTAATGGTTTAGCATGAAAATTGGTTAGCATAGTCTCATTTGCAAAATGATAATTTCCCTCTGGGGATAAATAAATTGTTAAAATGTCAAGTGGGTATAATTTCATTATCATAATGCTAATGTTTATTAGCCCATGCTTTGCAGCCTTTGAATAAACCTTGAGGGTTGAAAAAATGTTTCTTTTCACTATAGTCTTTAAAAGTTAGCACTTACAGTTTGTACAGGGACATAGATACTGGGCGCCTGAAGCAGGCCTGGAGCTTTCTGACTGGCTAGCTCTGCTTTCACAGACCCAGACCATCAGAGGGCCACCGGCAACCTGAAGTACTTCGAATACCAGCTAGCAAAGCAGAAGAAGGCGGAGAGGGAGCAGGAGGGAACGGCGGAGACGTCGAAGGAGCGAACGGAACGCGACAGTGGCCGAAAAACGGAATACCTCCCGGAGAAGAGGAAGTACGAGAAGCTTTGTCGTGGAGAAGGAATCAAACTGGTGAGGCCCTAACTGCGTGAGATTCTTTTCCGGTGGTTGTTTTCGCACGGCTGCTTGGGAAGCGATGGGTGGAGGTGCAGCACTGTCTAACAACGACCGTGTTACGGTGCGGTTGCTGTGGTAACGGCCGTTTCCAGGAGACAGCCGGTACTGGGGTAGGCAGCCACTGGCACTGGCCAAACCGCTGTATGTGTGGACATGAGGCGCTCTTCCCACTGGACGGCAAATTCTTGTGGTGTGTGTGTGTTACCCTCCTGAGTGATTCATGGCCCAAGGGGCCCTGCTTGCCAGCCAGACGCCCAGGCCATTGTTTAGTCTGAACACATACGGCCCAGTTTCCCATCATTAACAGTCTCAGCATGTGCCGCCTCCGTACACAGTGACAGAAACAGCCATTCCTCACTGCCGCTGATGGCTAGAATCCTGTGGGCTTGGACCACAGTTTAAGACCCGCTGGAAAGACGCAAGGCTCAGACGAATTACCGGTTCAACCTTTCCTTAGCATTTATAATAACTCACATGACAGTACATCATACCACTTTTGTTCCAGAGCTACTGAATTAAGCATCTTGCAGGGGTGCAGTTAGTGTAGCTGTCCTGCTAAAGTAGGTTAGCCATATGCCACCTCACCCCCCCACCCCCACATCTACATTATTATTCACCATGTTGATTCTCAGACTTTGATAAGAGTGCTTTTTATCCCATTTTAACTTAGTAAACATCTGCATCTTAAATCGCAGAAGATCATTAACTCGTGTTTGTCCTTTGATGTCTGCTCTGGACCACTAAAGACCCCACGCAGACAGAGACGGCTGCTCTGCCGTTACTATGACAACAATCAGCACCCGTACTACGTCCTGGGCCCGGTGAAAGTGGAAGACGTGTGGGACCGGCCACGCATCATTCGTTACCACAGCATCATCAGCGAGAGAGAGATCGAGAAGGTCAAGGAACTGGCCAAGCCTAGGGTGAGTTCTAGCAACAATCAAACGCCCATTAATGTCGTTACCCGCTGCAGATGTTCCTCAAGCCCTGTCAGTGCCAACTCTGAGAACCAGAGAAGAGAACAGTCCTCCTTCACTGGAGAAGAGTCCTCCATTGCACTCCACTGCAAAATGAGGGCTTTTCCAAGGTAAAGCAGACCATAAACCGGTGGTGGCCAAGCAACTTCTCAGAACCGTTGAAGAAAAGCGTCTACTTTATATTTTGGAAACACTGGAGATATGCCGTTCGTGGTGGGGTTAAACATTCTTGAGGTGGTCACAAAGCGTAACACTGGTTTGTGTGACGTTATGACATTGAGGCTGACCGGCCCTGGGGCCCCCGTTAGTAGATAAGTTCCCGAACCCCAGCACCCAGCGGGCGTGGCGGTGTGGGCGGGGCGGCGTGGGCGGGACCGCAGCATGTAACTCGTATCCTCTCGGCCTGGTTGGCTCCACAGCTCCGCCGAGCCACCATCTCCAACCCCGTCACTGGTGTGCTGGAGACCGCCCACTATCGCATCAGCAAGAGGTAAGATGCCCACAGGCAGACAGCCGTGCCAGTCCTCAAGACCCGCCTCCCTCCCGCTTTCCAGCTCAGCAACTTTATCAAGAACAGAGACAGAGGAGGCCAGCATACACTCCTGTGGCACAAGCAGTTAAACCTGAAGACCAAGTCAAAGCTCTTGTGGCTATTATTAAATGAGAAACAGTAGCGGCAGTTATCTTAATCTGTTATTAAATGAGGAATTGTAGAGGCAGTAAGCTTAATCTGTTATTAAATGAGAAACAGTAGAGGCAGTTATCGTAATCTGTTATTAAATGAGAAACAGTAGAGGCAGTTATCTTAATCTGTTATTAAATGAGAAACAGTAGAGGCAGTTATCTTAATCTGTTATTAAATGAGAAACACTTGAGGCAGTTATCTTAATCTGTTATTAAATGAGAAACAGTAGAGGCAGTAAACTTAATCTATTATTAAATGAGACACAGTAGAGGCAGATAGCTTAATCTGTTATTAAGTGAGAAACGGTAGAGGCAGTAAAATTAATCTCAGTGCAAACTAGCAGTGTCTGTTGTCAGTCTCGTGCTAACCAGCTATCCCAGTTAGCATAATGCTCACTAGCAGTTAGCCATCATGCTCTCATGTTCTCCTATTCTCATTCTGTTAATGTAATCGCATGATAACTATCTTTGCCAATTATCTCACACTAACTGTTATGAAAATCTAATACCTCTAACTGTACCACAAGTCGTAATCTCGTGCTAAATGTTATAATAACCTCATGCCAGTTATCTCAGAGGCTGATAATTCTGCCCATGTCCCAAGACAGAATTCAGAGAAATTACATTATAATCTCACGTTAACTGTTAGCATAATCGCATGATAAATAATTGTGCCTCTTATTATAATAGCAAAATATTGTTATCTTAATTGCATGCCAGTCGGTGGTGTCAGTAATCATAATAATGCACAAATCAGCGGTTTTTCATCATTGCATGCTATTGTTAGCCACTTTAGCCGTTTTAGTCAAACAACCCCTTCGGTTCTTGACTGCTAAACAAAGTTGGCCAGGAATGCACTGCTCTCAGAGTAACTTTTCTGGTTTGTGTACAACACGGCTATTATCTCTGTGACTCCTTTCCCCAGACGTGTGTGTATGAGTTGTAGCATATTCCTCTTGGTATGGCTGGTCACAGTAAAGTTGCTGATTTCCTAACACAGCGGATACAGGATTAACCCCGCCACATTCGGGTTATTAACATGGCTGACCATGACCATGACCAGCGGTGGGCCTCAAGCAGGTGCTGCTTGCTGCAGAAGTGCAGCCTCGAGCTGGCGCCCCCTGCTGGTGCGGGGTTTGAGGGCCCAAGATCTCAGGACATGGGGCAGGGAGGGTAATTACGGGCATGAGATCAGTAAGCAGTGACACACTCTTTCATTCTCTCTTCTCTTGCTCTGTCCCTCTCTTTCTCTCTGCCCTTCTCTCTCTCTCTCTCTCACCCTCTTTGTAGCTCAGGCGTGCCACCGTGCATGACCCCCAAACGGGGAAACTCACCACAGCGCAGTACAGAGTCTCCAAGAGGTAAGGGGTCAGGGGTGAAGGGTTGAAGGTCAGGACCCATGCTTCCGCCATTTTCGAGGCAGCGCCACATTTACAGCGTTCTTGTCACTCACCTCGTTACACATATAACCAAACCCGCGTAAAACCTTCGGCGTGGGTCGAAGGTCAGACCCTCGTCTGCATGCAGACAGGACATCAGTAAATGGGCTAGAACCAAAGCAAATCTTCCCTGCTGCTTCCACATCGCCTGGCTCCTCCCAGTTCCAAACCCTGCCGTGCTCACCACGGTGTCAGTCAAGGAGTTGGACGTGGGGACGGGACAGGACAAGGACAGGACGGGAGTCTTTTTTTCCTGAGGTTTCACATCAGCTGCTTTATATATTTATCTTTCATTGTGTCCTTACAAAATGACTCTCCTAGTCTAAAAATACACAACGTTGTGTGCTCATGGGGTTGCTGGCGTTTATTTCAAAGGGTGTTTTTTTTTAGAGCCATACGCATCAGTACAAAGCTCTATACTTATAGGCTAGTTTAACAGAAGGGGTATGTATTTATCTGTGGTCAGTCAGCAGCTGTGTGTGGAGTGTGTGGCCAGGACCCAACCAACAAAACCAGTTTGCCCAACATCTGTTACACGTAAGAGCTCATACATAGCGACCAAAGAGCCACCCTGGAACGACCTCGTTCACCGTAGCAGAAAAAGACTGAAGTCCTTCCAAAAGACGTCATTGCCGTTTCTGACTTTCAACGTTTCGAGCATCTGACCATGTTACTAACGTCATCTAGACCAGAACACCCTGCTCTCCTGTGCTCCCCAGACCTCTGGAGAGGCCGTCTGTTAAAGGGACACTTCACCCAGCAATGAAATCGCTGCAGAGAGCGGCCAAAGACTGGCATTATAAACATTTTCTGAGATCTTTTATTTTGCATTTGGCTGCAAAAACTAGAGGTGAAGTTTCCCTTCAGTCCTTATTAACAATTCTTTAGATATCACATGGTGCATGCAGACATTAACTACTAACCACTCTAATCCAACTTTGCTCGGTATTTTGTAGTGTTCTCATCTGGGTTCCATGAAAGTAAAGCAAAGATCACCTTTAAATGGTAGAGTGAGTGTCACACTGTACACCATCTCTCCTTTAAGATGATCTTAGTAACACGATGAGTATGAGAAAGGGTACCTGATTGGTTGTTTAAGATGATGCTAACACTACGATGAGTTTGGGAAATGGCACCTGATCGGCTGTCGTCTTGACGCAGTGCCTGGTTAGCAGCCTATGAGCATCCAGTGGTCGACCGCATCAATCAGCGAATCGAAGACCTCACAGGCCTTGATGTCTCAACAGCTGAGGAGTTACAGGTGTGTTCTGTTTGTATGTGAGTGTGTGTGTGTGTGTGTGTGTGTTTGTATTCATCACATTGTGGGGACAAAAATCTGTTTACACAGTCACGTCATGGGGACCTCTTGCAGTATGGGGACCAAAAATCAGGTCCCCATAATGGAAACCCTTATAAATGAATATAGGCCGTATTCTGAAGCGTCCTCTGTGGATTTTAGAACTGGCCCATGTCACGTGTTTTCCAGTCAGTGTGTGTGTGTGGCATGTTCAGCTGCTCCCCCTTTTTTTCTGTCTGGTACTGCACTTCCTGCTCCACACACACACTTGTTCCAAATATGGTTGTGTCACACCCACTTCC
>JAOXYF010000012.1:15762780-15782112 GCA_028565775.1 Sternarchorhynchus goeldii | reverse complement strand
GAAGTCGTGTATATGCTAAAACAGCACTAGTTAGTGTACATGATTTTTTTCATACCTCTAGAACCTTTAGAAATGGTCCCCACAGGTGATGATCAGAATGTTGGTCCCCATCCAACATAGAAACAAGAGTGTGTGTGTGTGTGTGTGTGTGTGTGTGTGTGTGTGTGTGTTACAGATGTGTTCTGTTTGCGTGTGTGTGAGTTACAGATGTGTTCTGTTTGCGTGTGTGTGAGTTACAGATGTGTTCTGTTTGCGTGTATGTGAGCTACAGCTGTGTTCTGTTTGTATGTATGTGAGTTACAGCTATGTTCTATTTGTGTGTATGTGAGTTACAGCTATGTTCTATTTGTGTGTATGTGAGTTACAGCTATGTTCTATGTGTGTATGTGAGCTACAGCTGTGTTCTGTTTGTATGTATGTGAGTTACAGCTATGTTCTATTTGTTTGTGTGTATGTGAGTTACAGGTGTGTTCTGTTTGTGTGTATGTGAGCTACAGCTGTGTTCTGTTTATGTATGTGAGTTACAGCTGTGTTCAGTTTGTTTGTGTCTGTGAGTCACAGGTGTGTTCTATTTGTTTGTGTGTATGTATGTGTGGTTGCTCTAACAAGCAGAAGTATCTGTAAACCTCTCTGAAATACTGCTAATGTTGTTCCCATAGCAGCTATGGTCATCTCTCTTGTTCTCAACCCCCTACATCTCTCTCTCTCTCTCTCTCTCTCTCTCTCTCTCTCTCTCAAGGTGGCTAATTATGGCGTAGGAGGCCAGTACGAGCCACACTTCGACTTCGGCCGGGTAAATGAAACATCTGTTTTCTTGGGAACACTCACATACTACTTGTTACTTGTGGTGTTATCTGTGGTGAACGACCTCTATAACCAGTCCATGATGTGAGTCAAAAATGATCCACTCGGGCTGTAGTTTTATATAAGTCTGAGTGTAATATAACCAGAGCGTGGATCATTTTGACTCACCCTCATATATACTGGTCTATACACTAATCTCTGTGTTGTGCTGATTTCTGTATTAATCTCCCCTTTATGACTGTGATAGAAAGATGAACCAGATGCTTTTAAAGAGTTGGGAACAGGGAACCGCATAGCCACCTGGCTGTTCTACGTGAGTGCCTTTAAGACAGAAAGCCAGTTTCCTGTGTCTCTTTAAGTTACATATAAATACGGTACACATAAATGACCTCCAGCGTGTGCTCCTGACCTGCTGACACGCTCACATAAACCGCCAATGCTGAGGGCTGAACCGTAATGTCAACATTTGCCTGCGGGTTCTTTGGGTTGCAGATGAGCGACGTAGCAGCAGGGGGCGCCACTGTCTTCCCAGAAGTAGGCGCTTCAGTGAAGCCGATGAAGGTAGGTCAGGAGTGGATCGGTCTGCAGTGACAGATGGAAGGACAGGACAAGATCATGAGGATGGGAACCCCACAGTCGCGATCTCTCGTCGTCTACAGCTTCTTGGTCTACGCTTGTTGTATTTAACCGAGCCTGCGTTTACATCGTTTCAGGGCACAGCAGTGTTCTGGTATAACCTGTTCCCCAGCGGGGAGGGCGACTACAGCACGAGGCACGCGGCCTGCCCTGTGCTTGTGGGTAATAAATGGGGTAAGTGGAGCTGGGGTGGGAGACCTTCCTCACACCGGACCTCCTTTCTTCACACCACCTTCCAAATGCCGTTCCTTCACAGCTGGTTTGATCTTTTTCTCTTTTCCAGTGTCAAACAAGTGGATCCATGAGAGGGGCCAGGAGTTCCGAAGGCCGTGCGGCCTGCGTGAGACGGACTGACGATGCTCCTTCCTCATAACCCCACCAACCCCCCACCCCCACCCCCGTTGGATTCACCTCACTGGATTCCCGTTAACGGCCAACGTTTTATTTTTATTCAAGGTGTGTGTGTGTGTGTGTGTGTGAGTGTGAGTGTGAGAATTGCGTTAATGCCGCTAGTGCCTTTTGTAATAGCACACAACAGCTGCGTCTGTGTGCAGAGGGGAAGGCATGCTGTCTTCACTACACTCCACACGCCCCCCCCAGCGCCCGAACCGTCTATGGAAGCGCAGCAGACACATCCCAGCCCACGAATAACATGCTTGCTCACACAACTCACACGCAGAACCCGTGTGTAGAATCCACACGTTTACTGGCACTGAGTCTGTGTGTCTGTGTGTGTGTGTGTGTGTGTGTGCATGCGAGAAGTAAAGACTAGGCTCAGTGCTCTCTCTCACACACACACACACACACACCCTCACACCCCATAAAGCCAGGGCTGTGAGACCCAATTTCACCTTGAAGGTCGTTCACACTGAGGACAGACAGCTCAACAAAGAGATCTGAAGCCAAAGTAGATTATGTGGTTTATGTCTCTCTCTAGTCTGTACAGTGCAAAAGAACAGTACGAATATGGATCCCTCTCTCAGGGAAATGGTGCGCACACATCTGCTGGGAGACGCTGTCCAATACAATCGCTAATACTGAGTTAAGAAAAGTAAAGACCTGCCCTCTTTCACACACACTTACACCACCTGACCTGGTAACGTTACCTCATTGACACAGAGCTACTCTTAACTCCGCTGGTTCTCATGCGTTGTTTGCCACACTAGCATGTTGAGCTAAATGAATTATTCCGCTGCGACATTAAAGGTGCTCAGCCAGTGTTTTACAGAACGTTTGGAGAGAGAATGTAGGCCGTTGGACTTGCTCTGATGTCTTAAGAACACTTGAAGAGTTTGGTTTTCACTTTGATGTGCAACTTTTAAAAACCCCTTTTACCTGTTGTGTGGTGTTTGTTTTTTTAAAAAATACATTTTCCAACATACAATTATTTGCGAGTCCTTTGTTGTGTGCGAAGAATCATGGTCATATATTTTGTAAATGTGAGCGTTATTTTTATTACGGAAATAAATCAGTTCTAACACTTTTGCCCCTTTGGAGTGTTATTCCAGCAATTACGTTTTTAATGAAAACCACCATCCTCATATGTTTATGCACCATATCTGTCACTCGTGCAAAAACACCAGATCTTCAGAAATCAGATGTGGAATCGAATTAACCATATCCAGATCGTTAACGGAAAAAGTTCAAAAAATGAATGTAAAACAAATCACCGTGATTGTTACATACAGTTTTGATATAATTCCTTCTGGTTTCCCTTAAGAAAGGTGAAGGAGTTTTATGTTTAGGGGTCGGGAATTTTGTATTCGGCCGGGTGCGAGCCTTCACGGACTCGTCCGAAGCAGCCCAGCACGAGGTCCACAGCCGCGTTTGCCGTAGAGCGAGCCTCGTTCTCGGTCATGCCTCGCTTCGGGTTCACCTCCACCATATCGACTGCAGAGAGCAGCCCTGTAGGTGAGACGAGGTTACAGAAATGTAATAAAGTGACGCTAATTAAATGAGAGAAGAATGAGATTATATCCGTCATGTGTGTGATTTCCCCCATTGTAATCCGATAATTAAATAATATTCATAAATATTTTAAATAATTAGATTTTAATATAATGACGTAATGTATGGCTTCGGTTGGCTCACCCGTTTGGCAGATGCGTTCGGTGATGTAAATGCCCTCTCGGTACGTCAGCCCTCCCATCACCGGCGTCCCCGTCGCGGGAGCAACAGAAGGGTCCAGGGCATCGATATCATAACTGAGGTGGATGGGTTTCTTCACCCTGTTCGAAAATAGCGAAGTTCAAAACGTTTTTGGACGTATCTGAACACATTCGGTGGTGCATTAGGGCTTTATAACGTGGAAAGCTGGAGTACTTGCTTGGAAAAGATGTGATCGCATGTCTGCTCCATGACTCTGGCAATTCCGAGATGATCCACGTCTGTCATGGAGAAGGTCTTGATTCCAAGGTATTTCAGGATGTAACTGTAATAAAGGATTATTCCGACATGTTATCAGTGTAGAGTGCTTCCAAAATCGTTCAGTTTATTTGTGAACAACAAATGGCGTTTTAGCTTTTAGCTCTTAACGTACTGTTCTTCTGGGTCTACATCTCTGAGTCCAATGTACACTACATCCTCTGCGGCTATACAGGGCTTCAACCATGAGAAGTTTGGCATGACAGGAATCTAAAGGTGAAGCATTGAAAAACAGTAAATAAAAGTGGTAGAATTACAGCTGCAAAATGCCTGAATGCTAAATCAAAATAAGATTTAGGATAATAGTGCTTATGCTGACAAACACGCATATCAAGTCTGTCAGAACGTGTTATTAGGACTTTAAAACCTAAGTAGCCAGTGGAAAACAGCTTCAAATTGATTCGTTGTTCAAATAGCCACTATTAAGAAACAGCCATGATGAACGTTGAATTTCGTTGTTTGTCCATCACTATAAAACCTAAATGACATGGATCATATTTATCCAGATGTAAGAAGTTTCCAAGATACTCTCTTGGACCACTCCTTAGCCAAGCTAAACATTTTTTTGTCATTGAATCATAGTTTAGAACCTTTAACATTCACTGCAATGTTCATGGAACAAATAGTTTCCGTATTTTACACATTTCTGGTAGGTGTGGGGAAACTTTTGTTTATCCGAGGCAAGCATGACAAACAAATCAAGAGTGAAGAAGTCTCGCTGTAAGTCACCTTCGAGTGTAGCTCGTGAATGAGATACGACATGGGCTGCCCATGGATGTTGCCGGTGGGCGTGGTCAGGGGCGTGTTGATATCAGCGTGGGCGTCGACCCACACCACACTCAGCCGGGTCCCATTGGCTGCGTGTCCGTGGATCGAGCCAATCGCTAAACTGTAGGACCCACCCACAAAGCACACAAGACACACCCCCTTAGCAGGTCTGGAATTCAGAATGTTCTCCTGGGACGCAGAAATAGTATGGAAAGAAGTTCTCTAGTTTCACCTGTGATCTCCCCCCAGCGTGACACAGGTGTGACCCTCACTCTTGACCCTCTGCACAGCGTCAGAGAGCCGTTCGTTAGCCTGGCCGACCGCCCGCGGCCTCTTCGTCCTCCCGACGGCCTCGTCGTTGGCCACCTCCTCGAACGTGAGATTCCCATAATCCTTCACCCTGCAGCCTGGGAGAGAAGAACAGCCTGAATCCAACTGTAGTTCGGTCGTCACCCGGGTGGTGCAGGGGGTGGGAGGTCAGGTCAGATTCTTCATGGTGGAGCCAAACGGAGAAAAATGGACTGTAATACATGGCAGAAAACTAACAGCACCACCATATGACCAGTAGAAGCAGTGCCTTGACCTGTGGTGGATATATCAGGGATAACCTTCTCTGTTACTGATTGAACATATGCAGATGTTTAACTTGTTTCTCATCAAGTACAGTCACACGACCAGAAGAGCAATACAGGAATGTCACCTCTCTCTCTGACTCAGTGTCTGGAGGTGTGTTTGCGTGTAAGCATGTTCATTATGGTTTCTCAGAACTATGCCTGCTTGCTTACACACACACACACACACACACACACACACACACACACACACACACACACATACATATATATATGAGGAAGAGACAAGGTCAATAAACCCTGCATTACCCTATGCTATCAAATCTTGTCTCCAAGAATTAAATAACAGGAACACACACCCACCCACGCCCACACCCACACCATACTCTGCAACCATTCCATAAAGTTATAGTCTTTAATTCTACCAGACACTCTAATTAACTCCCTCATAAGCTCTCTGGCACAACCCAGTTAGTGTAATCATGGGAAGGCAAGGATTTGCTATTCAGAGAAGAATTCAAAAGTGTTTCATGTTGACTAATGAAATGAATAAACAAACACACACACACACATAATGTTTAATTCATTACTTAACCCCCCCCCCCAAAAAAAAGAAATTCTCTTTGCTCTGCTAGTCAAACTTCATACTTCAGTCTATGTTTATATTACGACTTTCATTCTACTGGGTGTAGATCAGTTCTTCGTTTCATTTTCTAATTCCACTGCAACAACTGGCAATGCAAAAAGATTGCGTGTGTGTGTGCGCGTGTGCATAATCTAATAACTTCTGCATGACTTTTCTTGCTTTAGTCATAGCTCAGCTAGCAGGTTTCCCATTTAGTAAAATGCTAAATGCTGGTTCTTTTCAATAGCCAGTAGGGTTGTACTTGTTTAAAGATTTATGACCAGATTTTATCAGAACATTTTCTGCTTTGTGTATATTATCATTACATTGGGTTTTTGAACTGTAAATATTATTCAAAGTACATTATCATCGCTAATATTCATAAAAAAACAGATCATGGTAGAGTTCACAGACATATTTTGCCGAGTTTTCTAAATAAAATGTGCATGGTGCGTTTTCTATCACAGGGTGCACGCGTAAAATCGAAGGGGCTTGTTGTTGGTGAGAGACGCAGGACATCGCTACCTTGCCCTTTAAGTTTCTCTACCAATCCGGCAGCGCGAATGAGATCCGGTCCCAGTTGAACTCCATCTCTGGGCTGAAGCAGGACAGTCGTTTATTGGAGAGGCTATTCATCTTCAACAAAACGACCATTAGACAAGCAAAGACAAATCGGGTCACTGACAGTAGCATTTCCGCAGGTCCCCGTTATATGAAAATGTGTATAAAACTGTCAAACGATTAGTAGAACCATGACTCACCTGTCCTTTAGAAAAAGGTGCACCGATTATGCCGACGGAGTGGTGATTTCTTCGGAATATCCTGAAAGCGCTGTTTAAAGCTGCGGAGCCAGTCATTGCGACGAGGACTTGAGTCACGCTCCGTCCCCGCATGGAATCGCGCGCACTTAATGCGTCTCTGACACGAATGGAGCTTAGCGCGCGTGACGACACGCGTCAGCGTGGTCCGGAGTCAAGGCGAGCGCGCCGCTGCTGGTTCAGCGCCTTTTAAGCGCAGGTCTTGCGCCGCCCCAACGCGTGCCTTTGCATTCCCCTCCTACACGCAGTTGCCACGTTATCCGATATGCAGGAAAATTTTATAGGAACTGCAGGCTGTAGCCTGGATACTGACGCACGTTTTTCACTTGTGCTACAACACGGGCTACAGTCTAATCAAATACTGTTTTAAATGTTTCAAATCAAGATGAGGAACCAGTTTCTATTCATTTACTTCATGTGACGTTTTGTGTACTAAATTGTGCAACTTGTTACTGAAATTGTTTCAGCATGGTTATTTTAAGCATAAATTATCTAATGTTGATCTTAAAAAAATCTGACCACTATCCAGTAATACTTTTGAACTTGTTTTAATCATAATTCTTTTTTCCCCAGGTTGCATCACTGTATCATAACAATGTATCATTGAAAAATCATTCTTCAAGCATAAACCTTCAAAAAGTCCAACAAAAACCAGAAACGCGCCGAATACACTGGTTTTATTTTGGTAGCATTTGATGGGGCCTTGGGGTTAAATACTTCTGAAAGTTGGAGGTCAGGTGAAGGTGCAGTCCAAAGCCCAGACCGTGCCCCCACCGCCTCCACCTGCTGAGGGCAACCATGCTGAGCTCATGTCTCCGAGAGACAGAAGGGGCCTATGCCACTGTTGCAGAGAGGCTGTCCGACAACCTGCCTGCTTGAAACGAGGAAGAGGATGGAGGTGTGTACCCCGGTGGTCCTGTGCGAGGGTGGTGCTGTGGTTAGAAGTAGCTCTGTAAAGGTTCTCCGAGGATGGACTCCATCTCCTGAACTACATTCTGAACCTGGTGTTCCACCTCTTCACATTCATCTACAAGAAGATGTCACATTTTGAGACTCTCAGAGGTTAAGAGAGAGAATTCAAGACCACTGAATCAACGTTTAGTGTCAACAAAGGAATGAAACAGCAAAGAAGTTGTTCCACAGAGATTCTGCTATGACATATACACAGGACAGCACTGAGTGTGAGGCATATGCACAAACAATTTACACACACACACGCTTACCTTCCATGAGCTCAGCCAGGAAGGGGATTGTCTCGGGCAAGAGCACCATGTAGTTCTCCTTCAGTTTGCCGGCCAGCTCCAGGAGCATCAGTAGAGCAGAGACACGAACCTGTTCCACACACACAAAATCAACCCACAGCACGTCCCGTAGCGGCGGGGGAGCACCCCGCCCGATGCTCTGGCAGCCTCTCGGTCTTGTTTTACCTTGGGAGAGCTGTGGCGGGTCTTCAGCAGGACCTTATAGTTCAGGACTTTCCACTGTGAGTCATCGCGCATGGCAACGGAGAACTGGGCGATGCACGGGAGCAGGTGCTCGGAGACGCGCCTCTGGTACACCTCCTCTCCACCCAGCAGGTTCTCCAACTGTGGACAGACCATCAAAAGCCTTGCTGGTGTGAGTTAAATGGCTGCATCAGTGAAAGTGGGAGAGCAGTGAACCTCATTATTATTGAGTGATCCTCATTATCATATCATTATTACACACACACACACACTACAGGTACTCATCTGGAATATCATCAGATTTATTTATATAATCTATGTATAAAAATGAATAACTGCAGGAGGACAGTACATATAACGTACATATAATGTACATAATTTCTTGGTATAACATTTCATTACTGAGTTTCCGAGTCAATAAGACTTAGTTTTGAGTAGTGACAGGAGAAAATGTTTTGTAATAACATTCAGTATTGCCATGACACAGCCAGGGAGCTTTTAGTAACCGCCCACTTTGCAGCCACATCCCCTGCTGTCACGTGACGCTGAAGTGCGTTTGTGTGGTTCTACAGCGTAAGGATATAGCAGAGCGGAAGGTCAAGCTTTTGAAGGTTCAAAGTCGTTTCTATTTAGAGAGACTGGACTGGCCGTCAAAACTCACCTGATCCACCAGGGGGTCCAGGAGAGCATTTGCACGGTCCTTGCTGAGGAAACCCTGCGTGTCGTACAGGAAGATCTTGTGCAGGCAGTCCAGCGTGTACTCCAGCAGCACGCAGCTCTTTGGCACGTTGCCTTCGTCATCCTTGGAGGCGAAGAAGGGTTCGTCTAAAACGGAGGCGTCCAGCAAAGAAATGAACAAATCATTACCACACTGGCAGTCAGGCACCACCAGCACCGGTCCTTAATTTCATGCAACCCTGGACCAACCCTGGACCAACCCTGGACCAACCCTGGACCAACCCTGGACCAACCCTGGACCAATCCCGGACCAATCCCGGACCAATCCCGGACCAATCCCTACTTGGTTGTTTAGCCCCCAGGATCTTTTAGTTCCTTGCCATAATTATTCCACATTGTGGTCTCATGAAAGTAATGCCTTCCATTAATCACCTTTAGATGTCTCTTAAAAATAAACGCAAGAGAACTTGGAGAACTTCACCAAAATTAGCATGAATGCTATCTAACTTCTCTCTATTGTTTGTGTTCCGTTTCTTTTATTATGTCTCTATCCATCACCTGATGTGACTACTTCTGCTGAGAAATTCAAGGAGGAGGAGGGGCAACCTGTAAGGGAGGCGGGGCTACCCACGAGGGAGGCGGGACTACCTGTGAGTGAGGTGTTCAGCTTGCGGAGCAGGTTTGAAAAGGGTTTCACCAGCTGCCCGGCAAAGAGCACGAACAGGCCTTTCAGTCTGTGTGCCAGACGGTCAGCCAGCCTGCAGAATGTCACCGTGCGGGCTTTGGACATCCTCTCCGTCTTGCTCCAGTCGAGGAGCTGGCGAAGAACGAGACGGTCAGAATTCCTCCACTATTAAAGAAACGGCTCGTCTTTCGTTCTCAGAGACGACAGTCTCTTCGAGGAGAAGTAAATAAATAAAAGGCTGGTGAAACTCATGAAACAGCAGATCTGGGCTTTAGGTTGAGGATAACCATGGAGACAAGACGCCCTTAGGCTGGGCCTGGACCGCAATGTTACCTGGCCTCCACGTACCTTAAAGAACAGCGGCCTGAACGTAACCTCAGACAGCTTCATCACCATCACCAGCAGGCAGTCTATGACATGACCTTCGACCTCCGCCGTCTTCTCCAGCTTCCCCTGTCCAATCAGTGGGAGCGAGGGTCAGCACGTTTCCAAGGCAGCGCTTAGCAACAGTTACTCTTTAGCAACAGCCACAGTACTGAAACAAGACAGCGAGGGCCAGACTGCTGGAATGACGTTACCTGGCAGTGTTCGGCACGGAAGTCGAGGGCCGAGAGGAAGAAAGAGGTGAGCTCTGATTGGTGGGACGTCAGCTGATCCTTCTCCATGTGACCAATGTGCTCCTTCAGGATGTTCAGGAGGGGACCAAGACGGCTCTGAACCAGAGAGGACACACACGCGCACAACACTTAATAATACATCACAGCACATTAAAGGTCGTCGACAATGGAATTAGAGAGAAATACAGATTTACACAAAATGCTACAATACATCCACATCTAGATTGCAAACAAAGAAATCTTCACACAGAAGCAGCCACCTCACGTGTAAAACACACACACACACACACACACACCTGCTGCGAGTCCACCATTCGGATGTAGCACTTGGTGACGGTGGGCATTAGGACCCTGGAGGAGACCTTGGTGGCCAGCGTGGAGCTGAGGGAGGTGAGCCTGGCGGCGAGCTGGGGGCAGGTGGGGAGGCGCTCGGCAACCCGCGTCAGACGCGCCACCTGCCGCACAGCACAGGTGAGGGGAGGGGCGATATCATGTTACCATGACGCCAAAAGCCTGGAGTGAATGGACATGGGGCTGGTGTGTGTGTGTGTGTGTGTGTTACCTGTGACACGGTACTCTCGAGATAGGGGCTGATGAAGTGAGGTAGAGTTTCCACTGATCTCTGCAGGGCTGTGACTGCACTAAGCAGGTACATCTCATTAGATAACAGATCCTTTCGCTCCTTCAAGGCCTGCAGTACTGCTGGCATTAACCTGACACACACACACACACACAAATTAAATACAACAGTTACCTCTCCATTCCTGGCAATTAAAACCACAGTTCAATTAGTATTCAAATGCAAATCTACAAAAATGTCATCCTGAACCATTCGAGAGAGGGACACATAAATAGCACATCATACTGGAGGATGCTTGAATATCTAGGGGATTATTTCAGGAGAGCGTTTATAAGATTCCGAGTATAAAACCTCTGGTTTACTGATCAAGATTGACATTCTGAGGGAAGGACACTATGCTAGGAGTTAGTAGTTCGTTCTGAAATGGGGACTCTCTGCCCCAGGGGCCAGTCGTCTCCATACCTGTGTATTTGGGGGATAGCAAGGGCCTTCAGCGTTCCTGTCACTTCTGCAACGCACAACAGCGCGCTGCCCGTAACGTTCTTCTCCTCATCAGGATTCGCAACCAGATCCACTGTCTGGTTCAGCACGGGCAAGAAGGCCTCCTGGTGGCCAGCGCCGAAACTGCGACACATCAGTTTGAGGCTGTAGAGGGCTGTCTGCCTGTTGATGGCCTGCTCTTCTTCCTCCTCGCCGCGGGCCCGAGCCACAATGCTCAGGAGGTCCCCGATCAGATCCAGCAACATGGACACCTGGGACAGAACCAGACTCGTGTCATCCAGACAGTCGCAACCGGTTTCAGGTAATAGCTTAATCTACAAAATCCACAAAAAGGGGTAGTGGCTATTTGCACCTGTGGCGCCTCCCACTGCGTTCTGTGCTGCAGCCTATTGTTGAGAAGCTCCAGCGCCTTCCTTCGCACCGACGCCAGCTGATTACCCATCAGTCCCTGCACCACCGTGATGAACGTGTCCGCCGGCAGCAGGGCGTTGGCCTTTTCAGAAAATACGCCAACCGTGAAAACTACGGAACACACTGCCATGGCCAAGATTTGAAGCACGTCTAGAAGATTCTGCTGCAAGGCGCTCCTACCTTGTCCAAGACCTCGTAGGACTTGGTGAGCAAGGCCCTCCAGAACTTGGCGGTGGGCTGGTCCGAGTTCTGCTCCACACACAGAGCCACGGCATGGATGTAACGCAACGTCTCCTCCAGAAGGCTTCAGACAGACGACACCAATCACCAAAAAACCATCAGCGTGGCCGTTAATACGTCCCGCCGCCGAGATACCGGATGGCTGACTTCAAAGGACTTTCACTCACCTTTGCTCAAGATCCTGCAGGGTGTTTTCTTTTAGCTCCTCGCAGTTGGCCACCTGAATGAGTCAAACACGAAGCTTCGGTGATGCCATTCACAGGGTCCTGAGGTTTACCGCGCGGGTTTCTGCGTGCGCTCACCTTTCCCACAAAGCTGCTGGAGGCCAAGAGATGTGCCGAGAAGGACACGGCGAGGAACTTGAAGTGGCGGAGCTCCTTCCCGCTGTGCGCCTCCACGCTGAAGATCAGGTCCTCGACGTTCTCCTCCCGCTTCCCTCCCCGCGTGTGCCTCCTGTCCGGGGCTGTGGGGAGCACAGAAGGAGACACATGACCCATCGCTCACTCCAACAAGGCCATTAAAGGAATCGCATAGTCTTCAGACTGAGTGTCTGAAGTCAGGAAAACTCAGGAAAAGTCAGTTTTTTTTGTTTGTTTTTTTTTTAAATGAAAATGAAACTAAATTAAACTTTCAGTGGCAGGTGAAAATTAATCTACATTGCAGGAAAAAAATATGCGATTCAGATGAGCAAAACGTTTTTAAACAACTAGAAATAAAGCACGATATTGCTTTATGGATGGATGCTGGTCCATTACTAACTAAAACAAGAAAGAAAATAATTCATTTTGGATTTCTGCTGCTGTGTTGTGTCAGAATGATAGAAGCAACTCCACCCCCTGTGGCATGCAGGAGTGGGTGGGGCTCTTACCCTGCTCTTTGTCTTGGGGCAGGTCCATGAGGAATTGCAGGATCTTGATGAGGGAGGCGAGCTGCTCCTGCACTTCGAACTCGCAACACACAGACACCCAGAAGTCCTGGTCGCGCTCCAGAAACGCCTCCTGGAACCAGTAACGCCACCAGTCAAAGGCTGTCAGTCTTAGACTGAATTACCGAGGAGAGACTGAAGTGACAAATATCTGTCTGTGGCAGTTTACTGGTCTAGATCAGCTGAGCCAGATAATCAGTGTTCCTGTTTGGCTGGATCAGGTGTGATGCAAGCTGGGGTAGAATGTAGTCCATCCCCAGTAGGACTACAGAATCTCTTTCTCTCAGCAACACTGGAGATACCAATGCCCTAAAGGCACGGGGGAGCGGAGATGTGGAGACGGCGTACCTTCTCGGGCGCGGCACGTTGGCTGGCTCCGGTGGCGTGCTGCTCAAACAGGAGGAGCAGTAGGACCCAGAGGAAGCGGGAGGGCCCCAGTGCAGCCAGCAGCTGCCCCAGCAAAGGGAGGCGCCTGTGTTCAGGCACGTGGGGCAGGGCGTCGACAAAGACGCGTAGGACACGGGTCACCACAGCGTCAGTGGCCGCCTGCGAGCGGTCGCTCGCCCCCTCGTGACCCTGGTGGGAGGGGCCACAGGTGGGTGGGCGGAGACACAGTCAAATAAACATCGCAGAAAAACCCAAAACGCAACAGATCCAGGAAACTCGTTTTGGTGGGGGTTTATAAAGCCATCGTAAAGGGAAACGTACGCGGGTGAGGGCGGGGATCACGGCCTGAACGGTCCTGCTGATGACCTGCAGGCTGTAGGAGTCATCCAGGCGCATGACGTTAGCCCCCATAAAGGTGAAGATGGCCATGACATTGTGCAGGACCTTCTCCTGGAGGGCGAGGTAGGGGAGGCGGTTAGGAGGGCGCTGGAGAGAGTGCGTGAGTGCGGGACCGGGGCGTTGCGGGACTCACCGGGAACATCCCGGCTGCGGCGCTGAGCAGGAGGAGCGCGTGGTGGTGCGTTTGAGGAACGTCGGACGTTCGCACGCACTGCACAATCAGCTCCACGTTGAACTTGTCCTCGTCCAGCACGTCTGCAACACGGGGAGAGCAAGGAGTGACGGGACAGCCGAGCAAGCACTGGGTGGGTGTAGCGGTGGTGGGGGCGGAGCGTGTGGGTGCCTACCCTTGCTGATGGTGCCTCCGTGTGGTGAGAGCTTTTGGCAGACATTGAGGAGAACGCTCAGCAGCAGCTGTTTGGTGTACTCCATGTTCTCCTGCTCCGCTGACGCCTCCAAGCACCTGCAGCACACAAACAGTGGAGCGACACGCAGCTGAACTCCACCCACACGCAGCAGAACTCCACCCGAAACAAACGCCGAGTCACCACAGCCCAGGAAACCAGTCAGTACAGTATCCACACAAAGAAACCTCAGCCCATCACGAGGGCCAATACTAACAAAGGGAAAAGTTAAGGGAGACTAGTCACAAGTGGTTGTTCTTCTGGGAAGAAATGCTGTGTGAACCCAGTCTTGTGGTGTGGTGTTTGAACCACTGGGGCCATACCTGACCAGAAGGTTGAAGAGCACTGGGACCAACATCTGTGGTCTTCTCAGCTTCTTTTTGTGCTGCAGGAGCTCGAGGACGAGGGTGACCCTGGTCCATGACACGCCGCTCTCTTCAGGCACTGCGTCAGACACCTTCCTAATGGGCGAGAGAGAGAGAGAGAGAGAGAGAGAGAGAGAGAGAGAGAGAGAGAGAAAAACAACCTTAGTATTTTTGAGCTCTGGCTTAAGATAGGTTTAGTTGCCTGATTGGACCACCCGGGTGCTGGGGGCGTGGCCAGGTTTGGGTCAACCCACGGAATGGGCGCGGTCACCTGAGCTGCATCTTGCTTCGGCGGGCCTGCTGTATGCTTGGAGACACTTTGGGTTTGTTTGCGGGTGTTAGCTCGTTCGCTACCAGCTCCGCGTCGACAGTGATCTGGAACACATACGGTCGCGCCAAGCTCTCTTAGAACCCTTCATTACTCTTTATAACCACTCATAGTTAGCATGGGCTGACCCCCCGTTAGCACGGACCAATCCCCGTTTTAAAAGTAATTCTAATTATTAGTCATCTCTCGCGTCTCATTTAGTTAAGCAGTTGTCAAGCAGAGGTGGAGGAGGATGGGTCCCCTCACCCCTTTGAAGACACTATTGATGGTCTGGGAGCAGATTGGATCTTTGTTGTCCACCAGCAGGTCAAAGAGCACTCCCAGAATTCTCTGCTGGACCTTCTCATCCGCTAGAGCAGTGAAGAATGGCTTGGTGATCTGTATTCAGCAGGAGAATGAATAAAAAAAAACAATTCACAACACAAATAGCCACGTTCTGCATAAACAACATCCAGCTACACAAAGAAATGAAAGCCTGAATGCTGGAAGGAAAAAAGGCGGAGCCTGAAAGAGACGTGGGGCCTGGGCGAGTGGAAGGGTGAAACAGGGCAAAGCGAGGGAAGATCCGGACGGGAGCGAGCGTGACCCACCTGCTCCAGGGCGATGACCTGGATGCTCGCCATTCCAGGGCGGGGCTCTGAGGAGGTGCCCATCGCTGTAACGAAGAGCTCCAGGCTGCGGGGGTGTCGGGCGAGGAGTGGGGCAGACGCAGCGCTGTACTTGACTAGCAGGAGGTGCAGGAGCAGGGCCTCATCCGGTTGCAGGGGGGCGGCGTCCAGAACCCGCTGCTCGAGGAGGCGCTCCACAGCCGGCAGGAGGGCGAACAGGACAGGCTGGAGGGGGGCAGGACATGGCGGTGCTTTTCATTAAGTGTTCGTATAGCGTTTGCTCTGCATGTGTGTGTGTGTGTGTGTGTGTGTGTCGTACCTCTCCGTTGATGTCATGCAGGGCTCGAAGCAGCACTTTGGCCACGTAGCAGGGGCAGTCTGGGGACTGCACGCAATGCAGGAGCTTTTTCACTGCCTCCAGGAGCCGCGCACCACCCTTCCCTGACGACAGGGCGTCCTCATACATCCTGCCCAGAGCCTACAAACACACACACACACACACACACACACACACACACACACACGTCCAAAACACGCCTCAGACTTCCATTAATTTACTAGGTTCAGATCTTTCGGACGTAGGAACTCGGTGGTGGGCAGGGCACCTGGCTGAGGTAGGCGGGGTCAGCACTGAGCTCCTCGGCCGCGCTGAGCAGTTTCTCCACCAGGGGGCGATAGGGAGAGGCAGTGGTGGCGAACGGCTGGAGGACAGCCAGGGCTGCTCTCCTCACCTCCGCCACCGGGCAGCTCAGACACGCCAACAGAGAAGGCATCACTGAGAAAAACAAAACGCTTTCAGAACGGGTGGGGAAATGACATTAACCATAACAAAAATAATTCATAACATAGTAATAAAAATATCATTTTAATAATAATTTTTAAAGAGTATAACAAATTTGAATAAATGTAAATTAAAAACAAACAAACATAAAAAAAACATGGCTGCCGTGCACCTCTAGGGGGCAGCGTACCTGGCGAGGAGGCGGAGGCCAGAGCCTCGAGCGTGTGGGCGGGGACGGAGGCCAGCAGGGCCCGGCTCATGTACAGGGTGCGCGTCCGCAGTAACGGCGTGACCCGGAACTCCAGCTGGTCGCTTAGGTTACTGCCGTAGCCCCACAGCAGAGCCAGGAAGCTGAAGAGGTGCTCAGTGGCATGCAGGTGCACCTGAACATTCGCAGGGCAGCAGGTGAGTGGGGTCTCCACCAACAAACCTACTGACGCCAAGGTGACTACTGAAACAGAACTGAGTAAAACCAAAGCTATGCTTCCCAGAAAGGCTAGCCAAAGTAAAAAAATAAATTAAAAAATACATTCCTGGGACTTGGGTTATTGGGCATGCTTGGAAATACGTTACTCAAATTTGACTCAAATTTGACAACGAACAAATCAGGCGAAAAAAAAAAAAAAAAGACTAAACAAAACAAATACATCAGACATGAAACAATGGTGAAGCCCCCCACCCCTGGTAATCTTTCACGCGGCAAGCAGTTCCAGGAGGTACCTGGAGCAGAGGCTGGAGGAGGGTCCTGAAGCAGGGGCCCAGAGGGCCGGGGCCCGCCCCGCACAGCACCACGTCCAGCAGTCGACACAGTAGCTGCAGGTAGCAGCAGGAGCTCGTGTCCAGCTTCTCAGGGTTCCACCAGGGCTCGCCTGCAAACGCACGGCCAGAGCGTCAGACGGTTACCATAGAGACTTTTATAGTTTTTATAGTTTTATTGAACTATAAGTCTTTCTTCCGTTAAAATTTCTTGACTCTGAATCTCAAGGTGACGTCCCTGAGCTGCCTCGCCTCACCCAAGGTGAACGATTGGCGGTACCTTTGAACATAGGCTCAGGGCATTTCAGGACATCGATGAAGTGGTGGAGGAGAGAGAGGAGGACGAGGCCTTGTTCCCTCTCCGCCCGCTGCCCGGCGTGAAGCTTGGAGAGGAAGCTGATCAGCAGGTCGTCGGTGGGCGGAGACCGCTCCGCCTGGTCGTCAGACGTCTGGGGAAAGGGGTGGGGTTTAATGCGATTATGTTCAACA
Organism: Sternarchorhynchus goeldii; assembly: GCA_028565775.1. Classification (NCBI taxonomy): domain Eukaryota; kingdom Metazoa; phylum Chordata; class Actinopteri; order Gymnotiformes; family Apteronotidae; genus Sternarchorhynchus; species Sternarchorhynchus goeldii. The sequence continues at coordinate 15,764,866 of JAOXYF010000012.1, read as the reverse complement.
CATGATGATTACAATGGGGGCACTGGGAGCGCGTGCGCTAACCTGCTCCTCTCCCAGCGTGGCGAGATTCCTCAGCACAGGCTCCAGCAGGCCGAGGAGTGTCTGAGCCGTGTGGAGGTGTTGGCTCTCGCTTAGGGGCCCGAGAGCCTGGAGAAGGGCCCCACACAGCACCACGAACGATGCCCTGTCTCTCACGGCAACGGCTGGCCGGGCCAGTAGGGAGCACATGCTCTCAATCTGACATAAATGTGCACGCGCACGCACACACACACACACACAAAAGCACAATCATTAGCCTATAATGTTAACCTCTTTTCGTTAATAAGAGAACAACGTTGTGAGGGAGATCTCTGGAGGTTTTAGGCAAATTACTTACGGCGTTGCGTCTGGCTGATGGCTCCATTGAGGACAGGTTTATGGTCAGAGTGGTGGTGAACGTCTGGCTGGCCACGCCCACCAAGTCTGCTGCAGCCGCCTCCTCTAGAACAGTGCTGAGTGCTGTCCACACACACACACACACACACACACACACACACACACATTCAGCCTTTGCTAAGAAACCTTATAAGCCTGCCATGTAAATAATCTTTATATTTTATGATCCTTAAGATTGACATGAATGCGAGTGGGTACCTTTGGCCCAGCCCCGGGTGAGAGGATGCTGGGAAAACAGGCGGGTCTCGGACACACACAGCGCCAGTTGCAGCTCTGCGGACTCCGCCGCAGGATTGGTCACGAGAAGGAAGGGCAGCAGCTCCCAGCCAATCCGAGCGCAGAGATCAGGGCTGTCAGCAGTGAGGCGCGGATCATCGAGCATTCGGACCACCTCCTTCAACACCGGACACCTGCAGGACCACGATCACTTGAGAAGTTACACAACTGTAGTTCTAATGCTGATCCAGCAGAGGGTGCTTTAGTCCTCAACTTTACAAGCCTCTCACAGTTAAAACCACACGCTGTGCAGGGCCGAGGGAAAGTAAGCACAATATGCTTACAAACGTGGAGGCGTGGCCTACGTACTCACCATCGCCTGACGGCTGAAGGCTGGATTCGGTGGAGAACAGAAATCAGGGAGGAAACTGTGTTCTCGGGGTCCACGTGGTCTGTGTACAACTGAGGAACCACAATTACACAAAAACTACTGAACCAGTGTTTGAGAGGCAAAAAAACCCCAACTTTGATTCTTCTGATCAAAACAATGGTCTAACCATCAGTTTTAAGTAGATATAACAATATATAACATATATAAACAAAAACATGTAAAGCAAATGAGGGGCCTCTCACCTGTAGAGCTGTAACTGCTGACAACACGACATCAGGAACATCATCCTTTAATCTCTCCAGCAAAGCCGCTTTCAGGAAGACCTCGTCAAATCCCTCCCGCTGCCAACACACACACACACACACACACACACACACCTACCTCAGTATCTGCTTCATGGTGTAGTGAACCTCTAAGCAACTGTGTATTAACTGAGGTGGGGAAAAAACGGGACACCCACCTTTCCAGAGATGAGAATCTCCTTCAGATGATCCACAGCCATGTTTCTCACAGAGGACAAGGGGTGGTTAAGACCGAGCAACAGAGAGGTGTCTGAGTCTGGCAAAACCTAAACACACACACACACACACACACACACACTTAGCCAACGTATTGCAAAGTCTGTGCATCAAACTGCCTCTAGGGGTGCATGATTCTTCTGTTGACGGCAACAGTTCTGAAGCCCTCGGCACATCACACAAGAGGCTGTAAGCTTCTCCATATACCTGGTGTTTTCCGCAGCTGATGGTCAGAGACAGAAAGTGATGGAGAAGCTTCTTTTGCTGGTCTGAACTCTCACTCATACGGTCCTCGAAAACAGGATCCAGAGCACCAGGACACCTACCAGAGAGGGTGGATACATCACTGAATCCACAACAGAACCAACCAGAGATAACCCTGACCGGACGTGACCCAACCTTACCATGACAGAACCAACCAGACAACGTTCAGGTTAACACCAACTCTGACCCAACCCAAAATTAACTCGGCCCTTCAAGCTAAATTGTAACCAATCAGCAAGAAAACTATACAACTATACAACTG
>JAOXYF010000012.1:15752448-15762535 GCA_028565775.1 Sternarchorhynchus goeldii | reverse complement strand
GGGTTGTGGGTCGGGGGGCGTGGCAAGCCTAGTCTGGGCCAAGCACTTACCTCCCTGTGGTGTTCTCCAGATCACCATTAAGGGGAAGTGTTTGGAGGATGGACTCAAGGAGTTGCCCGTGGGTGGAGCCCTCATCCTGCAGATCATCTGAGTAGGACGTCATCATATGGATGTTGTTTTTAGTTACAGAGCAGAAACATTATACAAGTTGCTCTGTATAGCATCAATATACATGTGCTTTCTGGAAATCAAACCCATAGCTTTTGCTTTACTAACATCATGCTATCCTTGCTCACATCACATCAGCTAGAGAACGTACCATAAGCATAGTGGAGGTCCCTAGAGGTTACAGTAACGCACAATGACATACAGTCTGGATGTAGAAAGAGTTACCGTTCCATGTGATAACCGAGTGGATGAGGTTTGGTAAAAGATAACGCAGCAGTGGACCAACATCGTAGGAAGCAGCAATAGTCTGGAGGGTTGGCACCAAAGTGGGCACCGCACACAGGTAGCTGAACGCTCTGCGGATGGATGGATCAGACACAGCTCGATCAGTCAATCTACGATCAATCTACCACCCTCTGCCTCCAATGCTCCTAAAGACCCAGAAAACAAAACCCGAAGGTCGAGAGGCGACGAGGTCCCCGAAACTCACTTTGGGCCGACAGTGGCTTCCTTCTGGTTCTGTAGGAGGACGATGAGGCAGGCCAGACCCTCGGAGGCCAGCACTGGAGCTCTGCCCAGCGAGCTGCTCACCTGGGCGGCCAGAGAACCCACCAGCTCCGCCTGCATCACCACCCTCACGGCCAGCTGGGCCACGATCATGTAGCTGGCGGCTTTGTAGTCAACAAGTTTCGATTTCAGACCCTGGGCGAGGGGGAAATGCGTTGTTATAGTCGCGTAAATAAAGGTTAAATTAGTGAAAAACTCAAAGGCCCAGTTTTAACATGTTACTGGACTCGTGGTCAGTTATGACTGGGCCTACCTGCTGTACGTAGGGGAGGAGCTTGGCTATGATCGAGTCAGTGACCTTCTCCACTGCCTCCAGCGCTGTTACGATGGTTGCAACGTAGAAGGAGAAAACCACTCGCAACTGTGTACAGTTTCCATCACAAACTGCCCCTGAATAGGCCTAGGAGGATGTATACAACACAACGTTATAAACAGGCCGCCAGGGGCTTAGCTCTCTGTTGTCAAGTATATTGTCAGGATAGTTGTGGCCAGGTAAAGAAGGTCTACCTTGACTGACTTGGTCACCAAGCTGCAAATGAAATCCATGAAACCCAGATCCTTATAGCAGTGAGTGAGCAGAGTGCCTCTGGCTAAAGGAACGCCGGGTTTCTGAAGAAGTAGCATCATTGTGGTTTTAGTGCAATAACCCTCAGTGGCAGCTCAGCGGTTACATGTGATCAACCAGTAATCCAAAGGCTGCAACTTGCCCCACCGCTACCATTTTGGAGCCCCTGAGGAACACCCTTAACCCTCAATTACTGAAGATGTATTCAGTCAAACTTTTAATTTGCTTTGGATAAAAGTATCAGCTAGATGCAACAAATAAATAAATTCAGAAATAATGGTACATTTTAAACCATTATGACCATAAACCTTAAGTATTAGCATTCTCTTGACAACACAAAACATTTTACCTGAAGTCTATGCAACCAGTGCCATCTGTGGGTAGGATCCTCGATCTTTAAAAGCTGAATGACTCTCACAAACACTTTTGTTTCATGATATGGCAAGACACAGGCCACCAGGCTGTCCTGGTTGTACAAGTGAATGTGGAACCTGAAACACATTCAATAGAGGGAGAAAAAACAATAAGTGTTAAACAAAATTCAACAGAATAGCAAGTAAAGCACAAATATGCCCAGTTTCATGATATGGTTTATAAATACGGCTGGGAAAATGAGAGATGTCACAGAAGACATGACACCTGTGAACAAGCCACTCCAGACACTTCAGCGCTGGTTTAAGCAAAAAATATGGGGACAGGCGGGTGAGGAAGAGTGAGATGCCCTTGTCCAACGTCTTGTTGACAGCTTTGTCCTGCACACTCCGCTCCAAACTTAGCGAAGCATGACTGAACAGGGTCTCCTGAAACTCTGCAAACGCTGGTTCAATTCCCAGAAGCTCCTCGAGCCCAGTACAGCCTGCATAAGGAAGATATGGAGAATTATGTACAAGTCGACAAGAACAAACTCGTGTTGGTTCCAGAAACGCATAATGCAAATTTCTAGGGATGAACTGTTCCACTGCTACTAGCAAGTAGCGCCTGCGGATCGGAGGTCGCACCCAGCGCATAGAACGTGCTCCGGTCCATGCTCGCGGCATCTTTCGGATCGAAGAGCACAGAGGCGATCTCGCGCCTGCTGAGCAGATTTGGGTCGTTTTGCGGCAAAGCGAGCCGCTTCAGCTGGTGGGCTAAGGATGTCATCGTAAATACTTTCTGCAAACGAAAAAGCAAAACTACTGTAAGACTTCAAATACGGTAACTAATCAAGTTATTTTGTTAATTTAACAAACGAGTGAGCTGTAATCTGACTCCATCAATTTAGCGAGCTGTGTCCAGCGCTTGTTTACCCGTCGCCTTTCCCAGTAATCGTTTTACAAAACAATGAATGTTTTTTACTTGGCGCCCGCTTGTTAATCATCATTTTGTATCTTTCATTAGAGTCAGCTTTGTATAGCATAGCTAACAAGCTATCATAGCTAGCTAGCTGGTTCGTAAGATAAAAGTTATCGAGTGAACGTGTTATCAAACAAAGAATAACACTAAAACAAAAATACGTTTGCTGATTCATCGATTAGTAAAATCTGTAAGTTAGAGTAGAATTTGACTCCAATACTGAATATGACAACCAAAGAAACACATTTTTCCTACCTCAGGTCCCACATGTGCTGGAAACAATTTCTTCTTTTGTTTTGCAGTCAGATCAGCTGGTGCCGTCCAGGACACACCGCCACCTAGCGTGATGGATGTGCCATTACTTCGTGAGCTGTTAGCGGGTGTCAGTTACGTACGTGAACAAAGCGGCATCCAACTGACAAAAACTTACTTTCACTCTACCAAAGTAACATCGGTCTATGAATGTTTCATGTTAATTTTTTAATATCTATGCTAAATAACCGTAAATTAACTACAATACAAAATATTGTAAACGGTCTTTTGGATGTTTTATGCGCTCTTTTAATATTTACTTTTAACATTTTTCCAAGGTTAAAACTTTACAAGGTGCGCTAGCTTGATGAACAATGACTGGCGTTGGTGAAAATCTCTGCCAGCAGATGGCGCTGTATTAATAGGGCGAATCTGCCAGTTAAAGCAGATGGCACTCGGCGAGCAAATCAGCGCTGGGCGAAAGTATGAAGTATTGTACGTTTATTACTGATTTAGGAACAGCTTCTTCCACCCAAATCCCATTAAGATAAAATGCAAAACTGACCTCAGGACATAATTCGCCAGCTCATTCTTTACGAAACTGCGAGTATTGAAAAATATATTTATATATGGGTATTACACGGGTATTATACATACAATATTTACATTTGGCCATTATAATAAACAGTCGCGTTGCGCTGAAGGTAGTGAAGAAGCATTAGTGTTTTGCTTGGAAGATCTCAAAATGCTGTCTCGGCATCGCGTTGCTGGGTTAAAGAAACAGGTTACAATCGAGACAACAAACCTTTGCTTCTTAAAAAAAATCCGATCTAGTCACACAGCATAATAACTGTTTTATTACGGTGAAATACAAGCGCCCTAATTTCGAATAATTATGCCATGACCTCACCTTAGTCAATTATCAAACGAATGACAAGCAAAAACGCGGTGGGTGCCATGTTTCTGTTGAACAATGAAAACAAGCTTATAGAAACATGAACGCATGTGGCGAGGAGCAGCTGAGAGTTAGGATTGATCTGGGAGAAGTGACCTTCAGAACAGCCGTAAAATAAAACGATTTGCGCAGATAACTCAGATGAAACCGGACATGCTTTCATCCCGTACTACTGCTTGTTTAAAAGTGTTCTGCGCTACGGAGATGATGCTGCTTGCCTAATTCGGCGCGCGCTATGACCCTGCCGCGAGCTTTCTTTACAGCAGCGGTAGCAGCCGCTTCTGCGCGAGAGCCAGAAATCCGCAGCTGAGAAAATCAAGAGATCAAAATGATGTGGCGAGATGGGATTAAACGTCAACGGGAAAATTCCGGGATGCACGACCGCTCATCTTCATTAATGCTTTCGTAATTAACACGGCGGCGGGTGTTTTGCGTGGATTTTGCTCGAACGCTTTAAAAAGGGCTGATGGAAGATATATCGCTCGCCACCCTGGTCGTGTCAGGCTTTTAACGGATATTGTCCTTAGATTTGTCTGCATTGATCGGTCACTTTTTGCTACCTTTTCCTTTATTTTTCGAAAATTTCGCGCCAGTCCAGGACTTATTGGACCTATTTTCTTTCTTAGAAAAATCCGTGTTTTGGATGTGGGGGCCAACGCGACAGCAATGTCTTTAGTGAACCACGACGGAAAAGCGTAACAGACGATGATGAAGACCGAATCCTCATCCTCTAAACCAACTAGCACCACGCTACGGAGCCCCTCTCCGCACCGGAACGCGTACGAGGCGGGGATTCAAGCGCTAAAACCAGCGAACGATATTCTAAACAACGCCGCAAACGGCGATGCTCAGGATGGCAAATCGAAGCCTTCCACCCGCGGCCGCACGTACGGCTCAAACGTGCACCGCATCAAGAATATGTTCATGCAAATGGGCGCATCTTCTCCTACGGAGGGTGAGGCCCCGACGAAGGCGAACGGAGACAGCAAACCCGTTCGCCTCGCTCTCCCTCGGGCTGGAAGTCTGAACGAGAACGTGGATCACAGTGCGCTACTGAAGCTCGGAGCCACGGTGTCGGAGCGCGTGAACCGCTTTGATCCGAAAGCTGAAGGCGGAGAAGGGAGAGTGTCCTCCAGTTTCTCCAAGCTGCACGAGACGAGAAAGATCTTTGAACAGCAGCATCAAGAGAAACAGGCGGCTTCCAACCGAATTTTCCTGAAGAAAGAACGGGCTACCGGGTTTCAGGACGGGCGTTTGGATGTGGTGGCTCGTTTTAACGGTAGCACGGAATCCCTGGACAGCCTGGATACAATCGGCGGAGCCGGCGAGGCCGTGTCTCCCACCGTTAGCCAACTGAGTGCCGTGTTTGAGAGGGCCGCGGAGCTACGCAACAATCTGCACCGTCTGTCCAACACGCCCCCGCCTCCGTCGCGCGGAGTCACGGCCCGCGTGGGCGCGCTCAACTCCAAGATCATAACTAAAAGAGTGCGCACCTTTCCCCCGGGAGCCAACAGAGAGGACGAGGCGAGCGAAAACCACGAGCAGGATGGAACGTGCGAGACGCTTAAGGACAAAGAGCACGCGCTCTTCTCGGATAGCTGGAGGACCGGGGATTCCAGCGGCACCACGGAGTGGGACAGTGAGTCTGCTGAGAAGCTTCTATCTGAGCCGGGAAGTGACACAGTTTCTGTCAAACCCGAGATCCATGAGGCTCTTGCCAATGGAACAGTGTCTATCAACGAGAGATCCTTAGTGCCAGATTCGACCCAAATGAGCACCGTGGATGCCGAGCAGGCAGAAGGTCACCCCAGCCGCTCCGTGGGTGTCAGCAAGGAGGAAGACGAGGAGGACGACGAGGGCACCCTGAAGGAGGACCTCTCTGGCGCCGACCTGGTGGACATTAGCACCTACAGCGCCGTGGGGGAGGACTCAGGGGACAGCCAGGATGAGGATGACGAAGATGACGAGGGGCCGTACGAGGCCGAGTCCGGCTGCACGGAGGCGCCGGGGCTCCCCACGGAGGAGGACCCGCCCCCGAGCCGCAAGATTGGCTTCAGCACGGCGCCCATTAAGGTGAGGCGGTCGCACCGGGCCTGATCTGGGGCCTGTTGCCCTTAGCTCGCCGAGGCCATGAGCGAAAGTAGCACTCCTGATCTCAGGTCAGTAGCGCAGGGCAGTGGTGGAATGACATTACTAAGAACTACTGTAATAATAACTAGCACGGCTATTAGAAGTGTGTTTATATTGTGATGCAGGTTTACGTTCATTTATTCTGCAGCAGTGAAAAACAGAGCAGTGTTTTTGTCACTTATCAACTCTTTCAGATTAAGTAAGCGTGTCTCAGTGTGCGCGCGTGCGATAGCGCATGTGATCCTGTGCGTGTTTAGAGAGATTCGTCCGTTCCGCTGCTCTGCGTTGTGTCCCTCCTTCCTGCGTCTCACGTGCTGGGATTTAAGCGACACCAGAGGACATGCAGTCGCCGCGAGACGCAGAGATGTGGCGAGCAAGAACAGGAGAGAAGGACAGAATGAGAGAGAGAGAGAGAGAGAAAATTTGATGAACTTGACTGGACATTGCAGAGGTTTACCTCAGACCTTTTCTAAAGCAAATGCAAATCTGACAGCTCCGATTGGTTAAGAGCCAAGAACCTGCTTGTTCAGCTTTTATATAAGAAAGTCCTGGTCATGCAAATGTCCTCGATCATATCAGCCAATGAAAACTGCCATCCTTACAGCATCAGCGAGTAGCAGGGTGTGCATTGGACGAAAGTTTCCTGCAGTATTTGATGTGGCTCAAGATGGGAGCTTCACAGAGCACTGAAAGAACAGACAGACAGTGTGGCTCATTTCATCTCGTGCTGCGTGAGTGCGGTTGTGTGTGTGAGAGAGAGAGAGAGAGTGTGAGGTATGCCCACATGTGCAAGGTGCGTGTACGGATGAAGGTATATGTGTGTGCGTGTGTGTGGTGTGGAAAAAAACTATCTATAAAGGGAAAATCACGAGGAGGCATGGTGAAAAAACACCTCTTAATACTGGTGAGGAACCCAAAATCGCAGTGGAGCCATGAGCAGACAGGAGGAAGCTCTGCGTACACTGACCTTGCAGGCTTCTGCCGCCTCCACCTTACTCTCCACCCTTCGCCCTGCTTGGGTCAGCGTCTCTCTCTCATAAATATGTGCCATGTGTCTGGCTGTACACAGATCAGCGCCAATAATGGGGTTTCCATTGTGTGTAATAGGTGGTTTGAGGCCCCCACTGTAATACTCTCAGTTAAAGCCACTGTACTCCAGAGTCCCTCAGAGGTTGAGGTTCACGCTGGCCAGGGGTCACAGAGCAGGGGTCACAGAGCAGGCATGTCCTTTGGGCTTAAGTGGTTGTGTCACTGTCTCTCCTTCTTTTGCACTTCTCTCTCTCTCTCTCTCTCTCTCTGCATCTCTCTCCCCATTTCTCTCTCTCTTTTTCTCTCTGCATCTCTCTCTCTGTCTCTCTCTCTCTGTGTCTCTCTCTGGTGATCTAAGACCCTGATCTCACACTGGCCGCATTGTTCGCTCTTCTCTCTCTCTTTCTCTCTCTCTCTCTCTCTCTCTCTCTCTCCTTCAGTCCTCCCTTCCTCACCCGTTCATCCTCTTTTTGACACTCCTTACGTTTCACTCGTTCTTCTCAATCTGAGGCTCTGTTTCTCCCTGCAATCCATCTCTCTCCCCCGTCCTTCTTTCTCTTGAACACACACACACACACACACACACACACACACACACACACACCCTGGAGCTCAGACACAAAACCCACACTGTATTTCTTCACAATCAGTAAATGCTTATCGTTCATCTCTGTGATTGAGCTGTAGACAATGAAGGCTTATGAATGTCTATTTGGAGAGGAAAGTTAGGGTCCTCCGAGGTTACACAGTATAATTAAGTCATATATCTCCAGACAAAAGAAGCCCAAAATAGCTGTTATAGTGTTATTCAATCCTCTCCGAAGCACACGGCATACAAAGGCTGAGCTGGTTTGTATATTGCCTGTTAATAATGGACTCTGTTTCTTGTCGGCCGTCTGTGCTTGACACGAGTTGTTTCCCCATTTGCAGTGGCACCTACATTTGCCCCAGTGTTTGTTTCCATAGCAGGTTTTCTGGCTGTGGGGAAGACCTGGAGTGGAACAGTCGGGATATGGATGGGACCCTAAAGCATTGTTCTAATCTTGAATTTGAGGAAGGATTCCACCGTGTAGCCCAGAACTGTCAATGCCATTGAGAGGGTCTTACCTCATACCCTAAAAGAATCAGGTCACACGTGTGTGTGTGTGTGTGTGTGTGTGTGTGTGTGTGTGTGTGTGTGTGTGAGGGGAGAGCTGGTTAAACACCCAGCAAGGTGATGCTGTCCTACTTTTGCGTTTCTCTCCTCTCTGCAAGCACTTCCTCTTTCTAAGCGTCCACTTCTCCAGACCAGACCAGTACAGGAGAGAGACGGCAGTGCCAACCCTAGCTTCAGAGAAGACTGAATCATAATTGAGTGCTTATAGAGGAACACAGCTGGTTGAAAAGGGTGGGGGAAAAAAACCCTAGAAACTCCACGAAAACATTTCAAACATGCTTTCCTGCAGAGCGAGCCTGTATGTTCACATCGAGCTCAAGAAGCAAGAGATTGTTTTCCACCTCAGATACATTTTTCTTATTCATTTTTTTTCGCCTCTAAACGCCGGACATCTGGGTCACTTCACCCTTTAGTTTGGCCTCATGACGCTCGGTGGACACCTCGCAATTTCACGCATCTTTTTTTTGTTTGGTTTTTTTTTTCCGTGGCCTGTGGTCGCCTCCGTGTGAGTATGTTTAGCTCATCCTGTGTTCACATCTGTCAAGTTTATTTCTGAATGGCTTCCTGTGTGCCACTGAACTCCAGTCACAGCCCTTGTACTGGCTGTTGGTAAGGTGTGATGTGAGGAAACTTCAGCGCCGTCCCAAATAATCACAATGATTCTAAACAATTTCAAATGATCCTAAAATATCTTAAATAACCCTATATGTTCCTAAACAATCTGTTCACGGTGGGTGAAAGTGAATAAAGTCCTTCTGCGTCATGAGAAAGAGCTTTCGCTGGCTGGATTCTGCTTGTTAACACGCTTAAAGAAGGACTGCAATTATTCCAGATGCTGAGTGCACGGTCAGCTTTGCGCGCACACACACACACACACTCATGCACACATGCATTCACTCATACAAACACACACACATGCATTCACACACAATCACACACAAACACATTACCCTTTATCTCCTGTGTAGTTTCCATACAAATAAAGATTCATATTTTGTTACTAGAGTATTTGAATTTGTTAACGTTTATTTAGTGTGAATTTGACATGTTCACCATTTTAGGACATTACTACAAGGATAAGTAAACCAAAAGTCAACAAACAAAAGGAATAAATCTGTTTACTTCATTTTAGTAGCTGTTTCCAAGTAGTTGGAGCATAAAATGTGTAGCTTCCTCAGGAAGGCTCTGCTTAATGTGCCAGTGAAGAGGTGACTTCTGATTTCTCTGCTGTTTTATCACTACATGGATTCAAACATATTCTTTCTTTCTCTCGCACTCAGTATAGATGAAGTGTTTCCAGAAATGACTTGATTCTCCTTGGTTTTATTGCAAGTTTAGGTTACTGGACTGTTTGGAGCTCTTAGACAGATGTTATTTGTAGCTGTTGGATGGTTCTTTTGCCTGTTCGTGGTCCTTGAACTGTCTGAGATCTAAAAGGTTGGCCTACAAATGTGTTGTATTATTCTTCATGAGTTATGCAGTGAATCAGCGTCTTTCAGGTCTTTGTGTGAAACGACAGTCTTCCAAGATGCATTTAAATGCTTTCAGCGGAACATTCAGAGATGAACGTGTCACCTTCTCTTCTACGTCCTGGAGGTGGAAGAGTAACTCTGGGTCAGATTTGTTTTTCATGAGAGGACATTCGCATCGGAGGATCCCCGCGGGCAGCAACATGCACGCAGCTACCAGACACTCACGGTGCCCGCAACCCGGTTTCCAACAGCATGTTGAGTTTAAAGTGGACCGTGTTCTCAGAGGACTACGTTTAGACACTGAGACACACTGTTAGAGACACAATGGTAAAAACACAGTGACACACTGTTAAGAGGGTCCAAGAACTGCTGTATGGACCAGCAGTGATGGACACACCAGGACTAGCGTTAAATGTCAATGGGGCGGAGCCAGGTGGGGGTGGAGGCAGTGGAGGTGGGGG
>JAOXYF010000012.1:15716226-15727941 GCA_028565775.1 Sternarchorhynchus goeldii | reverse complement strand
AGTAGACCAGACCAGGCCTGACTATATTAGTAGACCAGACCAGGCCTGACTATATTAGTAGACCAGACCTGGCCTGATTTATTAGTAGACCAGGAGTGGCCTAATATATATACTATATACATTATAGTATATCTTAGCTCGAATTTGGAGGCCAAATGAACTTCTTGAACTCTTTGTTATTTTCCAAAATCCATTCCTGACCTATTTTTGCAGTGTAACATGGCACTTTATTGTATTGAATGGGTCCCCTGCCATTAGGGAATACTGCTGTCATGAATATGTACTTTGACTAGAACAACAATACATGTCAAAGCCAGGACCCAAGACACACACACACACACACACCAAGCCATCCACAGGATGGGGGAGGAATAAAAATCATGATTCCTCACATCAGGCCACTTTCTTCCATTGCTCCATGACCTAGTTCTGATACTCACATGAATTGTAGGTGCTTTCAGTAGACAGGAGACATGTGCACCAGTCTTACCAGTTTCTATCACAGAAAGCATCAACTTTTACAACATTCTGTGCTACAGTGGCTCTTCTGTGCGACCAGGCTAGTTTTCACTCCTCATGTGCCTTAGGACCAATTTGCCCATGAATTTGCCTATTTTTTCTCAACAATTTTGAGAACTGACTGTTCACTTGCTGCCTAATGTATCCTACCTGTCAGTGGTTTTAATGATGTGGCATATTACACACACACACACACACACCTTTACTATGGCTGTTTTATTCCATGCTCTAGATGCCAATTTGATTCAAGGGCGATTAAGTCATTGGCATGGTCTGCACTGGACAAAGAGACGGAAGACAAGGAAAACATGATGTACTAGTTTGCAGAGTCTGTTATCTCGATTATGTTCTATTGGATAGACGTTGATGATGGAACATGGGGAATATGATCTCTACAATTAATACTAATGTTTCACTGCAGTGGGTCATCAAACAACTTACCCTGCTAACGTCAAAACACTGTTGCCATAGTGACAGTGACCTAGAGAGATGCTTTTGTTTTTGAACCTTTTTTTAAAGCCTAATGGTGGTTTAACATGATAATTTTAATGTTAAACTACCATTAAACTAAATTCTTAGCATCAACAAAATGTACTGATGTTGATGTAAAAATATAATTGATTTGTATTTAATTATACACTTAAACAATAACTTTGTACTTAAAACAGCAAAACACTGGAATACACTAAAATGGGAGGTAAATAAATACAATCATATGTAATAGTGAATAATTAAAAGCAATTCAGAAATATTGGGTGCTGTGAATGTGATTAAGACAAATCCTTTACTAAATTTTTAATCACAAATGCAATGTTATGTGTGGAAAAATCAGATGAACACGAACTTGCATGTGTATGTACCATAACATCTCTGTGTCTAACTTCTTCACTAGAGGTTCCTACCTCTGGCATCTTTTAGCTGCAACCTTTAGATCCTTATTGCTTCTTGTAATGTTCTCGTGCCGGTGCCCTTTTAGAACTATCCTAGTACAGAAGTAACTATGAAAAGTAACTTACATCCAAGATTTAGAGCTAACCTTCTGGTCATGAGGGTGATTTTTAGCAACAATTTTTTTTTAGTTATTATTAGTAACCAGAACAGAACATTTCATATTAATGAAATTCTAACTTTAGCATCTGTAAAGATTATTTTCTGCCTCGTTCTCTCAGAAACAGATAAAAATGTGCAACTTGTTGAAAAGAGTAACTGATGTCTTTGCTTTTCTGGCCCAAACAAATGCAAGAATGGTAATTAAAGACAATGTAAGGGCGGGGTTGAGGGAGAGGACGACGAAGCTACTGGAAACATGGTGGTTTGCCAGTTGCCAGCACAGGGTTGCCAGTGGCGTAACGATCACTCAAACAACATAGAAAGAACACAATATCAAATATATAAACAAGGGTTGCACGACACCAGGTATTACCAAACCGGTTGTAAGCAAGCAGCAGCAAAGAGACTGGAAACAGCGTGGTAACAGAGGCTGCGCGCACAGTCGGTAAGCAAGGCTAATGTTCAGCACCGAAGGTATTGCGGTGCAGTGCTATATAGTGCTCTCTAAACGAGGAACAGGTGTAGTCAATACGCAGGTGATTGGGAGCGTGGCAATGGCTGTGACGATGATGTGGTGGGCGTGGCCCGCTGGCTGGGTGCCCGGCGCAACGTGACAGACAGAAGATTAATGTCAAAATCTATTTAGGACACACAACACCTGTAATAAATAATTAAAATGTAATGAATTCTGCAGGATGGCTTAATCCAGTTGTCACATTATAGCTTGTTTTTCAAGCACAATAAAAAAGCTGCCTGAATTTGGTGTGCAGTGAATCACCTTTATTTGAAACATGTACTTTGCGTTGTGTTTTACACAGGCATTTGCTGCAAATAGCGTCAAGTTAATGACATACCATAAAAGCTCCAGTAATGACCATACTGATGAATTGACTTTTACAGTGCTAATCTTTGAACTTCCAGACTTGCATTACCACCTACTGCATTCAGTGTTGATAGTAACCAACACCAAGGATTTCACTGTGAGAAAAAATTTCACTGAGAGAAAACCTTAATCAGCATGATATGCTTGCAGTATTGCAGAACATAAAATGCAAACGAGAAAGGACCATTCAAATTGTGTATTAAAGTGCGAGTTAAATAAATCAAGGCAATATCGTTTTCTGTTTTCTTTCGTTTTCTGTTAAACTCTCTTTTGTTCGCTCTAAACGACCCTGTATCCTGGCTGTTTTATTCTCCCTCACGGCACACAACAGTGGCGACGTGATGCCTTGAAAAAAGTCAAGGCTCCAGAGGTGATGAAGGTGAATATCGGCGAAGACGTTTGATTCAGTTCAGCTCCAATGTGTTTGAATAGTGCTTTTTTTAAAAAACAACATGTGTTTCGCAGTGCAGCTTCACAGGTGTCATGTAGACAGAGAGTTCGGGTCCAAGATCATAATGAACAACCCAAGGTGACAGTGGCCAGCAAAAACCCTGAGAGAAAGAGAAATTAAAAAACTTTGAGATAAACTAAGCCTTAACTAACCACGAATTAGCTAACCACCTAATGAATAAAGTTATCTTTTGCTTTTAATTTTAAATAACAAAGACCAATGTAACAAACATTTGACAGAGATATTCAGATGATTTGGTGATAACTAATTAGTAGTTTCAGTCTTCACATCTAAACACAGTCTAGCAGGAGAGCCCTGCCTTCAGATGCTGTGGAGCTATAAAAAATAGTTTTATTTAATTTTATTTCTTAATTTTTAAGCAGGCTAGGTGAAGCACCATGCAAACATCATCTGTGCTGATGTATCACTTTTTTCTTATACATTTAATTCCCTGTCAAAACAAAAAGTCAAGTTCTCTCAGGTAAGAGTCTCTGAACCTCTGTGAGCATTTTACATCTAGTCGAACCAACCAGAGTAAAGATGAGAGCAGAACAAGCTATGGGAGTGATATCAAAGTACCTTCCAAGGAGACAATGTATAACAAAGAGGAATAAATCGCAATGCTTTCAGTTTGCTTGATTAAATGCTGAAGATGTTTTTGCATATTCACAGTGTTTCTTAAAATGTTCCTAGAAATTGTTCATAGAACAACTTCTATGTACCATGTGATTATAAATCCTAAAACAATCTAAAAGTGTATTTATGTGTTACATGAGGGTAAGAGATGTATACGCTCAGTAAATATTGTCTTGTTCAGAGCCTGCAGTTCATCTGAACAGCCACAAGATTCACAGACTTTAGGTGTTAAAAACAATGGTCAGCTGATTTTTCTTCCTGCAAATAAATACCTGCATATTATGTATTTTTGTATGCTGAATCCAAATATCTTTTCTGAATGTCTTTACCACCCAGTATGTTCCAGTATACTCATATGTTATTATGTATACTATTGATAAGCAGTACCAAGGAGGCTGGATCCCCTTTACACTGACAGGCTGCTGGAATGCGTAGGCCAAACGAAGGCAAAACCCAAACACTGTACATTTTAGAAGTATTCCTGTAAACATTATAAATGTAACAGCCTGATTTATGAATAAGTAATAGGTAATAAATGTATAATTACTGTGATAGAAACATTCTGAAAATAGATTCACAATTCGCATTAAATGTAATATAAGTTCTGTCCATATACAGGTGCATATCAATAAATTAGAATATAATTGAAAAGTCAGTTTATTTCAGTTATTCAGTTTAAAAAATGAAACTCATACGTTATACAGATTCATTACACACAGAATGATACATTTCAGCTTACAGCTAATGAAAACCCAAAAGTCTGTATCTCAGAAAATGAAAATATTACATAAGACCAATTAAAAAAGGGATTTTTTAATACAGAAATATTGGCCTACTGAAAAGCATGTACAGTATATGCACTCAGTACTAGGTAGGGCTCCTTTTGTTTGAATTACTGCATTAATGTGGCATGGCACGGAGGCGGTCACCCTGTGGTACTGCTGAGGTGTTATGGAAGCTCATATGCATTGCTGGGTCTGGTGTCTCACATCTCTTGACAGTACCTCATAGTTTGTCTGTGATACCATGGTTATTAAACCAGGTATTGGTGCTTTTGGCAGTGTTAGCAGGTGCCAAGTCCTGCTGGAAAATAAAATCAGTATCTCCATAAAGCTTGTCAGCAGAGAGAAGCATGAAGTGTTCTAAAAGCATGAAGTGCAGCCTGGTTGACAGCTGCACTGACTTTGGACTTGATATAACACAGCAGACAAACACCAGCAGATGACATGGCTCCCCAAACCATCACTGACAAAATTTACTTTCAATAATCCAGTCCTTTTTTTCCTTAGCTTAGGTAAGATGCTTCTGACATCGTCTCTCTGGGTCATGAAGGGTTTGACGCAAGGAAAGTGACAGTTGTAGCCCACGTCCTGGATACGTCTGTGTGTGGTGGCTCTTGGAACACTGACTCAATTCCTTGTGAATCTTCCCCGAATTCTTGAATGGCCTTTTCTCGACAATCCTTTCAAAGCCGCGGCCATCCCTGTTACTTGTACACCTTTTTTCTACAACACATTTTCCAATCAATGACCTTTTGTGGCTTACTGTCCTTGTGGAGGGTATCAATGACTTCTGGACAACTGTCAACTCAGCAGTCTCCCTCATGATTGTGTAGCCTGCTGAACCAGACTGAGGGACCATTTAAAAGCTTAGCAAAACATTTAAGTGTTTTACGTTGAATAGCTGATTAGAGTATGACATGAGTCTACAATATCGAATTTTTTCACAATATACAAATTTTCTGAGATACTTCTTGGCTTTTGGGTTCCTATGTTCCTCTGTAAAATGTTCCTCCTATGTTCCTCTATAAGATATTCAACATTGATGCATACTGGAACATTAAACAACAGAATGTAGACTATGCACGGTATGCTATTTCATTGCATGCTGTATTCAATGGCACATTCAAATGCTTGTGCAGATGGCACATCACAGCATGTTCATTATCTCCATGCAATTAACTACACATCCAAGGAGCAAAAGATGACAGAGCAGACAGAGGGAGAACCATAAATTGGTTTAAGGGGCATGTTAACACCCCCAGGAAAGCAAACAGTGATTAAGCAGGTTGTGTATCTCTGCTTGAGAGTCCTTCAATATTACACTGACAAAGCAATTATGCATACCTGCTGAATAGCGTGGGTTCTGCTGATAGTCTACAGCCAGTTTATTGATTTTAGCCTGCAGAGGTTCAGTATGTTGAATACACAAAATTCACGCTGCCAGCATCCTCTGTGAGCTACAGACCACTCATTGGCTTTGCTGCATGTTGGAGGATAGCCAAATGAAAATGTGTTGACTGAGTATTATTTTAAGGTTAATGCTATTATGTAACTAAATGACAATACCTATATAGTGACAGTTATGACCTATGGTTAGTACAATCAACCTGAATCCATAGCAGGTTTAGTCTGGAGACTATTAGTCTGGAGGTTTATGTCATGGTTCGTTACAGAAAGCTATATATGTAAAAGGTATTAAAATTTATAGTGAAGTACACAAGATTTCCAGAGAATATATTAAAACTGTTGTGACGTACACAAGGTTTTCAGAGAAACAGAATGTTTCGGACAGAGGTCATGTTGCTCTGGAAACCTTATGCACTCTGTGACATTGTGTACACAGGAGCGTGAAGCGAGTGGGTAGGGGGTAGGAAAAAAGACAATGTGTTTATTAAGACTATATAAAAACATAGTGATAGATGAAAAATGAACAAATAAATGTAAGAGCATCAGGAAGCAGGACACAGGGGTTAGGTAAGTAACCTAACCACAGTGCAAGAGAATGGCGCCTGTGGGGGGTTTAATAGGGAGAAAAAGAGATTGGGAACAGGTTAATGGAATTAACTAGGTGATTGGAAGCATGGTTAAGAGCGGTGATTCACAGGAGTTTCTGAGTGCCTGTGTGTTCCTGGCAGCCGGAGAGTGACAAGAAGTACATAGTTATATGCCTGAAATACTGAACTATATCAAATTTCAAAGGGTCTGATTATATATACAAATACACTAACAGCCTATTTCTTTAGATGCCAGTTTGGTTCAAAGACAATTACATTTTGTCATAGGTGTTTACTATGAATAAATAAAATGAAACAGTAGTCATAATGCATAATGCATAGTCATAATGATGATAATTGTGTCAAATTTGGGTTGTGTTGGGTGTGTGAGTGTATGAATCACCAGTATCAGGTGAAAACAGTTTCTTAACAAATGGGTAAAGTACCAGGTAAACATGTAGCAGTTTGTGTAGTAGTTTGTGTAGCAGTTGGTGTAATAGTTTATCCCAAAATAATGTGTAGCTCTGCGTCCCAAAATAAGCCCATGTTGTAAATTGGTGGGATTTATGATTTAGTCTGGAATATTTTAAATTTAGTTGTGAGTAAGCATTATGTTCAAATTGTTAAGGCTTTTATTTATTTAGCTATAAAGCCTTCTGATAAAAGGGTTTTTGTTTGTTTGCTTGTTTTTGTTTTTTTCAGATTTGTTTATGTACCCCTCCAATGTATTCCTGTCTGATTAAGTAGGAATTACATTGTTATAATAAAAAAAGAGTTCAAATCTGTCAATTGAGTAGTTTAAGTATTTTTAGAAGGATAAAAGATCCAGGCTCAAATTAATGTGAACTGAGACTGTTTTAAGGCCCTCAAATTTGTGTTATATATAAAACAAAGTAGTATATTGTGGTGGGGTTTCAGCCTTTTATTTGGTGAGTCTGGGTCAGAGGAGTGGTAAGACTAGGTGGAAATATAAGTAAGCAATTCAGATTCTCCGTTCAGACCATTTGAAAGTACACATGAAAATCAGTTATACATACAAGAACATTTTTGGCTACCATTAAGTACTTTAAAATGACTACTTTGTCAGTTTAATGCTACTTATTAAAGTGACAAGTAGCCTAACACAAGCATTGCTTTTAATATTACACTATGCTGTATCTTTCTCCTGTATTCACCTGGCAGTTGGTTGGTCTTTTAAACTGTAGGCTAACTCGACTTCTCTAACATAGCTACAGAAAACAGACTTAGCTACAGACTTTCCTCTACAGAAAAACAGGCAAGGGTCAATATTTATGGAGTAAAATACATGAGAAGGGAACCTAGCTTGTTGAGAGGACAGCATGGGAACAAAAGACCAACATGTTTTTGTTGGTATGTTTATTTTATGCACCTGTAAATTTTGCCTTGTCAAATTTTTGTTAAAACTCAAAACAAGATGTGGAATTATTTTTTCCTTTTGATTAAGAGGTAAATCTGAGAGACAGGAGACTTAATTTCATTCTTACCATTATATCTTGTTTCTCTCTTTAAAAAAACCCAGAGACATTAAGAAGATCTCTTTCTAATTCCCCATTGCTTTAGGGCATTGCATATTAACTTATCATGACTTTGATAAAACAGTTTTTTTCGTTTATCAGGTTTATTCTTTAGTCACTGATTCTCTACAGTTGATTTAATCAGCCATAAATATGCACAAACTACATCCAGACAAAAACCAAAACCTTCACATAGTTCTCTTGAACCACCTGCAAAGTGTTCCTACTTCTCCAAAATTCGTTTTATTCCGCACTCTCAAAAAAATGACTCAGGACTCAGAACAGGATGAACCCCAAATAAAAGGCATCAAGCTAACTCTGATGGAGCCTATATGCCCTAACACCACTCCCCAAGCCTGGCACTTATTTCTATTTCTCAGAGAGTCCTCTGAGGTGTACCTTGAGGTGTCCTGCATGTTCCCCATTTGGCAAGGAACATCATATCACTCAGAAGGAAGGGTGACAGTCCATGCAACTGGGCAGTAATGATTGATTTTTATCTACGGGTGTTGCTCTTAGTCACAGGTGAATAGCAGAAAGGCCTTTGGATCAGATATGTTCCTGCCCTGCATTTACAGGATAGCACTGATTTATAACATACTCCTTCAAGGTTCTTTGAAATAATCAGATTTATGGCTAAATCCTCAAAGTTACTCTAAGGAATTTATAAAAATTAAGATACAGACACTCGTTACACTAATAATATACTACAATAAATATGCAAAGGATTCAAAAGTTGTCGTGAATCCCACACAACTCCCGATACTCAGGCAGTTGCTGTCTCGCCCACATCTGCATCATCTCTGATAAACCTCGTAGCACAGGGTTGAGTTCGGCTGAGTTTTAACCAGCCCTGCCTCTTCCTTATTTTCTCCGTTTTCTACCTTTAATCATTTCCCTTCTTGTACCGCTCATTTCTCCTTCCTCCTTACAAAGTACTTCCAACGTCATGATGCATGCCGAGCGTTTCTCATGCCTTCCTGCCAGCCTGTGTGCTTTCCTTCTGGTCTTCGCCTCCAGCCTAAGACCTCCCAGACTCTGCCTGCATGTTATGAACCTGGATCAGAACAACCTCAATAGTCCAAAGTTCTGGAAAGTCAGCACTCTAGGTTCAGTTTCTCTGAGACGTGCTCCGCACATTTGTATCCTGCTTATTTCCATATTAAAACCTCTCACACTTTGATCCTGTTGTTTGTAAGGTTCTTTCTGTCATTGCAAAAGTATTGTCAAATAACACAGAGATGCAATTAGACAAAGGATACTGTTAATTTTGGGTGATCAACAAATAATTACTGATTAATCATTGCATGCCATTAAATCATAATAATTTAACAACTTTCACATCACATAATTTATTGTTTGTTTCTTTCAGAAAGGTCTTATTGTAGTCTAAGCAGTCCTACGTTAGTGAGCTGTTTTATGTAGCACATGGGTCCTGGGGAAACATTGTCTCGTCCCACTGTGTTCTGTACTGCATATGGTTGAATGACAATAAAACTGCTTGACTTGACTATTGGCCTATAATACGCTGTGGTTCCTTGGTAATTATAAATAAAGATGAACAGACTTTATCCAAGGAATATTCCTGTCTTTGAGGAGATCAGATTGGCATTGCTTTGGAATGCATTGACTGGATTGCCGAATACAACCTGTGCAGTTTTTATGGTTATCTAGGCACTAAATATCAGGTACTCCCTGAAAAACCCGTTAACCTAAGAAATGATTTCGGGAACTCTTAAGGAGATGATGTAAAAGAGCCATTTTCACTTACTGCTGACTCCCATGCCGATTTGCTCGATGATAAATCAGTGTAATCAAAAAGCCCATTTTTGGTGCATAGCTTTCTGAATTCAATTGTCTTTTGATTTCAATATGTTTGCATTGAATGTGATTTGAATTTTATTTATTTACATTTAGATGTCTAATTTTGGATAATTTATCTAACTGAAAAACAAAGAGTAAAGCATTTTTCCCCTTAGTGCAGGGGTGGTTGGGGGGCGGGGTTAAACCACCCCACCCCACCCACCTTGTGGTGATGCATGTTGCAGCATCTTACACCCAGCAGTAACAGCAATATTCCATTTGCAGATTTCAAATAACAGTGAAGAAGTAGAAGGTTACACAAAGTAATTTATTCTAATTATGATTGCATTGACCAAACAGGTTACATGTTTCTAATGTTTATATATGGATTTCCCATCAGGGTTACTCTCTAATAATGTTTCTGATTATTTTTCACATGTAAAGGTGCACCTGATTCTAATTGAACTGATGATTGCCTTTCTGTTTAATTTCAGAAATAACAATAACAGAAATTTGTGTAAAATGTAATTTTTCAATGCTATTTTTAACCACAAAATTATCAATATCGATCACTGATATTCAAGTAATTTTATATTAAAAATATAAAAATAAACCAACGCTTTTTTTTAGTATATTGGGATGGTCAGTAACTCCATCACTGTAGTCCATGTAATAATGTAGTGCTACAAGAGGAATAAAAACAACATAGTAATTTGCATTCTCACATCCACTGTTGCATCCTAACCATTTTTACTGCTTTCAGATAATGTCAAATAAACAGGGAAATGTCTGCCAGACAGGTTGCGCTGGTCTCTCAGCTCAACAGCTGTGAACACTGGAATCCTCTGTGCAATGCATATGATATGCGGTCATAGTTTACAAACATCACTGTTCTAAAGAGCCAGCTAATTATGAACCAGTTTTCTGTAATGGTAAGAACTGGGACTGTAAGCTTTTATCAATCATACAAATGTCTTCAACGGAGGAAAAAAAAAGTTTCTGTCTGACAACTGTATAAAATTTGCTTAATAGTCCAAATATTTTTTTTCACTCTAAGGAGGTCTGCAGATAAACTCTAAGGAGGTTTGTTTGTTGTACCTAAAAATCCAAAACTTAGAATATGGAACTTGTCTCGTCTCATAACCTTGTCTACCCAATACATCCAGAACTTGGTGAACTGTGCCTGAAATTTCAGATTTTTTCTGATGATCTTTTTTTAATTTGATTTATCTGGAGATAGACAAAAAAACACAGAAAGCGAGTAGTGAGTATATGGTGTTCAGAGGACAGAAGTAACCACTCCCTTAGCCTGTCATCACACAGCTTTTGTGTGTGTGTGTGTGTGTGTGTGTGTGTGTGTGTGTGTCTTTGTGGCTGTCTGTGTATATTAGTGGCTGTGTCTGTATGTGTCTATTAGTCGCTGTTTGTGTGTGTATTAGTGGTTCTGTGTGCTAATGCATCTGCTTGCCAGTCTACCGTCTCTTGCATTGTGTGTCATGTTTTTCTTCATCAGTAAACATTGTGTATTTCAACCTTGCCCCCTCAACCTCACAGCAGAATGTATAAATAATATCTTTCAAGCTTTCAAGACCAAGGGCTGACAAATCATTAGTAGAGCCCTTGCCTACTATCTTTAAGTATCTTTTATACAGAAATAAATGAATTAATGAATTTACACCTATATATTGCCTTTCTGAGAACCCAAGGATGCTTAGATATACAAATAAATGCATCTTGCTTTGTGTACTCCAAGACATCTATGTAAAAGCAAAACATCAAAATCACTGTGGTAAAAACTGCCTGATGGATTTCTTATAGCACTCGTCTATTGGCGGGCTCACTATCTTTAAGCAAATTTGAATAAATCTCTTAAGCCTTAAGGTCCAGGGTTAGGGTTAGGGTTACGGTTAGTGTTATATTTATTACACCCTCAAGCATACCAAGCTGTAGCACAATGCTGTATTACATTCCTCAATTACTTTAGGCCATTTCACAAAGGCCTTGAACTGCTGCTAATGATGCCAAGTAGTTTAGGTGTCCTTGGACTCAGAATTGTATTGAG
>JAOXYF010000012.1:15681739-15716126 GCA_028565775.1 Sternarchorhynchus goeldii | reverse complement strand
CTTGCTCACTGGGGGCTTGGACTCGGACATTTGTAAAGCTGCTTTGAGACAACGTCTGTTGTTAAAAGCGCTATAAACATAAATAAACCTGAACTTAAACGTGTTGTTTTTATTCTCAAGTTTTATTTTTAGTTTTTTACTGAAAAATGGCTTCGTATTCAAAAAGGTTTTTGCATTCAACCTGGCCATTTTCTGTCATAGCCTGATTGGCACAGCTGATATAGGTCATACACTAATTATCAGTCTGTGGCTCTCTAGGATGCAAGTTTGACCTGTTTTACAACGCTGTTGGAAAACAAATCTAGACATTCATAATTGCTATAATTCTTTTGGGGCTATGTGTGTTTATCAGAGTCGCATTTAGGTGTGCATAAATTACCCATGTGTTCCCTTAGGAGTCTGATATGTTGAAAGGATGCCCTCATTGGTTACTGGCCGTATTTCTATGTGACACTACAATATTTGAATAATTATCACACTTCTAACATGCTACAGGAGTATCAATTGGTTCTTTGACATTATAAGTCTCATAAATGTAAAACAGTTGCAAATTAAACAGAAGGCAGAATAGAAATTAAATTTTATAATAGGATATTAACATTAGAAGGAACTACACATAGCCTGGCATTTCATAAACTGTGAGGCAAACAGAGACCATAGCTGTTGCATTCATAGGAACAATAGAGGGCACTGTGACCTAAATTTGCTTAGAAGCAACAGCTGGAATTTACCCAGTAAATGTGTATAGTGTAAAGTAGACCTCTGGGAAAGTTTGAAATTATGAAGCAAGTTCAAAAGTTCATAGTCTTAGGTTTAAGACGTATTTTAGGTTTAAGATTAATGTATGTCTATTCTGAAGAATTAGGTTTAAGACTGTTATTTTTATTAATCTAATGCCACAAAAGGAAGGGTAGTAACATGCAGTAATGAGTGTTTACCTTTAAAGATTAAAGATTATGAAGAATATAGGGATTATAAATTGTTTATTTGCCATATGTAATTGGGCAGATTAACATTTTTTTATGAAAAATTGTCATTCTGGGTATTTAGATGTTTTGAAGTACTTCATGGCCTTGAGTTTGAGACCTGCAGACATCACCTACCTTCCCAGGTGCTCTGTCTTATATGAAATGGAGCATCACTTATTTGTTCTGAGGGCTTTTTTTTGCCTAACTCAGACTAACAGTTTTAAGGAAGTGTAATGCATGGAGATCGGCTGATTGACTTTGCCAGACAAGAACATTTTGAACCAGAATTTTCTATTGATTTCCTTCTTGTTCTTCCTTCTTAACAATGCAGAAATGGTTTGTTCTGACACAGAAGTTGATTTCTGAGTATGTCTGTGATTGATTTACTCAGATGGCCTACCCTGGTGGTATTGATACTCTTTTGGTCCTGATGTTGAGAGACAACAGCAGTTCAGTTTTATTTGCGTCACACATTCAGAATCGACAAGGTCACAAAGCAGCTTTAGAGAAGTCAGCCTTACTGAGCAAAGCAGGCAGGTAGCAAGGAAGAGCCCCTTCCTAGGATATGACAAGGAAATACGGAAAGCAAGCAGAAGGAGATTCCCTCAACTCTTAAAGGGGGATGTTTGAGTTTTGATATAAAATTTACAGGCAAGATTAAACAGATATTTTCACTCTGTGTATAAGAATATGCAGCAACATAATGCTGGGTTTACATCTTGAATTTTGTAATGTGGGCTACATGATACATTATTGCGTTGTCAAGAAACAAACAAACAAAACAATGGTGCAATTACCTGTGGTCTATTGAAAGGGTGCAATGTATAAAAGAGTCATTATTTCAAATCCATTGATGCAACACTGAGTCAAAACAATGAAAATCACTTTAGTTACTTAAAGGCTACAGTGTTTGTTGTGGTTGTTGATGTTCCTGAGATGAATCATTTGGCTAATTGATAATCTTAAGTGATGTCTGGCTCCAGTAATGAAGTCCACAGATCAAAGTAAAGGATCAAATCTGATGTGTATCTAGAAGATCGGATCTGATGTGCATCTAAAGGATGTGCCAAATATACATTGTGGTACATTTCACTGTACCACTCAGGAAGATGATTCTTACTCCCTGTTTTATGTGGAGGAGAGAGTGAGAGAGAGAGAGGTCCCTGTGTACTGTGGCACACTGACATCTGACTGTGAGATGTGAAACCCCTGTGTTTTCACCATTAAACATTCATATGTTGACTCGCAAAAAAGAAAACCAGTTGCATGTGAAAAATGCACATAGCTTTTCATCTCAGAGGCAGAGGGGGACAAGACAGTGGGGGCAGCTTACACAACAAACACGCTGAACAACTTTACTTTCACTAGCTTGATTAAGCTCTCGGTCAGTTTTAAAGAGTTAAAAAGAGTTTTTCAATAAGAACCCTTTCGTGCAGATGTACACTTGGCAGAACTGTACCCATTCTTCCTTTGTACCTTTGTGTGCTGTGTTAGAGAGGAAATCATTCTTTAATTCTTTTTCATGAATATCAAGCAACTCCAATGAAATTGACCATATAAAATCAAACAGTATGAAACTTGCATGCTTGTGGAGAGAGAGCAAGTCTCTTTGAATGGTTGGAAGCACACCCATTCCTAGCATTCAATACCAATTGTATAATGTTTTAGTTTTATCTTTCAAGGTTGGGATGGACAACACCCGTTTATTTGGGTTTTTTTTTGGGGGGGGTTGTCTTGTTTTTACTTTCTGTAGGTTTTTTACAAACTCAAATATGTCAAAATCAAATCACTGTCCTTTTTTAATGTGGAACAGCCAATGCATTACTTCTAAGTAAGACTACTATCATAAATATGTTTTCAGGATGTCCAAAATTGTGCTTGTGTAGCAAGAGTCTTAACCAAATCTAGGTTAGAATTCAGTCAAAAGGCCCCAGTCAGAGGGAGTTTCATTTTAACACTTTTTTACATGTTTACAAATGTGTGACCATTTCAACCCCAGTGTGTGTGCAGGAACATGAACAATCATTCTGAACATCTTTCTTATTTTCTTTTTCCATTTCGTAATGCAGTTTTATTTTGAATGGCTTCATACCAAAGCTTTGTGAGTTCTCATGTAATCCTAGCTGTATGAACAACTGTCTGTCTGATATAAGGATCTCCTCAGAAAGAAGTACCCTTCCTATGTTCTGCACAGGTTCCTTCTATAGCATTTTGCCACCAGTGAATGCTGTTTATGCGGTAAAATTCATGACCTGTGTTATTGTATTTTGTTTTCTGCCATATTGCTTGACAGACAGGTGTTGTTTTGTAATGTAAGGTCTATTGAAGCGTGCGTCTGTGTGAGGGTGGATAGAAATCACCTTAAAAAAGGTATATTGCTGTAGCACATGCAGTAGAAACACAATTTGTGAAACAGAAGGGAAAGAGTACAACTCTTTTGTACCATTTAACAAAACCCCAACACATTCCTGAGAGGTGTGGAGTAAGTTCAGGCAAGACAACATTTTTGTAGTATAGTCAGATCCCTACAAATATTGCAATGATGAAAAAAATTATTTTGAAGCTCTGAACATCAAGCTTGTCATTTATAGTAGCTTCAGCAATAAACCTCACATTCATATTCCAGGTCATCTAAATTAGGCTTCCCATGAACATAGAACATCTATAACTCGTTTATCCAGCTAAATATAGCAAACAAAAATGTGTGGCAGTTTGGTTGTTAAAACGTAGTCCAACTTCACATATAACAGTTTATCTTTACATTTGCTACCAATAAAACCAAGGATGGCAGTCCTCACCTACTAGTTTTTCAGGTATGTGCTGATCCTTGGGTTTCTAGATGAATGGGTTCTTAGATATTTGTCAGAAACTGTCCACCCATCCTAGACTCACTGTTATAAAAACTCCACAACTACATTGAAGAGGCTTCTTAGACTAAGAATAATGTTATAAAACAAACTAGTCAGGCCGCCCAGTGGAGGATGGGTTCCCTTTTGACTCTTGGTCCTCCGAAGGTTTTTTCTGCTTATTCCTCACTTATACTGTGTCATGGTGCATTTTACACAGAGTATGGATAAACAGTAGTCATAAAGGTATGAACTTGGTTACCAATAATGTTTAGACACATTCAGCATAGCTGTTACACTACACTGAACGAGTTTTAGAAAAACAGCTTGCCACCTTTATGAATTGTAGTCATGTGCATTGGTTCAGAAAATCTTACTACTAAATTAATGAATGCAATTTGAAGTATTAAAGGATTGTGACAAAAGGGTTTTTATGAGATGATGGGTTGAAAGAAAGAATAGCACAATATACTATACTGATCCAAATGAAGTTCAGTTTTGTGCTTTGGGCCAAAAGTTGAATCTGTCTTAATGGGTTTCTGTTGATATAAGGATGCAAGAAATAAGGTTAGGTAGGTGCATTGGGGTCAGTGCAAGACTGAGTAAACAAAGCATGTGTTGCTTTATATATTTCACTATTTTGGTCAAAGTGCTGATGTTGTTTTGTATGTTTTATACATCACCAAAACCTTAACTTAGAAACACACAACTCATTCTTTAAAACAAAAAAATACACAAACAAAATGCCAAACACAGTGTTTGTTGCATGACTTGCAACAGCTTATCATCCACTGTGGTTTACTTAACATCAAATAAAGCACCTCAGCTAGTGAGTTGTCTGGATGAGAGAATTTCTCTTAAGAGGAAGCTTAAACTTTTAGGTCACTACTCTTTTGGAGAGCTTTAATATTCCTACTACCCTTCACCACTCTTATTACCCAGCACAAGCTAATTTGTGCCTTGCTATAGACATTTTGACCTCCTATGGATCACAGTTGCAGGCTCTATATGCTCAGATGCCAAAAACCTGGGCTTTTTTGGTGCAAATTAACACTCATCGGTTCATTATGAAAACGTTCAGGGTGTTAAGCTCATGAAAGAAGCTGGGGAGGTGCCACTAGAAACGAAAGACGAAGGGATGTGTCCTTAGCATAGGTACCTGCCATGACAGTCATCTCAGTGACAGAACTGGCTCAGTTAGAGAGAGTCATATCAGTGGGAAAGCAGGCACTTATATTATTATTATTATGGGATGGCAGGCACTTATATTATTATGCATCAGACTATTTCGCTTCCTTGCAAACGTATCCCATGCCCTTAAAAGTCATCAGATATGTTCGGCTTACAAATTACACATAGATCATTCCAATCGGTATCTTTATGGCATACCAGTGTGCCCTTAAAATACATTTTCAAAGTCAAAATGCATTATTTGTCAGCAGATCTTTTAAAAAAAAAACAGAAAAAGATGTTTGCATAACTATTTAACCCCTTCAGACTAGACCTTCACAGAACAGCTTTTCTTCTGGAGGACTTAATCTTATTCCAGTTGGTTGGATGAGCCTGGCAGACTGTGCCACAGTGTCACAGATTCTCATTTGACTTGGCCATTGCCCTCTTTTTTTGCCATTTATCCACTCCTTTAGGAGGTTATTTTGTAAGTCTTTCCTGACTTGTCCATATCTGTAACTTACAGTACACTTAAGAAACAGGGAAGACATACCTCAAGGCTCTTTTCTGTACTACAGCCCAGATGGTAGAACAAACACCCACAGGTTTTCTGTACATTAGAGTCTTTTGTTGTCTGTAAGGCCCCTTGTTGCAAAATTACAACATCACTTTTAGCTGTACCAAAAACAAACTTGCAAAAAAAAAAAAAATCCTGTAACACCACCAAGCCATGAAGTCATTCGACTTGGGCACTTTTCTGCATACACATCTCCCTCGTTTACTGAAGCAGATATCTCAACACTGAAGTAAGTAAAATCCTTGAATTATTTTTTTGGGTGATAATTAGAATGTCTAGAACATGTAATCACTACATTATTGTTGAATGCATGCACCAACTTAGATTTTGAGCTTGTTATGTCTTTGTTGTAGTTTTACAACGTTGGGTGAGGATGGTAGTCAAAATGTGATATGCACCTTGCATAATGCATAGGGACATAACACTTCTCAAATGTTCATATTGTGAAATACTTACTTATTACTACTAGAAACATAATGTAGATGGTTTTTTTATCTGTCAAGAACAGATTTGAGTAATTCTGAATGAAAACATGATTTGTTGTTGTGGTATTTCAAGCCTTTCCAGTAGCAGTATTTGAAACTTTGGCTGTATTTTATCTGTAAAAATACATATACATATGTTTTCCTGGGATTTATTTACTCAAATATCTAAAGCCAGACACTGGTTGTGCAGATGGTTACTGTATGGGTGTAGGGAAAGGTGTGAACATTCTTGACTGTATGGATATAAGTGAGCAGGGGAATTGCAAGTATGGTGCATTGTTCTGGACTCTGTGGATCTAAGTGGTCTGGGTGTTCCTTTTATTATGCTGATCTAAGTGGCAATACAGTGCATTGTGTGACTTGAGTGGAATGTATTACACAATTAGCATTCATTTGCATTGAAATGATTAATATTGTAGCATTCTCTAATCCTTCCCACTATTATTTCAGTTCCAGAATGCTATGAGCAAGGAAAACTGTTTACGTGAAAGATATCATTGAAGCTGTTCAAAATGGAGATAGTGATTTTGAAATGGAATCAGACCAGACCAGTGAATCACGTGATGAGGAGCTGGACAAACAGAACCAGGCACCCATAGATTGCCCAACCGCTGATGATGTGGAAGTTGAGGCAACTAAATCAAGCCAAACAATTTATCGGAGACCTGTATCTGCCCTGAGGAGGTTATGTGTACCACCAGTGGATGTGCGCAAGGACATGGTCACACATTTCCCTGTAAAATCAAAGAGAGGACGCTGCAGACACTGTGATAAAGGCTACACCAATACCCTGTGCAGAAAGTGTAGTGTGCGTCTATGCTTTTCAAATAAAATGAACTGCTTTTTGGAGTACCACTGTACATAAAAAAAAGTGGTTGTCACCATTGCTTCCCACTAATCTGGGTTCTGTCTGCTTGTCCTGGGTCTGTAACACGGTTTTTATTCTTATTTTTTTGGTCAATAAATTAAGATTCATAAAAGTATGACTGCTATGTGATTATTAATAATGATATTTACTGTTAAAGAGCTTCATAAGCAGTCCACAGTGCAAATCAAGCCTTATTTGTTCAGTATATTTGTTTTGTCAGCGTGAGTGCAAATACACAAATTCTGCTTCTATCTAGGCCCGATGTTGCAATATTGCAACATTTCTGTAAAAACTTACTAAAACATAAAAAAATTGGTAACACTTCAATTTCTGCATCAGAGGACCCCTTTAACATCATTAGAGAGAAGAAAAAAAATTTTTGCACTTTTTTCTATATTTGGGTTTTATAGACTAAAGATCTACCTTTTAAAGAGGTACTAGAATGTTCCATAGACACTTCAAAGCACTTGAATCTTCAACAATCCTTCGCTTCGTCTATATAAAAACAAACAAAAAATGTATATTGTATATCTATAAAATGTATATACTTTCTTTGTTTTCCGTCTTAGATCTTCTTAGAAGGATTCGTTCCATGGAGTCAACTAAACACTGCTGTAAGTTGCTTTGGACAAGAGCATCTGCTAATTGCTATGAACATAAATGAAAATACAATGGTAATTATGTGTTTCTAGAGTTACTGAACAGTAATTAAGAGATGGCTAATAGATTAAGGAATAGATTAGAGAATCTTCATCACAAGGTAATAACATATTTCTTTACATGGTTATGAAGTTTATTATCAGGATTCCAGACTAAATTACCATTATCAAGCAAGGGGATATAAGATGGCAGAAATTACAGTCCTGCAAAACAAGCTAATGTATCTTTAAATATACATACTGTACAGTACATACAGTACAGTACACATCAATATAGTACAGACCTTTAGAGTACAATGATGATAATTACATATTGGTTATTATTGTTACATTTCCAACTTGGTTGCTCTCCAACCAAGACTGGTATGGTTATTATGGGATATTTCTTATTTAATCTTAAAATAAAGACAATCAACAATCAAGATCAACTGGGACACACACACACACACACACACACACACAGGACAACGCTTGTTTTCAAACACCATACAATAGAAAATTTCCATTCCATGTGGTGCACTGAGACCAACACATAAAGAGTCTCTATCTGTGAGGGAGACAGTTGTCGTCTTTCTGCTACTTTGCCCATTAACTGTTGGAAAATGGCATTAAAACTATCCAGTAAATGAAACCCATAATTTTTTTTTTAAGATTATTGTTTTTGAATCGTGGATAAAAACGTTTGCCTTGAATCCATAATGAAATTGTGAAGACATGACATTGTGTTCTTAAAACCAAGCTTCATAAAGACACGCAACACATATATGGGTTTCCTGAGCATATGTCAAGTTTGATGACAAGTTTATTTGCCATCTCTAATTAGCACCTCTATAATCCAGTGCCACCTTGTGCAGGGTTGCCTTTCCAATGAATATTTACTGATTTATGTAATTTCATGTCTCCTCATGAATGTGTCTAAGAAGAATCAATCTACTTCCAAACTGAGCTAAAAGGGATAGAAGAGGGTACAAAGCAGTAAGAATAACATGAAGGTTTTCAAAGCCTTCAACGTGTGCTCCAAATAAGAGAACCATTACAGCAAATTATCATAATATGAATGAGATAAAAGTGTAGTGAGATAAAAGTACATGTCAGGTGTGCTTGGGGGAGGTTTGTTCCTGAGTATCAAAAAGGTAAAGATAAACTGTTCTCAAATCAGTGGTACATGTGCCTCTATTGTTAGCGTTCAGAGATAGATGTGCCCTGTGATTCTCTGGATTTACAGTAATGATGTCGAGTGACTGAAGAGGCAGCCCAAATATATCTGCAATGAATAAGGTTAGCCTGAAGTGTAAAAAGAACCAAAACCACAGCATCAGGGCTAAACAAATGTTTCAATTTTAAAATATTTTAAATTATTGACACAAAATTATACTTTTAAATATAATATTTCACTGTTATTCAGGCTTTTTTAAAATTCATTTGTCTTTTGAAGCAAAGGAAACCCATTAGTGTGCAGTAAATTCTTTTTTGAATAACATTGTGTTTCTTATGCAAAGTTCATTTAAAGCATTCAGCTGAAATTTTTATCTAAAGAGACTTACAATTGTGAATGAATACATTTTGAGCAGTTGAGAGTTAAGGGCTTTGCTCAGGGGCCTAACAGTGGAAACATTTTGGCAGAGGTGGGGTTTGAACCAGCAACATTCTGATTACTAGTCAAGTGCCTTAAACAGTGAGCTACCACTGCCCTTGCGCTACCACCAAGTCCCTCACATATTCATAAATTTCTGATTAAGTTGTTGTTTTAAAAGGTTCAAAATAATGTCTAAAATAAAATGATTTGTGAAACCATGGAAGAGCTTTAGCTGAGCACTCACTGTTAATTTTGTGGAACATTAGACTTAAAATTTGAATTCAACCCCTTTTTCACAGTTCTGTACAAACAAAATTTGCCCACATTCCATACAAACAAAACAATATACTACAATTCAGTGGTCATGGAGATGTTAAAAAAAAAAAAAATAATAAAAAAAAAAAATATATATATATATATATATAAAATATGGTTACACATGTTTCTACCTGACCCCCTCTATCCATTTACCATACCTCCTACATTGAAATATCTATCATTTCAACTAAAGTGAATATTATGTACTATGTTAACAACAAAATGTCCTGCACATATTCCTATCCTAAATCCGAACTAAGAAATAAACTAAACACTAAAGACAGCCACCCACTACATTCCCTATTGCCCCATTTTGATCTGGTCTATCTACTGGCTGAACGGAGAAACGAATCAAATGATATCACAGCTCAGAAACATGTATTTGTGTGTGTAAGATAAGGATCAACCTAAAACCGCAGTTCTGGCAGTCATAAACCATTATTTTGATTAATATAATGATCTCATGTGTTCTTGGAGATAAAGTGTCATCCTCACAAAGATGCCAAAAATATTGTTAAAGAATGCACACAAATATACACAAGAAATGAGACGGTCCTGGTCAGCTTTAGTAACAACCAGTATAAGCCTATAACGGGAAAATGCGTATGGGGATTTTAAGATTTTAAGCAAATATCCAGAAGGAATACATGGAGATGCTGCATGTTTTAGTTATTAGCAACCTATGAACAGCAGTGACTGTGATGACAGCTATAGAATCAGTAGTCCATAATACCTTATGGATTATTCACCTGGCTGAACAGTTAACATTCAGAGTGCTTTGGCTGTTTCGATGTCCAGTAGAAGAAACAGTTCGATGACAGGGCCGAATAAGGATGAAAGAAAATTCAAATAGCTATTAGCAGGAGGCGGAGGATTTTTGCCAGGTATGTAAACAAGCCGAGAAATGAAAGAGAATTCAAAGTGCAGCTCCTGCACTGAACCATTAGGCCGAGGAGATATATGACATTGAAGTTCATGAGCTCTCCACTTAAGAGTGGCCACAGTACTTTAATAAAGAGCTCGTCTAATCAAAAATATATGTGGGGATGATTGAACTTCATGTGACTAAGAAGAGACATAGCAGAGGTCCTCACAATAGATAACTAGATTGGTATGTTTCACAGTCAGTAGAAACATGCTGTCAACCATATATATATTCATATATCCACACATTAGCAAACATCACCCAACAGTGTAAAGAGGCAGCAGGTTATTGGAATAATCAAGAGTGACAAACTGCGCCACCTGTTGGTTCCTCTAGGAGGGGGCGAGGGGGTGGGGGTGTAGGATCTCCTAGACTGACCCAATTACAGAAGAGATGGAGCAGGGAAGGGGTGTGAAAAAAGTAACATAAAAAACTCATTATTAGAACTCCAGCAGACACACCTGAATAGCAGGCTGATCCAGGAGTATCATGTCAATGCTGAGATCTTTCTCATAAAAGCATCACTGGATGACAAAACACCCATCCTTGAAAGTTCTTTAAACATAATTGTGTGTATTGTGACAAAGACCACTGGCATGTTCATGTTTTGTGGGCTCTGTGATGCTTTGCTGGTAGCTCTTGAATGCTGTGGGTAAACGTAAAGGTTAACATTCCTGATAACTCCAAGGCTGGCTTTGTTATCTACATATTTAAAATAAACAATTTATGTGGATGAATTCTTTTTCCAGTCATAAGTGTACACTATGGAAAGAAATCAGTTGAGAACAGTAGCTCCAGCGATAACTATGGGTGATGGCATGTTAACTCTTGCCGCTTATGGCTTGTTGCTAAAAGAATTATGAATTGTGGAGAATTAGATCAGGTTGGAATGCTAAGCAGGTGTGATGCACACAAAAGTACACATTTCTAAATCACAGTAAAAAAGGAAGAGCTGTTACCCTTTCACAAACATGTATTGATGAAAAACTGTTAAGTTTCTCCAGCGCCTCTAGGGGGTGCTGTGATGGTAGACATGGAGTAGTAGCTGAGAAAAGTATAGTTATCTGCAGACAAAGAACAGCCTGCTTTGAGGAATCACACTTATGTCTCCTGTCTGGTTTCCGTACTTCAATAGGCCATAATTCACTTTTATGGTTGCTCAACCCTTGTGACCTGTAACTCTGTCAGCTCCTTTATCATTTGGTGCCACTGGGTTCTGTTAAATCCCGAACTGAAATCAATGGCATGGTTACTGGGAAAGTCTAGGTGCTGTAGTGAATGCAAGAGGAAGGCCACAAAATCCTTATACCTCTCCTTTGAGTGTAGGAGATTCACAAATTATATATCTAGAAAAGTCATAATACTTAGGACAAGTTATGTCATAAACTCGACATGTGTAGCTTTGAGCCTGAGGTGACCTTTCTTAAGGGCTAATACAGGAAAGTCAGTGATCCAGATGGGAGCCATGGGTTGTTAAAGCAGGTGCTTATACTTTAGCACCAACTATCACTCATCTAGTGAATACCACCTACCACTTGGGTCTTGTACCTATTAAACAGGACCCAAAGGTTCCTCTCTGTCCTAAAGGTTCCAAGTTTAAAATCACATGTCTTATTAAGTAGAAGCATGAAAAAACTCAGAGGCCTGACAAGGCTTTTGAACCCGTGGACCATGGACCAAACATTATGCACTAGACCCATGTCTGGCTGTACTGGATTCACATCTGGCTATACTAGATCCACTTCCAATGCTCTTTACCTGGCTTTCATAACTATGTTACTGGAAGAATTCTGATGGTAGTAGTGGCCAGTAACGTGCACTGTATTAGATATGGAAAGACGCAACATTAGGGGTTCCACTAGGTGGTGCCGTTTCACCATACCAATTTCGCTTCAGATGGATTTAAGGTATGCTGATGACACTGGGTTGTGTTACTCCATTAGCCTCTCAAGTGCAAAATATCTCAGCTGACTTAGTGAGGATGTACACACACACTGAAGAGGAAATGAAAACAAGCTAAACATGTGTTTTTCAAAGGTCTGCTAGGCATGTATTATACCTCAGTCATAATGACGGATCAGACCTTGCCGAGCATATGAAAGTACATTTTTACCTGATGTATTAAAAAGAGCAAGCCAACATGGAGTTCAGAAAAGGTATATTAAAAATAATGAGCATGCTTAGGCTTGGGGGAATTATGTAGATAATTTATTTGATCTGCAGACAAAAAGAGAGAAGGCTACTGTCAAAATGATCAAGGATTAATGCATGCCAAACTTCATGCTCTCCGGCCTCCAAGTAACTGGCTGGTTTCTGTTTAAATACTAGTATAATAGTATAAGTATTGAACTATTCAATGCAAGAGAGAATAAGCCTAAATAGACTAAAGTAGCTGAACCAAGCTAATTATTCTACCATTGATGAATGAAAAAAATTAAGTAGTTTTTAGTAGGTCATCAGAATGGAAGGCTAATCCAAAAGCAGTTGAATGATATGCTGGCCTTACTACTGCTATAAACACTGATTTGGCTGGTAAAACTCGAATCAATGGACAGATCAAACGAACCGTGGCACAGTATTTATGACGTGCAGTATTCATATTATACCAAAGCAATGTGTCATTTCTCGCTTGGATGGACTGACAGAGGTGGACTCACAAAGTCTGTGAAGGTGTCTGGAACTCCGGGCTCAGTAGCCTGCTACAGCTAGTTAATTCTGTTCTTGAGATCATCCTTCCCAGCCCCATCCTTCTTGCCTGTTTTTGGTCTAGGTGATTAGAAACTTCTAGAAGTTTCCTTTCACCTCTCTTCTTCCCTCTTCCTTCAGGCAGAATGAGAAACCAGAGTACCAGGCAGATATTTGCCTGATACAAAGCTTTGAGGTAAAGAAAAGAGAGGGTAGGGATGTTGTTCATCATTTACATTTTGCTTTTAATCTGTGGAACGCTTGGCACAGCTGTTCTGCCATATCATTTGTTTATTTCCATCACTCTCACGGGCAAAACCTGTGAGACCTGTGAGTTTATGGGTCTGGTGAGGTTGGTGGGAGTTCTCTTGCTAACCTTGTAAAATAAGGTTCTGACTCAGTTAGAGCCATATTTCACATTTTATGTTATATTTG
Organism: Sternarchorhynchus goeldii; assembly: GCA_028565775.1. Lineage (NCBI taxonomy): Eukaryota > Metazoa > Chordata > Actinopteri > Gymnotiformes > Apteronotidae > Sternarchorhynchus > Sternarchorhynchus goeldii. Next base: position 15,702,614 of record JAOXYF010000012.1, on the reverse strand, counting down.
ATAGAAATCTGTCAGACTGGTTTATATATAGGATGTCAAAGAACAAAGAAGGTTGGCAAATCTCAAAGACACTGTTAGATTTTTTTTTTTTTTTAAAGAGAAGATAACTCCAGTCAAATTCTGGACGTTGCTGAAAAACAAAAATGTTTTAAAGTTTTTTTCATAGGTCTGTCAAAGCCAAGTAAGCAGGCAAACAAACTAACAAACAAATCCCACTGAGCACCATAGCATGTGCCTCTGTGTCTGTTTGGGATAATGTGCCAAAAAATATGTCTCACTAGAAAAGCATTTTGTGCTGTCCAGCACTGAGAGGTGAGACAAGGAGGTCTGAAAATCAAAGTGTGGTGATTATCGGCCATCTACCATCTGTCTCTCACAGTGGGTCGGCTCGTTGTCTAGTCTGGTGCTGGCTGCACTTGAGCGTACGTGCATGTGTGTGGCGTTCCTGCAAAAGACTGGCTTACTTGTGGTGCATTTCTCAGTGGCTTTGGAGCATATCGGCACAAAGTCACAAGTACAAAAAATGTTAATGGCTCGAATATTTTGAAATTCAAGAGATATGCTATCTCTAGCATTCCTTTCATTGTTATGGGATTTTACAACTTCCTGAAATGTTTTTAGTGTCTGCATCACTAAAAAAAAAGCCAGTGTAAAATATTTTAATCAGTAACATAACTCCGTAGGCTAAACTCTTGTTAATTAAGTTCTCATTTAATCCCATTGCTATGTACCTCTGTGGTTTCACAGGGATAACAGTGGTCAATTGACAGTGTTTTCACGCTATCCCTGCAGAAATTGTCAGATGTTATTCAGAACTGTAAATCAATTTCATTCCAGGTGCGAGTTCCTGTGCCCTGTTGTTCTCTGGTGCGGTGATACCAGTAAGCGGTTACTTTTGATTGGTCAGTGGTGACAAAGTCTGATCTCGGTGAAGATAAGACTGAAGTCTGGGCCTGAGGGGGAAGGGGAGGGGGTTGGGGAAATCAATGAAGTCAATGGGTAGCATTTAATGTTTGAAATGTTTTAACTAATTGAATCGACACCCTCTTGCTCTATATCTAGTTATAATGGTTTGTCTTAACAGAAAATGTGTATGTGGAGGACTAAATCAGTGTGACAGAAGATGACATCACACAGTCATGTAATAGTACTCTTACCAGTACTATACATTTAATACATGTAATAGTACTCTTACCAGTACTATACATTTTTAAATGCATGCCAATTAGCACAATTATTAAATAATATAACAGCTGCATATTATATTGCATGCTTGATTTTGTGCTATGCTGTGGAACTGGGCTACCACAACTCATACTAAGTCAGTGATGGCTGGATGGTAGCCAAAGACTATTAAATCAGAGTCTGTGTAAATAATGTTACTAGATTTAGTGGATCTTTGTGTCAAGCAAATTAGCACACATCATATTAGTGCTACATATGAGTCATCACCTTTTGCAGGGATATGATAAAAACCAAAATGTAAAATGCAGCCCTTTGTTCCTTAAAACAGAAGATCCTGGATTTTTAATTTCTTTCATGACAGCTAATAGCTTATTTCTCTCAGAATTTGTGTGCATATTTTTTTTTTACACCAATGTTGGCAAGTTTCCTCTCTGCCAGGATACTCCACGCACCTGACAGGGATAAAATATTATTATCTAGCCTACATTATGCAATATATTGCTTTGTGTTTACTGCAAAATGTGTGATTTTCTTTCACAGCACAAAGGCATGGATGTCTTGAGACCCACTGTTGAGACGCCCAGGATGTTCCATTTGCATGTTTCACCATGGAAATGCACAGGGTCTATGTTTGAAAGGGCTGTATACAATTCACAGAACCTGAAAGCTGTTTTTGTTTCTGGCCCTGGAACGTTAGAACGCACTTTTCCATAACGACATCCATCCACTATAGACCTTTCCGTAATGATATAATAACTATACAATAACATAGACGAATCATATGGCACTCATAGCAAATACTGTTTTTGATGCATTAAAGGCATTTGTAACCAACTCTTATATGTGGATCATATAAGACATGGCTACCCTTAATGTTCAGTTAACATTGGATTTGATTTAATTGAAAACACCTAAAAAATATCAGTGCATTAATAATAATGCTTGAACACTACATGCACGAGACAGAGTTAAACTGTATTATTTTTGGACTTTTTCTGAACAGTGTACATATTTACACATACCAGTATACTTGGGATTTTACACAGTCTGGGTCACTCTGTGTCTTTTACATATCCAAATCATGCATCCTGTCTGTGTAACTTGTTTGCACTTTGTTTATTAAAACAATTCTGCTCTCTTTTAATAGTTCTGTAACCACACACTGCTCATGAATCTCCACCCACTCATCACACACATATCTGGCCATTGAATCTTATTCTTTAAGACAAATACAGTAACAATATGTATGATTACAACAGAACAAAAGAATGTGAAGAAAGAGAAAGGTTACAAAAAGAAAGAAAGATGGGTATGTCCAAGGTCTAACAACTGCAGACCTTGCAGTAGTACTGAACTAGTCATCGCAATAGCACTGAACTAGTACTAGTACTAGTGTGTGTGATCAGTACAGCTGATGTGTGGCTGATTGATGGAAATTGGTCTTATGCAGGAGCATGACCCTGCTTGTACTACCACCTTCATTAGTCAGTTTTGAGCTTTTTGTGTTCTTCATTCACATAATACCCAACCTATTGAGAACTGGTGCCACAGAGAGAGCAGGAATGAGGGTTATATAATACATTTGATCTTTTCTTTACTCTGGGTTTTGCCTAGAGTTCTTGCACAAGGCTCAGAAGCCTTTCCCCAATACCTATGGCTATGGGTCTTCTCAGAGATACAGCAGTAGTTCCCCTCCTGCAGGGACCAATGTTGAGGAGCTTCAGAAGGGATGTCAGATAACATCAGACTTGCTTGTAACTCAAAGGGCTTAAAAGAATGAAGAGAAAAGGAGTTTGACATATACATATGAAACTGGGAAGATTAGTTCAGAGGTATGCTCTGAGTGTTAATAGGAACACTTTTATGGGCTTAATCCATATTCATTTTAATATGTACAAAATTGTTCAGGTTGAGGGAACAGTGTATGCATTTGTATGTATGTGTGTAGACCACTGGTAGAATAGATGTGTTACCACCCTGCTGAGAGATACTACATCTGACCCAACATAAAAGTCTCAGTAGTTCAGTGGGAGGGAGACACTGTGGAATGGACAGTAGAATCAGAAATAACACCCCTTGCTGTGCTAAATCTTGTATGCCCAAAGACATTCAAGATTGTTAACAGATGCATGCACTTTAGGTGAGAGATACCAGCAGCGGTAATAAGGCATAATTAAAAGAATCCTTAGTCACCAAAGCATCACATCACACTGCATAGGCCCAAATGTGCAAATTGGTAAAAACAGTTTAATGTTAAGGAGAAATGATGAGCAGCCTCTGCGCGTGTGGCTTTTATATCTCAACTATCTGTGTGTGTGTGTGTGTGTGTGTGTGATGTGTGTAGATGTGTGATTCAAGTTCACTGAAAGTAACTATTAAGAAATGACTGTCGTAGCCCTGCTTCTTCATTGCTGTATGAATTTTACTGTGTCCTTCATGTCCCTTTTCCTCCAGACAATTGTCCTCTTTCTCTCCTAGTAGGATTAAATTCTTCTCACATTTACACAGTTCAGAGTTTTCTTAGGTCAGTCTCAAGTGCCAAAAAAACCCCAAACAAACAAAAAAAAACCCTGTATGATTGGAATTTGAGCAAACTCTCATAAACGAGGAGGCAGACACACGTCCATTTACATTCATTTACTTGACAGATATTTTCATCCCAACTTATCACAGAAGCATAAAATAAATTAGTGAGCAATTTGCTTTATTTATCATTATCTCCCGGCATGCTTTGTAGTCCTATACATTATTTCATTTTTGGATTTTATTGCTTCATTATATTGTAGTAATTTTACTGTGTTGATGGCATTTACCAGAAACATGCTCCGTTGTTAATTCTTTATGATTTTTTATGCTATCTACAAACACATTAAGGATTTTAGGGTTTTTTTTCATGACTTTCAGCTCAGACCTCCATGTACAGAAAAAAACATTTAGGTGCCCCATTTCCACACTGGATTCAACTGGCATGCTAATATTGTTAAAACTGCATTTTCTTCCTTTCCTGTCCCAGTTACACTGGTTATGCTTTAAAAAAAAGCGTATAATAGCTGAAAGACTCCCCCATTTTTATGAGATCAATTTTATCCCATTACCCTGTCCTCACATTTCAGCCATCAGTAGCAGAAAGCATACCGCCGGGTTCATGTGTGACCCGCTGTGCTAGTTCTGCTCGGTTTAAATGTTCACCTGCCTGTGAATGGTGCCTGGTCTGGATGATTTCTTACAACCTTGGTCATTATATCTGTCACTAACCTTTGTATCAGTCAATGCCTTTCCCTCTAGTTTCTAAAAACAAAGAATAAGCGTGAGTGTGTGTGAATGTGGCAAGCTGTAATTTCAAAGCAGTCCTCATTATTCTCTAGAGGACCATTTTAATTTTGTGTGACTGATTCTTTCAGCATTAGGGAGCTCTGAATGGATATTGAAGCTTTTTTCCCCCCAGAGTACAGCTAGTGACTTCCAATTCTCAACAACTTCATTACAAGTCATGCATGACGCAAACAGCTTGTTTTGCTTTTTGGAATCATACACGTTCAAAAACAGAGCTCCATATTGAGATCCCTTTTTTACGAACACTGATTTTAAAAACCCTAATTATGTACTGTTCTGTCATTTTTTTCGTATGTCTGTATTTCTAATCAGTAAACGTTCGTCTGTTGGCTTTAGAGAGTGAATGATGGGGGCCCAGAGCCAAGAAGACAAAATTATTTAAGAGAAACAAAGCTGCATCAAATAAAGAGCACATTTATTTATTTGTTTTGGCATATTTATTTATCCGTTTTTTAACATGACCTTGGGATTGTTAACGGTACTATATAAATAAAACAATTGAAAATGTTGCAGTTTTATAAGATTATAAATAACAAGAACTAAAGAAAGAAATGAGTATTGTGAACTGTTTGTAGTGCACATGCGCATTGTGTATACCAACAGTGTCTGTCTACTTTGAAGTTTGCATCTGCTAATTGCTATAACAATTTGTGGGTTCAGTCTCAGGATCAAGGCACAAAATGAAGGGGGGCATTGAAGATGCTAAGGCAGTTAATGAGGTAGTCAGAGCAAATCATGTGAAGCCTATACTTTTCATCTCTCCTTCCCAATGCAAGAGACTGTGTGAGAGGAACTGTGCAAACCTATTAGATATGAAACACTGACTACTGACTTTCAGTAAACGCAGTCATTTAAAAAAAAATAAATAATAATAATAAAAATTATTCTTTTTTTTCTTTTTTCCTGTAATACCACACAGTTGATTCATACTTCTAATCAGTTTTTTACACTTTCTTTAAATGTTCTCGAGTTTGATAACCTTTAGGGTACATAATTAAATGATCTTATATTCAAATTAACCAAAATAAATTAACAAGTAAATTAAAAAATATAAGGAAAAAAGAGTTTCTTTTTTTCACAGTTTCTTTGTGAGCTGGGGTCAGAGGGAAGGGTACAGCACCCCTGGAGTTGAGGAGGTTTAGGGCCATGATCAAGGGCCAAACAGTAACTACATGCAAACTTCATAGCCACAGTCCTTGGCACTAGACGACAACTGTCCCTCGTCTTTAAAATCTAAGGTTATTTCTGAAGGAGTAATCATCAGTATGGTGAGGTAGGAGTGTCTACCAGGTTTGTTTTTTCTCCCAAAGGCAGTGCCCCTGAACACCCACAAAAAGAAACCACAGTTCAACTCTGCTTTGTGGGTAATAGGCACAATGAAGACACAACCACATGACCTAGAAAAAAAAAACAAGCTTTCCACCGTGTGTTGCGAGGGCCCTATTGTTTGCTTCCTGTCGCCTCCAATTATCTGCTCTAATGTTTTGCCACCCCTGAGAGAAGGCAGTGATGGAGGAAATTAGCTCTTTTGGACACGCATGCTTTGGTGACCTGTTTAAAGACGCCAAGTTGACTCTACAAACAAACACGCTCACAAAGAAGCAAGGCAGAGTCCAGATTATAGGGCTTAATGCAGGCATGCTGTTTTTTAATCCATTTTCTATTCATTACCTCATCTGGGTTCAGATGGGCTGCCACAATAGGTCATATTCAATTAAAACCATCAGTGACACTGTAGTGTCACAAAAGGGGGTCTGTGTTGGAGATAAGACAGGGTTTGACTGCACAACGTGTGTACTATGGGAATGCAGAATCCTACAATAGTCTTCTGTATCAGGAGGAGATAGTTTTTTTAAGTGCTGGAAAGTAATAGAGCACATTTTAGTATTGTTTATTCCCTAGTTCTCCTCTTATCAGCATATTAACTAAATTCCCCTTGCCAGAATTCTATAGTTCATTTAGAACCTGTCAAGCTTTGAGTCTTAATAAACAATTAAGATTCAGGCCTTTGGTGGTTAATTAATTTGAATGCACTGGCTGACAGTCCCATATCATAATGCGTCTTTTGCCAGGAAACTGAAGAGCCGACATAGTTCTGACAGCTCCATATAGACTCTGGGCAGCCGTTCAAAAAGTTTCAGGGCAATCTGATGGGTTACACTGGACCGACTGTGGAGAGCTCAGCAGACAGGCACCGGGGTGACATCTCATAGCTCATTGGGCAATATTTCTTTATTTGTTCATTTTTTTCTTTGTTATTTAATCCACAGTGGTGCTTACTATTGTGTGGCATGTTTGTTTTTTGAATAAACAGTTACTGTAGAAACCTGAGGTGAACTTATTTTACTATATGCATTATCGATATTTAGTAAGTGTGAGGATTATCACCAAAATACAAGCAATAGTGCATTAGAATGGCTGGATGCATGAGAGTGACTGCTGGCATCATAATGTACAGTAATCTCAATTTCAAGTCTCTTCAACCTAATCTAAGGTAAAAAACAGAAAGCTTTTTCAATCAAATATGTCCTCAGTCTAGACTTGAACAATGATTCTAATTCTGATTCCCAGAGATTATTCCATGACTGGGAGGCTTTATTGGGGAAGGTTCTACCACCTGCCGTAGTTTTTCTTATTTGGGGAACAAGCAAGCACCCTGCACCTTTACATCAGAGTAGACATGGTTGGTCATAAAAGATCAACAGTTCAGTTAGATATTTTGGCACGATACCATTTAATGCCTTATAGGTTAATAGTAACGTTTTGTATTCTATGCGAAACTTAACTGGGAGCCAAAGCAGTGTGGATAGAACTGGTGTAATGTTATAATTTCTTTTGGGTTTAGTAAAGACTCCGGCTGCAGCATTTTGAACTAATTGAAGTTTTTGAATACACCAGCATGAACATCCATACAACAGTAATCCCATCTAGCTGTAAACAAAGGCATGAACTAATTTTTCTGCATAATGCAGAGACAAAATATTTCTTACTTTAGCAAGGTTTCTGAGATGGTAGTAAGCTGTCCTTCAAATGTTGTCTACATGAGCCTCAAAAGAAAGACTGGAATCAGTAATCACACCAAGGTTTTTTACTGCTTCACATGAAGCGACCGAGTTACCATCCAAAGACAGAACAAAATCTTAAAGCTTACTTCTAGCTGCCTGTGGTCCTAGAGGTAGGTGATTTCAAGGAAGATATTAGATATATTAATTCTGACTCTGGAACAGGGTTATGTCACGTTGCGCCGGGCACACAGACCTAGCGCCATGCCCACTTCCACTTCACTGCCTTCACTGCCTCAGTCTCAATCACCCATTTATCACCTGCAGCTGACTCCAATCAACACCTTACCTCTGTATATAAACCCACAGGTCTCGCTGTCTCATCACTGCACATTTGCTTGCCTGAGGATTACCGAGCCTGCGGACTACCTTGATGCTCAGCCTTTGTTAAAGCTTCTGCAAGCTTGGTTTAAGTTTTACTCTAGAGTTTGGCATAACCAAACTCTAGCTAGCTACAGTATTTTGCTGTCTTTTCTGTTTGACTGCTCTGTGGTCTTTTCTGTTTGACTGCTCTGTACTATTCGTCGACAGCTCTCATTAAACACAATGTTCACTGCAGCCTAGCCTCCCGCTCCCTCATTGCTGCCATCACTGGACTAAAATATTCTAAATTGTGATCAGTAATATTTGTTATCATCAACAGTCACTGTCTTTATATTGTGTTAAATAAGAAGCATATTTTTTTTTATCTAATATTTTCAATGCTACCATTAAAAGAAGTTGATAATCACCAATATTAAACCAGATTAAGCACAAAGTGCTTAAAAAATACACTTTTTTGAGGTACAATTTGCTACAGTTCTTAATAGAAATCAGTGATTATTTTTATTTACTTATATTAGTTTAGAGTTAAGCTGACTTGGAAGCACTAAGAGCATTTCTGTACCTGAGGATGCTTTCCTTCCATACTTTTTGAAACCACCAGTTTAGTTTGTCACTACTGACGCTCAAGTTTCCGAGAGGCTTGTTTTAAAGTGTGTGTGTTATCATTATACCATGGAGCTAATCTTTTCTCTCTAATTCATTTCTTTTTAAAGGGAGCTACTATATCTAATGTGTTGTGAAAAGCTCTGATCGAGATCTGTGGGGTCGAACAGTGAGCCAATCAAAGTTAGATCTGGAAGATTATTCTTAAGTGCAGTAGTTGATGTAAATATACATCCAAGACAGTAACATAGTGAGGAGGGAATAATAATTTGATTAAATTGTACTGTGAAAGTGATTAGGCAGTGGTCAGAGATAATGTCAGACTGAAGGGGTGCAGCTAAAATTAATTTCAATCCAAATGTTAATATGATAAACAGATTAAGCGTGTGACCACCCCTGTGATTGGGTTCTGTAACATTTTGATGAACACCTACAGAATTTAAAATTTATTAAAATTTATTAAAAATAAAGTTGGCAAATTCACTGAGAAATTCAAGTATTGCTCCAGTGGTCTGTAAATAGTAAATAAAGGAATTGACTGGGGATGATTATGTTGCTCAATATGTGCTAAATTTGTGTAAAGAACTTCAAATGTGTTTAATTTTAATCCTGTTTTTTGCTTAAGCTTTAAATTTTCTTTGTAGATAACTGCACCACCACCTCATCTCCCAACTAGGTGACTCCATCACACACCTGCTTCACCAAGATAAAGAAATACAAAGAATAATGAGTTATGAAATATGACAGTCCAGGGCCGTGGAGATACAGGTAGCTGGGAGAGAACAGGGGTGTTGAGAGGGGCCAGGACAGTTGGTTGATCCTCCATCTGTGTCTGAAGTAGGAGTAGGAGGCGGTTGGTCTGGGGCAGGAAAGCCTCTTCGGTCCTTATTTATTATCAGGCCAGATTGGAGATTAGCTCAGTAAGACTAAAAAGAGATAGTTATCTCTGTATGGGACTAAGCATGGAACGTAAAACTGAGACATTTCAGAAGCGTGACTGAAATTCATCAAATTTGCTGATGACACTGTTGTGGTGGGCCTGATCTCCAACAACAATGAGAGGGCCTAACTGGAGGAGATTAAATACCTGGCGGACTGTTTCCAGGACAACAATCTCCTGCTTAACATCAGCAAGACAAAAGAGCTGATAGTGGACTACAGCACTAATAATCAGAGGAACTATCACCCTGTTGTGATCAGTGGTAATGCAGTAGAATGCATGGATAGCTTCAAGTGTTTTGGGGTCCACATCTTGGAGGATCTGTCGTACCACCGCACTGGATAAAAAGGTCCATCAGCGTCCATCACCTCAGGCACTTAAGGTATTTCAAACTGCCCTCCAATGTGCTACGGAACTTTTACACCAGCACTATCGAAAACATCTTAACAGGTAACATCACTGACTGGTTCAGGAACAGCACTAAGCAGGACAGACTGGCACTTCACAGGGTGGTGCGTTCAGCTGAGTGCATCATTCGGACCAAGCTTCCTGACCAGCAGTACATATACAGGAATTGGTGCTGCTCAAGGGCCAAGATAATAATCAAGGACTCTAGTCACCCCAGTAATGGCCTGTTTTCTCTGCTGCCATCTGGAAAGTGCTTTTGCGCTATGAAAACCAAAACAGAGAGAACGAGAAGGAGCTTCTTCCCACAAGCTATACGGACTCTAAATAGCAACCAAGCCTAATCTGTACTAACTGGTATATGTGTGTGTGTGTGTGTGTGTGTGTGTGTGTATGGATATAAACTTACATATACATGCATGTATAGAGTATATGTTCATATGTATACAGATTAGTAGAACAGTCAAAATCCCTTTTTTTGTACAAGTTGGTCACCTCACACTCTGTACACTATATACCACCCTGGCACTTGAAACAGTTTGCACTGTTTCACAGTCCCACTTTAATTCTATTTAACATCTACCTTTACATTTTAAATCTCTATTTTAATATAATGTATATTTTGTACATGTTCTCTTTTTATCAGTCTTTTATCATTTTTGAGTATCAGTGGCTGAGCATAAAGCATTTCCCTGCCTGTTGTACCATGTATTACTGTGTACGTGACAAATAAACCTTGTTTTGAAACCACACAGGGGGCCAGAATATTTACATTTTCAGCATTTAGCAGATGCTCCCATCCAGAGCAACTTGTATTTATAGATGCTATATGTTTATCAGTATATACATGACATAACACACGCTTCCTGGGAACTTAACCCACAACCTCCGGCTTATTAGCGCGATGCTATGCCAGAGCCACCTGATGAACTTTAGACCCATGGACTGCAATGAGCCAAACTGCTCCTGACCAGTGAATGGAAGCAAACTACACCTTTACCTGGGGGATGGACATAGCCACATGGATTCATGATTATGGCTTATGGCAGCTTTTGCTGGCATGTGGCATAATTGATGGCATGTGTTTCTTTAAGACCCAGATCCTCATTAACACCTAGTGAAATGTGTTGTTAATGCATCTGGTACACTGTGGCATAGTAGGATCCAAGTCAAGCCACAGTTTATTTATGTAGTGTTTTCTATACCATAGGTTGTCACAAAGCAACTTTACAGATGTATGGCTCCAGAACCCTAACGAGCAAACCGAAGGCAACAGTGGCAAGGAAAAACTGGGCGGAACAAGATGAAACTTTGGAAGGCTCAAGTCTCAAGAGGGAACCCATCTTCCAGGGTGAGAGTCAGGGTTGATCTGAACTGTATGTAGATAACCAGCCTAGATGTGCATGATGAGCTGAAGAAAAAACATGTGTTCTGTGCAGAATAAACAATGGTATTGTATCTTAGTTTGAGGTCAATATACTCCTTGTGCTTTCTTGATTTTAGCCTGTACAGTGTGCAACCTTTCTTTGGAGGTCAGTTGATTGAAGAGGTGATATGGGAAACACTGAAAAAAACTTCCATTAATTAATTTATTTGTTTAGTCTTGTAGACAGAGAATGCATCACTAAGACATCTTTAAACAGAAGTAAATGTTTGCAGTTTATTATATAAAAAGCTATAATTATTATATAAAAGTTATAAGACACATCCAAGGATTTATCCATCATGTGTTCTTTGCTGCCGTTGCTTGGAATATCCGTCAGGTTTTAAAAAAACGGATTGTGGTCAACGACTGGTTCTTCCATAAATAACATTTAAATATAGATCTGATATAAAACTGCTTAGCTAGCCCTCTTGTATCAATAAAATTATTTGGGTTTTCATTCAACAGCATGTTCTCATCCTGCCTTTACCTAATCTGTTTGGTCGTTGCTTTTATCATTGGTTCACTCCTTCTCCATTACTAGGGTTAAGGTTAGATTACTTTTTCAGTCATTATCATCTCTGCTCGTCAGCCCCCAATCCTTTACCAATCACTGCTATCAGAATTCCCTTCTCTTTGCCTCTTCCTTGATTACTCTTCTCTTAACATTTAAGAACAATCAACCTGGACACCAAATAACATGAGTTAAAAAAAAAAAACAACCTCTTTCCCTACTCATCATATGCTGAAGCTTAGGCAGAACCCTTTGGTGTCAGTATATACTGTACAAACTGAAGGTGCCCCTTTTGTGTCAGACACATATGGCAGCTTCATAGACTTGAAGCTAAATTCTGCTGTTGTAATGTTTAAAGGAGCAGATTGTCGTCCCCCCAATAATTAAATTATGAAAGCCATTATACTAACACCTATTGGCCTGAGTGTTTTAGATAATCTGTATTAAAACTATTTTAAATATGGCTGCTTCCATGTAAAGGACCCAGTCTATGGAACATAAACTGTTAAATTTGAGGACTCTACAACTTAATCATTTATCTCATGTGCACAGCACTTTATAGAAAGAAGAAAAATTTAAATAATAAAGTCACCTTTGTAAATATCGTTTCCTACATAATGATGGTAACAATGATTGATTGCTCAGTTACATTTACAACAGATTATCGGGAGTGTAGGAAAATCATCTTAAATACACAAGGACAAAGCATCTAACTAGTACAGAGCAGTCCATAGTAGACATGTGGTCGAGCACAAGGCACTACAAAGCACTGACGCTTGGTTCCTCTGGGTATAAATAAGTGCAGAATGATGGGAAACAGGTGTGAGCAATCAATCAGGTGATTGGGAGTGGGGAATTGATTGAGGGGTGTGATTGCTGAATGTGTGTGTGGTCTTGCTGACAGAGTGTCCTTCAGAGCATGACATACTGATAATAATGAGTGTTTCAGCAGACCTTTAAAATAATTTTCCAAAAATACATGTTTTCAAAATCCTGTTCTATTCTATTTATAGCAGTCAAGAAATGTCAGTCAGCTTGCACAGAAAATTAAATATAGGTTTTTATAAAATGTATGCATATTTTACTTTTATATAGGTTTCTTCTACATATTCCATGTCATCTCAGTCCCACTTTTATTTGTGATATAAGCATATAAAATATATTTCATGATGAAAGCAAATATCATTTTTATACTATGCAACAGTATCGTGAGATTTCATTTATGCATAAATCATAGTTTTTGATGGAAAATTAGCATACAAATGTCAGTATCAGTGCTTCCTCGTCTTGTATAACTGACATGAAAACATTTCCTCATTTTGTTCTGAATTTGTGCTAATACTTAACATTGTCTATGTTTTCTGGAAAGTAAATATAATGATATAATGTACCTGTTTTTTCAATTCACTTAACTAGAAAAGCTAATATGTATACAGGCCTGAACACCCTGTAGGTATGGCAGAATGTTTGTGACAGGGAAACAAGTTTTCTTGTTAAGATTAGCAAATTGGACACCTATAATGGTATTTGGTGGAATGAATGCCTTTATCTTATGTTAGTGAAGTAAAATTTTTTCCTAATTCTATAAAACAACTTTTATTGTCCATTCTTGGTTGTGCATCCATATGTTCCCTGGAGACTAGGAAGGTGCTTCTGAATTTGTAAGAGCGAGTTTATATTAGAAAAAAAAAAAAGTAGAAGTGTAAATCATGACATTCACCCCATAATTACAAAGTTCCGAGAGTGTAGATGAGTTATTTTTCTTTGAGTGTGTGTATAAATTCAAAGATGATTCCAGGTGAGTGACTGCGGTATATTGTACTAAGAGAGTAGAGATATTTAAAAACAAAGAGAAGTACACAAGGTTTGGAAAGAAAACAGGATGTTTTGGACAGAGGTCCATCATCAACTTTGTAAGTAAAGTGCTTTTGAATTTTTTAGAAGGAGGAACCAATTTACATTAGAAAAAAGTAAATCGGTGATCTACACTCTTGGAACTTTAGAACTCCATGGAATGAATGTTATGATTTACGCATCTACTTTTTCTAAACTCATTCTTCCTTCTACAAATTTAGAAGCACATTGGAAAAAGCTGAAACATTCTACTACGTTACTGAAAACTGTACCATTTTTTGCTTATTTGGCCCTATATATAATTTTGGTTATGCTATGTACCAGACCCACTGCCAGGTAAGAAGGGAAAATAAGGGCCCCGATATTAGGGTGGCATCATCACCCTGTAGGTCACATGGTGGACCGTCTTCAACTCTTTGATTTTATCCAAACAGGCCAAGCACATTTGCACTAGAGGTTAAGTACATGCCATGGACCTACAAACCACCTTTGTGATCTAGGAGCCACAAACTTGCATAATCTACACCTTAGAGACATGTTGTTGGCCAAGGTTGGAGAACCTAGATAACCAGTCAATTCTGAAAACAGGTGGCAGTTTTGGACAAAATATTTGAAATCTTCTGAAATAATCTACGATTTGAGTAAATAATAAAAACAAGATAAACAACAAAGCACTAATAAATAAATTTTTACTTTAAACATTACAAACAGATCAGTCTACACTGAATTTGGAAGCAGTAGAATTTAATCTTTTATGTATGTCAGAATCTGTCCCACAAGGATACCTTCAGTGAGCATATATACTGATGCCAAAGGTTCTGTTGAAGCTTCAAAAAAAAAAAAAAAAAAAATTAATTAACTAATCACTCCTGTTTATGTTTGTACTTCCTGGCCCCTCTCAGTACTCGCCAGTCTTTGATTTCCTGGTTCACACCATATGAATTATTTTATTCATTATGTTAATTTTGTTAAGGATTCTCAATTTTTCATGGTACTGTGGAAGCAAAAAGGCTTCCAGGCTGATGAATGTTTGCAGTATGAAAGCAGGTAACCTTCTGAAATCTAGTGATTTTTACTTTTTTCCTCTCATCTACTGTGTTTTGTAAATCATTGTCACATGTCCTTGCCGATAGAAGAGTTCTGTTCTTATGTAGGAGGGTAACCTCTCAACAGTACAAGAAAGCTGACAGGTAAGAAAGACCAGTTTGGGTAAATGTGAGCTCAGACTGAGTAAGTGAAAGTGTGTGTGTGTGTGTGTGTGTGTGTTAGGTGGCTAAAAGAGAGGCAGATATAGTACAAGGGAAAACAGTGAGATGAGAGAAAGGACCAAGGAGGAAACAATAAACAAAAACAGCAACACTCAGAATTGATACGGCCACTGTGTGTTGACATTTAGCAAGTAATACAATCTGCCACCATCTGTTGTTGGTCCATTGATTCACAGTATGGACAGCAGGCCATTAAATGCCTTGCCTCCCAATGCACACTCACTCACACACACACACACACACACACACACACACACACACACACACACACACACACACACACACACACTACTTCTCTTAATTCATCACTTCACCTATCTTGGCTCATATGCTGAAGCTCAAAGTCTTTGCTGCATCATACCCCACTGTACACAACTACCAGGTCACTTTGTGAAGCAAGGACGACTGGAGACCTTTGTTCACACTGCGGTGAGATCAGGGTGTTGTCAGACCATTTTCACTGGAGTCCTTTGGTCTACTCGAGGCCTGCAGTTCTTTTCACGTATATCGCCCAAAGCTGTTTTTTCAGCACACACTCTTTGTCCCAGGTTCCAGTTTAGCGGTTTTTAATGAAGTGTTAGAACAAATCCAGTGGTCGTAAGGCCCAGGACTAGCATCTCACCCTCCTACTTGCAGCTAATGGCCTTTAATTACTGGTCTGATTAAGAAAATTAATGACCCATGAAACCATCATCCATCGTCTTTATTTACGGATGCCTCCCAAGATGGAATAGAGGACAAATGTCCATGTTGAACAGTGTCCTCCCTACTTCTGGTTGCAATTAAAGTGAAAGTGGAGGAAGTGAAGATATGAGCAAAGAAACACTCAGATTTTTTTCCCCCAACAACTTTTCTTTCCCAACAATCTCATCCTTTGTAATTACTTAACCGGTGAATTAATTATTCTACTATATGTCTCTTTCAATCTTTATCTTGCTCTTTCTCCTCTACACACATACACACACAGCCTATTTTTCACTTTCCTTCTTGTTGGATTCTCTGTTTGTCTGCTTTTTGTCCACAATAGGGCTCAGTGTAATAGGTTCCCAGGGAGCCTCACATGAGAATAACTATTGTAATATCTATCCCTCCTGATGTAACAGATGAAAGCCTTGCCATCATGTAATAGCCTACTTAAGACCTGTCAAGATGGGGGGAAGAAATCATTAGTGTTGCTATATTTCCCAGACCTGTTTTTTTACACTTTTCCTTTTTTTTTTACTTCATCATCTACGTCATTATAGAAAAAAAGTATTTTCTACATTCTGTTATTTAGAGTCAGTTAATATATTTCACAAAATAAATCACCCCTCTCATAGTGGCTTTGACCCTTTTGGGCTACATTATAGCGGATAATTCTGGGTTTGGGTGGAATGGTTTGGGTGTTACTCTAACACCAATCAAAGGTGACCACATGATACTAGCATCACTAACATGTTAATCCAAGCAGAATCACAGTGAAACCCACTAAACTTTCTTTTGATATGCGGACACCGATATCAAGAGTCCATTTGTATGGTAGAAAGGACAAGCCTCTTTAAAAGGTAAGAGTGTAAGAGATTAAGAGAAAACAGATTGGTTTTCACCCTATGGTGTAATTTCACTTAAACAGATGGATGATATAAGGTTTGTTTTGCAGGGAGAATATACCATACTCAGGGGAGTGAATGTTATTTTAAGTAGTCACCTGCTTCTTTTAAGGGGAAATGGACAACTTTTTTAACTTGAAAATATGGGACTGTATATATATTCTAATATAAATAGAATATATATATTCTATTCACATATATACATCACTCCCAAAATGGTGATGATAGGCAAACTTATTTCAAATTTCAAAAAAATACTTCAAATTTTAAAATACATTTTGTTCACCATAGGGGTGTTTTGTGCATAACATAGTAGGTTATTTTTAAACAGATAAATATTCATTAGGCAAGAAAATAGCTACAGTAATTTTGAACAAGGCTCCTGTTTAGAAATGAATTAAAATCATCCACAAATGCTGAACAAGGCTGAACATCATCAAAAATCAGATTAAGATTTACTGAACTGAGCCAGGGAAATCCCAAATGGAGTGTCAGTGACAGGAAAATATAATCAAAATTAATACCTTTATTTGGTATTAATACCAAAATTAATATTATTAATGAACATACCTTTACATTTCACAGCCTGCACAGGGCAGGCACACCACTGAAGCTCATATAGAGCCTGTAGTGAAGCCTGTCAGAGACTCTTAGAGTATTCATGCCGGTGTATGCCGGCCAACTGAAGATATGGGATTTAATTCCACTCCAGAATTCATTGCGTGTAGTTTATTGCAGGGCGATTGCAGTCCTCTTTAGGGACCCCGCACTGCACATTCAATTTTTTTGTAGTGTTTGAAATGTGTAAGATGTGTATAGTGCCTAATTATAAATCTAACCTCCCCAAGTATTGGTTAGAAGTAGAAACTATTGCTCTCGTAGACCAAATAATGTATGTAATACCTTATAATGTAGCTACTGCTGGCAGCTTCTCAAAGAAAACTCACTGGCAAACTTTAATTTTCTTCATGACAATGACCATCTGTTTTCATGCCAAGCTATCTAAATGCAAATAAACAAGCAGTTGTGTTCCGGAGTCTGAAATCCTTTTGAATTTGTCAGTGTGACCATTGATGTGGATGAGTGATTCTGAACACTGTCTCATTGAATATGGGCTGATGAGCTCTTACTACTTATGAGTGATTCAACCACTTATTGAGCTCAGCAAGATGCTGAAAGGCTTTTAGATTAAGAAGGTTTCATGTGCAAATGACATCACTTGTCACAGTGTCAGTTTATCTGTGTCCAAAAATGCAGATTCCTTTGTAGAAATTTGTGTCTGTTGCCCAGTTTAACTCAGGCATTGACCTTTGGTCAATAATGTTCAGAACATACAAGAAAAACAAACAAACAAAATTACAAATACTGGGTCAGGATTCCAGCATCCAGGATCCCAGCAACTTTGTAATGCGCAACTATAATTAAGTGTAAGGAAGAGCAGCTGTAAAGCTGTAAAGCTTCTTATATTTGATGTGTATAAAGGTGATATCATTGCATCAGGGCACCATTGTTTGCTTTAACACTTGCTTTAACAATTCTAATAATCATTAAGATGTTTATGCCTCACCTGGAGTTTAGATGCTCATTTATGGCTCATTCATGACTTTAGCATTAGTTATAAGTTCTTACTGAGTAAAATTAATAAATTTACATGCTCTAAAACCAACTTAGCAAAAGTTTAAATTAAATTAATCTCAAATTCTTGGAAGGTAAGCTTTACTGACTACAGCGATCAATGCAATTAGTTCAGCAAAGAGGTCGAAATCCTACACTAATTGTAAACGGATTTATTTTCACCTTATCTGTTACCTACTTCTACACAGTTCTTACGAAATGTACTAAAAGAACTGCTTTCAATCATAATGTGACCACAGTGAACAAACTCTTTAACTTAAGCAGTATATGGTAAATCTACACATTAAACCTTTAAACTGTTGCTTAAGGTCAATTTAAACTACAGTCAAAAAACTGTAGGTTTACAGTTACCAGAAGTGTACAGTTCATAAGTTTATTACTTTGTGTTTCTCCTATATCTATCTTGTTCTTGTGGTGACCGGTGGTGGCCAGAGGAGAATGGGCTCCCCCTCCTGAATCTTGGTTCCTCCCAAGGTTTCTTACTCTTGCTCTTAGGGAGTTTTTTTTCTTGCCACTGTCACCCTTGGCTTGATCACTTTGGGCTTGGACTCAGACACTTGTAAAGCTGCTTTGAGACAATGACTGTTGTAAAAGGCGCTATATAAATAAAACTGATTTGATTTGATAAGTGACTGACTGTTCTCTACTTTAGCTCTGTCTACTCTTACTTGCTGATTCCACCTCAGAACCACACCCTCATCATCACTGCAGTGTTAGATGGTCTGTGTATACAGCATATTTCCTGTTTGGTGACTGTAATTTTATGACATCTGAGTATGAAGATGAACCAGCCCATACTCTGTACCTCCTATGTTTCGAATCTGCAATAATTCAAAATTAATAATAGTGAGGACGCATATTGTTGTTCGATATACGCGCAACGATTTCTCTAGTTTGAGTTTAATTATGCTCTGAATTAGACTAATGCACCTTCGAATTTATTCAAAAGAAGTTCTCATTAGGAAGTAAGTCACTAACACTAATAGGTCAGAAGTTTCCACTGAGAGGATGTTCATAAATCCATTTTAAAGGAGCTTATTTGATTTGTTACATTTTGTTTCTCAAGAAAGAGAACAAAATGAAGGAAGGAAGGAAGAAAGAAAAAAAAGGAAAGAAAGAAAATATATTAATAAAGAAACCGATGCAACCAAAAAAGCTAAACCATCTGTGTAATGGAAGTCATGGGGAGCGTTATGTCCTTATTAGCATATCTGCCAAGCCTAATAATACAATGGCATTTGCTATTAGTAAGGTAGTTTAAATAACCACAGTCCCACAGTGTTAATGCAGAGATAGATGGTAAAATGTCTTCCCATTTATTACCTCTCATTTGTTCAAATGAAACAAGCTTGGGTTTCCTGTGGAAGATTTAAATGCTCGTTCAGTTTGTAATCAGATGTAACAGGTCTCAGAAGTGTAGTCTCCCCAACTTTTTATGCAGCACACAAATAATTCATGCAGTAAAACAGGCATGGCAGTCTAACTGGATGGAGCTGAACATATAGCTGCGTGTTCAGAGTGTGCTGTGTGTCCAGAGTGTGCTGTATGCCCAGTACAGCTGTGTGTCCAGAGTGTACTGTGTGACTGTCCAAGACTTCTAACTATTCTTGGACCAGCTAGGAAGTATGGTCTGTTCACTCTCTCCCTGTCAATCTGTGTCAATGTTAAACAATCAGGAGCTCCTCAACAAAAAAACATCTGGATCAACATCATCCAGTACATCATTTGCATTATTCTAAATAGAGAAACACTACTGCCAGCTTCTTCCTGTTGTCCTGGGCCTGGCAGAAGCACTGCCAGACCCAAGACAACATATATACAGCTAAACTAAGTGTATTAAAACACAAAAGTGTTAAATTGCTCATATCATGCCTGTTATTCACACCAACTAAAAAGACAGGCCACTAATCCAACTTCACTGCTATAGCTTCCTTAAAGTTACGTTAACAGAAACAAAACAAACAAACAAAAAAAAGTGAACAGAAACTAATTAAAAATGCCAAATAATGCTGGTAATGTAGTTGACAAAGAGAGGAGAGTGGAAAGGCTATGAACTTTGTGTCAGATGAGCTGAGCAAAGTGGTTAAACAGCATGCTATGCTACTCAATCTGGTGGACAAAGTCAAACATCTGAACATCCCTGTTAAAGAGAAGGACAAGACAATTGATGGCCTAGAATGAAGAACTGTCTCAGAACAATACACATGAATGGCAGATTTAATCATACACAACCTAGATACCACGCACTGAACTTATGCTAGTACTATAGCCGGAGGAAAGGTTGAGGAGAACTCCTTGACAGCGGAGCTGCAAACGTTGCAATGGCAAGTTCTTTGGAAGTAAGAACGTGAGCATTCAAAGCAACAGCATCAAGGCTTGCCGTACATTTCCTCGAAAGGCCAGGACAACAAAGCCTGCCATGACAGTTCGTTTTGTGGATCGAAAGCCGAGCTACTGAGGCAGATGGAGAAGCTGAAGGGGACGGGGAGTATAACTGAACAAACGCCTCGCAAAAAAACCCCAAAAAAAACCAGAACAGCAGCCAGGCATCAACGTATTTGAAGGGGAACAAAAGATACAAGCAACACTGATGAGAAATCGTAAGGTGATGACAACCAAGGAAACCAAAGTATATATGTTAAGATAACTTAAAGAGCTCCTTCAGTACAGATGAGGAATTATGAAATCTTGCCTGGATGTGCTGATATGAACAAGTTTTAAAAGCTAATGGTAAATATAT
>JAOXYF010000012.1:15661810-15674001 GCA_028565775.1 Sternarchorhynchus goeldii | reverse complement strand
GGGTAATGAACCTTTTGGTGAACCTTTGAGCTGGAAAGCCCCATTGGTTCATGAAGCCTCATTTTGCCATCACTAGGTACAACAGAGCAAGGCAAAAAGACAAAAACCGGGAACAGGGAAGAAGACAAAACCAAAAACCAGAATAACCAATACAAAGAGACCGCTCAGTATCCAAACAGGGTTGGCAATACTTCACACCGTGTACATGGAGTGGTCAACCTAATATAGGGGTGCTAATGAACAAATCCGGAACAGGTGAGTTTGGAAATTTCCATGAACAGAAACATGGAGTGAGCCACCTACAGGCCGGCTGAGGTACTGCCGGACCTGACATACCTGACACTAGTTCGCTACACTAGTAGCCGGTTATTTTACCTTCTCATAGTTAAATTTCCATTTTCTTCTCCTTTGTTTCTGTAAACTATTAATCTCATTATTCATTGTTATTCAATAAACTTCATTTATTCATTAAGTTGATTCATTTCCTGGGTGTCTAGCCATAAGCAGTTTCCCTGCATACGAGTGAGGTCCCTATTAGTGTATGCAGCTGATGTCCCATTAGTTATTAGTAAATCTGTTGGTAGATATTGCTTTATGTCGCTACAGATGCTCAAACATGTCGTGCATTGTGGGTGTATCTTTCTTTCCCTATTTTGGTGCATGCTTCATTATAAACAAATGTATTTCTGTCAAGAAGGGAGGAGAGACTGGATATAATTGCCTTCCTCAGCAGTGCGACACTACATTCCTGTAAATTATGATCAGAGATCTAAAACACAGTTCCATTAAGCTTTATACATCTTTATACATCTTTATACATCTTACAGACCTGTAGTTAAGGATAATATGATCAGATCCAGCTATCCGCCTAAATTTACTTAATCAGATCTACCAACAATTCTGAAATTGTCAACAGTGTCAATTAGTACAAGGGAAAACAACTCTTGAACCTTACAGGCAATTTCACATTAGTGTGAAACTAGTAAAATTGTGAACAGTCAACATTATTATTGTACTAATAAAATGAGTGAACTTTTATTTTGTGCTTAGTTGTTGTAAATGGGGAAGAAACCATTTGGGGGAAAGCCACAGTTTAGTTTTCAAGGACACAAAACTGAACTATATTGCCTACCTTGATTATATATATATATATCTCACACATTTCTCAAATTATCTCAGTTGTAGCCTCGGGCCCATTGCATTTTTATTATCATGACTTAATTTCCCTACCAGTGTCTGGTATAAGTCTCAGATATCATCTAGGCTCATCACAGCACAGTAAATCAATATTTACCTCAGAATATATGTAATTTAAATTACAAAATGTTTGTTTTGCAACTAAAATCTTTTTTTTTTCCCCCTACAATGCCTCAAGCTAAACACAACAGGTTAATGCACTAAATGCCTACAATTCTAGTTTAATGTTACTGTACAAATATTGAATAAGTAATTATTTCTGCGTAATATTTAACATCTCTTTACGCTATTCAAGACATTAGCATCAAATGGTTGGGCACAGTACCTGCAACACCGTTATTATGGATGTGTTTTCACAGCAACATAAATACTGTTTTAAAAAAGGGCATCATTGAGTTGTTCTAGACAAGGCCATATAGAAAACATAATATACCTAGTAAAACATGATATAAATAGCATAATTGAAACACATAATTGCAAAACTGCAGAAAGAGCTGATAAGGATCCATGTGCTGTTCAACATAAAAACAGATAAATCCAAAACAACTCAATAGGTAAAGTAAGATGAATGTGAATCGGTAAACCAAAAGACTGAGCCATGCAGCTAAACCAAAGGAGCTCTAAATGAAAAGCAGTAAATGAAACACAACTCCACAGTCAGACAGATACAACTAGAACACAGCAATAAAAGGTTTTTAAAGACACACTACAGGTAAGGGCGATGCATTACAAGGAGCAGTACACACACAAAAAGGCTTAAACAGACAGAGTAATCAAGGCTAAACAGAGAACAGGTAGGTAAACTCATCACAAAGACACATTAGAATTCCAGTGAGACCGACCTCTGCTGGCGAAGGGTGGTATTGACGGGAATAATAATTGTAATATATAATTTGATAATAATAATTGTAATATTTGCTCTGCAGGTTTGTGTTTATCAAACTAGCAAGCCTAGACTTGCTGATCATTTTGTTGAAAACCTTCAGATCATTCCAGTTACAAGGCATTTTAATACTAATGATTATCACATTAATGACATATCTGTTTGCATTGCCAGTTGGTGCTATGGCAGCAATGGAATTAAGAAACTCTCAGAATGTTAGAACCCCATTGAGTGAATTATGATTGAAACATATAATTTTTCTAATATTAACTCTTGCTAATTCAGAAGCACTTTGCTCGCACAGCTGATGGAAGACCTTTGTACGAAGTCTCCTTTTTTAAAAAAACTTTGTGTACGAAAGTACACAAATCTATATGTGAAATCTTGAATATCTCTCTATTTGTATAGATAGCACTAGACTTACATATTTCTCTCTCTCTCACACACACACACATACACGCACACATACACAAACATACACATTTTCCAAAATGACTTACAATTATGACTGAATACACAAACATACATATACAGCACATATAGTACCAAAAAGTGGTCCAAGAATGGACAACTGGTGAACCAGAGACAGGATCACGGACAACCAAGGCTCAAAGATCATTGATGTGCATGGGGAGGGAAAGCCAGGCCATCTGCTCGGATCCCACAGAAGAGCTACTGTAGCACAGATTGCTGAAAAGGTTTGTGCCAACTATAATAGAAAGGTGTAGGAACACACAGTGCGTTGCAGCTTGCTGCAGCCATGTCAGAGTGCACATGCTGATTCTTGTCTACGGAGTGTAAAGTGGGCACGTCAGCTTCAGAAGTGGATCACGGAGCAATGGGTAAAAGATGATCTGGCTTGATGAATGTTTTATTTTACATTGTGTGAATGGATGGTGTGTGCATCATTTACCAGTGAAAGAGATGGTACCATAATGCACTATGGGAAGAAAGTGACAGAGACTGTGTGATGCTCTGGGCAACGTTTTGCTTTGAAACATTGGCATCCATCTGGATGTTATGTGGACAAGTACCACCTACAGAAGCACTGTTACAGAGTGCTTCTGTACACCTCTCCATGGCAACGGTATCCCCTAATACCAGTGGCCTCTTTGAGCAAGATAATGCACCCTGTCACACTGCAAAAATTGTTCAGGAATGGTTTGAGGAACATGACAAAGTGCTCATGGTCATTAGAAACATACCTCTAGGTATTCACTTGCAACAATTGGAAGATACTGTTAGACGAGCACACTGTGAAATTGAACCAAGTTCAGGGGAATCTTGGCAGAAGCAGGGTTTGAACCAACATCCATCTAAGTAGCAGTTAAGTGACTTGACCACTGAACCAGCACAGCAAAGGGATGCAACTGTGTCTATACAAACTGCATAGCAGCAAAATTTTTAAACTAAAATTATAGGTTATAATACATCACCCTGCAATTACTGTTTATTATTAACATATATCATGTAAAAGTGCTTTTAATAGGTGCATATTTAGAATCACAATGTGCTTTGTAAGAGATTGAAGTACTTTTTTTATATAATTTGTCAAGCAAAAATATAAAGACGTATTAGCATATAAACTACAACCTTTTCAATAGCAAATGCAAATATACAAGATAAAAATTTTTATTTGAATTTTTATTTGAATGTGAAAGGGTAAACAATCCGTTTAACACACAGCTGCCACAATAATTACAGGAAATATCACAATGATTAAAATTTCAACCTTTTGTGCACACAAACCAGTTTTACAGTTTAAGTTTTCCTGTTTAGTGTCCTGTTTTGGTGAATTTAAATAATTTAATATCAACTATGAACTGTTTCATAATTATCATAAGCATAGAGAGCCACAGGTACAGGGTTCAAGAAAGAGAAATACAGGAGTTCAAATTTATCATTCTTTATCGTGGCAGAGTCTCCAGGAGGTGGCTGGAATAGATGGGTCTTGTGTATAAAGAATGGCAGGGTAGACAAAGGGGTAATTAACACCAGACATCAGATGCAAGGATTACAGACACACAGCCAATGAAACATCAGGTCTGTCGCTTTAGCCTGAAATGACCATTATCTTCCCAAGGTGTTCACTATCTAGCTGCAGATAAGAACATCTCAAAACATCAGACCTTTGGCAACAACTGTTAATGTATTTTTTATGCTGTTTCAATCTATTTTTAAGGTACACTGCAATCTTCTTTCTGCCTTCAGCTAGTTAAAATATTAAATGAAATCTAACTAGATGGATGTATGATCAGTACTCAAGAACTGGGCAGAGCTGTTTGACCCTTTTAATCAATACTAATGATCTGTCACAAATACCAAACACACATTTGAAGAGAGAAGAAGAGTCATGAATCATGAAGAGTCATGAATCATGAAGAAGAGCCATGAATCATGAAGAGTCATGAATCATGAAAAAGAGTCAAGAATCACAAAGAGTCATGAATCACTCACAGACTGTATTTATTTCCCTTCTTTATTGTTCTTTTATTTGACTGCATTTCATTTTTTAAAGGTGTAAAAATATAAACATGATTTCTAAAATAAATTTACTTATTGGTGCTTGAGATGTCAAGTTATCAAGAATCTGTGTTGGGGAACTGGATGACTTGTGAGCGACCAGTAAATTCCAGGCTACCTTCCAGTGGAGTGTAGTGGGATGTAACAGGGTGGCTACAAACACCAGAAATGCTTGTTTCTTGAGTCCTGACCTTAGTCCCTTTAAATGTGCTGTGGTGTGATCTGTAAAAGGCCATTCAAGCACAGCACTCTAAAATTATACATAAACTAAAAATTTTGCGACTAATCTTTGTACATACATGTACATCATCATTACTAACATAATTTCATGCATAGTTGATTTTAACATTAAAACTGCTTCAAAACCATATTGACAAATCTGATTCAGAAACATTATTTTGATATATTGTGTTTGGTTGCCGTAACAACACAGCAGCAAGGCAACAGATGCCCAGCTGGCAGGAAAGCATGGTGTGAGTAGTGAATAATCCTAAGAGTCTGTGCCCTCCGGCAATACACAGCCAAAGGATTTTAACTCAAACCCCTCACCTGATAAACACCTTAAAAAACAAATGAGGTCTGAACAAAGAAATCAAGCAGATAGGCTTAATTGTTATTCATAAAAACATTCTTTTGAATGTATGACTAGTTTGTATGACTAGACATGGTTTTAAAAACAAACTGTGCTCACGGCATTGTGGATGTTGTCACAAAGCAGCATTATAGAAATCCCAGTCCAAATTTATAGGATCCCACTCGCATCTATAGGAAAGTTAGTATTTACATGGCAGAGAAAATATCAGTAACATAAGCTAGTGACTGATCTGTTAGGTTGGAGGGAGACTACTGATTGTGTTGGAGGAAAGGTTATAGAAAGGTAATGTAAGAGTAAATAATAAAATAAAGTAAAAGAAATCTAATAAGAAATAAAGACAATAAAAATATAGAACAGTCCAGACTTTTCATCCATTTTGGATAAACTGATATTCTACAAAAGGATTAGGATGTACAAAAAACCTATAAATAATTCATACATATACACTTCACATATTTTACATAATGTGTTGATGTTAAACAAAACTGATCCTGGGATAGTATTCTTTCACCTGGAGTGGTGATTCTGGAGGTTTCGAGATGACTTGAATGACCCTGTGGCCTGAGGCCCTCTGAGGGCCCTGGTAGTCAGAGACTCCTAGGCACTGGCCCCACTGGTCAATAATCTATCCCTGTCTCTGATGAACCTGGGTTGCTTTCATTAGCCACGAACAACTGACGCATGCTCTTCAATTCAGTCTTATTGGCTGATTGTAGTTTAACCCTAAAATTGGTTATGTGGCTCAATGCCAACAAGCTGAATTAATCAAATGAATTAGAACTGTGTTGTCAAAAGGACTTAAATCACAAAGAAGAGGACAAAAATGCATGACAATGATGGTAATTACCAGGCGAACAGCAAATGCTGCTATTTTGAAATGGTCACAGCCAGTAAGACATATAACATAAATGAATGAGTGAATAAATGCATAAAACACAATCAAATCATGTTTGTTAATTTTATGTTGAATCAGTTTAATGTAGTTTAGATTCAGTACATTTAATATTTTGTAGGTTGCGTTTTTTGGAAGCTTAGACATTACAGACAGATAAATGATGAGTACAGACAGTAATGGCAACCCAGAGTCCATGGCAGCCAAATCCATCCAGTGGACCTTTTCCAACAGCACTGACAAATGCTCATAATTAGTCATAATTAATATTCATGAATTTTGCACTTTCTGTATCAGATGAGCCAACTCACCAGCAAGAGCATGCAGAGTCCAAACCAGGCCAATCAGGAACAGTCCCCAAATGCCACTTTCAGCACCATTGCAATATTGTATGGATGTTATCGTACGGCATGAAGATGCACTCAACTTCCAGAACATATTCATGCACAGACACACGGTGTGACACTAGAGAGGGTTACTAGCCACATCCTACTCTCATGTCCCCTGTTCCATCAGCTTTAACGTGGCCGTCCAAGGATATCTAAAATTGTAACTGTTTTTTTATATATATACATCGTGAAGCTCAAAGCAGCACCAGAAATGGAAGAGGTACCAAGCATATGTTAACATGAGAGGACATGACAGACTGGGGTACGGCAAACGTAGAGGGACAAACGACTATTTTTGCATGTGTTCTCATGTCCAATGCTCCTGTACTGTGTGTGTGTGTGCAGGTTTGTTTCAGTGGTTTGCATATTAATTTATAGATGATATGTGGCATCGATCATTAGAAACAGACCTAGAAAATGCATTAATAATCATCAGTAGGTATAATGGTGTGATTTTCAGGATAGGGCCTGTTTGATCTCTCTGGATCTTTCTTACAGAAGACTTTCACACTCCTGCTGTGATGACTATTATCTTCCCATAATCCACCTGTATGCTAATCCACCCGACAATTTAATAATATCATCACCTCTTTTATAAGCCTTTAACTTGAAACATTAGCTTCTCTCATAGTCATACTTAGCTGCTGTGCACTTAAAACGTATCTCCACCATCCAGGATGCTGCTACATAATCAATACGTCTCCTAGCAACGTGTGATATGTGCCATTAACATCATTGGTTACTGGTTTTCATTACAAATCTTACCTCTGTCATTTCAGTAATTCAGTTTTAATCCTGCCAATGTCTCCAGTGTTGGTAACTTCACTTGCTGGCGCCACCTAGAGGAGGATGGGTTCTTCTACATGCCTTCAAATGTCACCCCCAGCATCTTAACTAAGGTTCAGGTCTGTGATTTATGTAAAGCTGCTTTGTCTGTTGTATAAAGCAGTATACAAATAAAGCTGCCTTGAATGGAATTAATCTTGGGCCTGACCTCAGCAACCTAATCTAGCCTTGGCAGGACCTCCAGTAACACAAACTTAACAGTTCTCAGGTCAATCTTTATTAGTATACCAAATCACCAAAGTAAATGTATTTTTACAACTGTATAATAGTTTTACAGTTTAGTTTACTAATTAATAACCTATTTAATTATTTTAAGATATGATAAATGTAAAATATTCTGTTCAGATCAACCAGGAAACTTCACATTTGTTTTAATACAGAAAATTAGAAAATACAAGAGGTTTTACTAAAACAAACACATTTTTTTCCCCTTATTTTTGCTAGTATTTTTTTTAATTGATGATTTATCTGTTTATTAATTGGAATAACCCAGGTGACTGTCTTACTTCAGTTCCAGCTAACTAACTGATTACAGCATTATTGTGCTGAACAATCTCCATTCATATCCACCATGAGAAATGTACTATGTTTGTTTGAGAATAATAACAATTGTGCATTGCCTGTGCATTTGCTCTTAGGGAGATACGAGACACCTGCCGCAGATTCATCTGGCTCATGTGATAAAACCTTTCTATATGCACGTAGAGGAGAGAATGTAGGGACAATTGGAACAGATCAGAATAAAAGATTTTTTAACAATATTATTTACATCTATCCTGCCGTAGTGAAAAACTGCTACCCAAATGGAACCGAGTGTCTGATATACCACACTAGGCAAGCGAGGTCTGTTTGAGTGGCTCTTTCGAGCCATCAGCTATGCAGTGCGTCAGCTCTGTTGGGGGAAAAACATTTGGCTCACCATCTTATGCAAAGAACCACTGGTACGGCACTCTGTGAAGGAGACAGAACGGGTCCTGTGATCGAGGACCATGGGAACAAAGCGTGAGGGTTAGGATTAGGTATAGCAAAGAAAAGATCTGCAAATCCACTTGCTTGCTATGATCCCCCTCCATGCTGATGATCTAGTACAAGCGATACTTGCTTGAAGATGAAATCAGACAAATGTCTGCTGTTCATGTGGTCATAAAACAGACTCCTCTCATCAGTACATGCTGTACTCATTAAGTAAATGGCAGAATCACTTTTGCAGGGATTCAGCATATTGACAATAGGGTTAACATAATCCCTTAACGTAATCCAGCCAATAACAAATGCGCCAATTCACAATCGTGCATTGAAATTAGCAGCTGTACACACAGACATTCCTCAGACTTCAATCTGTAATAACCCAGTGTGTGAGCATGTGTGTGTGCACACACGTGTATCTAAGCCAATTAAAACTTAGACAATTAGGTTGCACATATCTGAAATATGCATACTGTGGCAAAAGCAACACAAGACTGTGATATGCAAAGGTGAGCAAATCAGTTAATTAATCTCTCTTTCCCTCTCCACTCCTAAAGAGCTATTTACGGGTATGAGCCGCCCGAGTAACTGGATATGTGGATTTATAAATAATAAGAATATATTTTTAATTATTATTATTGCAATGATGATCCTAATTTGCATGAAAACAGAGAGAAGTTACTGCATATCTGATATCAAATTATGGATAAGAATGACTAAGTAGAGCAGCGTTCTTTACACAGTGTGTACTGTATATTTAACCTTTTTTTTTATTGTTTTCTTAAAAAGTAGATATAACCCTAGCAACCACATAAATGAGAACTATGTTTTGGATCAGTTTTCCAGCTGGTATGATGCGTGTACAGCCATGTGCACGCTTTCAAACAGCCAGAGTTTCAGCCTGATATCATCAGCATAAAGAATACTTTCCTTCCATTTCTTGTGCAAGCCAGTTTATGTTCCCTGACTAATTATGAGAGTTGCTAATGGCCAGAAGAAGAACAGAAGCCTGAGTTTTTTCCACACGAGCCACCCAGGTGTTCCTAAATAGCACCATCATGTGGTCGGTTAAGCAGCGCATTGTAAGTCTTGATGTTAACAATGCAAAAATGTGTGGAGACAAATGAAGCGGAGGTCACGTGACAAACGTGACACGACACCATGAGTGCTTCACGTTTAAAAGTGACATGCAGGCTCGTGCTCATAAGAGACTGATACGAGCGGCCGATGCGTATCCAGAGCCGCGATGTATCGCAGAGCCATATCATCACTTCTGCAGGGACACGCGCCACAGCAACAAAGGGCAAGAATGCCTGAGGTTGTGATTATCCTGACAGGGAAAAAGGATGGTCAAATCCCAGCCACTCCATCGTCGGCAATTAAGGGAAATTATCTCTCCATGTTCTGGCTGGGGCTCCGTTGGCTAAGATTCGACTTCACTGGCAAAGAGCTGAGGTGCCACCATAAATAACTACACCGGTGACATCCATACGGCAGTTATGGGATGAAGCACTTGTTATTTTATAGAAATATGAGGCCTTTAAAAGAGGAAAACTCAGGAAAGTGACCTTGGAAAGAAAGTGAAGAGTTGAGCATTACCGCTGGCTCTTGCCCAGGGCTATCCAAACCCATCATGAGAGGACAAGGGAAGCATCACGGCTGGCAAGGAGAGAGGGTAGGAAAAGTATACAACACAAAGTGACCCAGAACACAATGACAAGACAAAAGAGGAATGCTTAGTAACGTCATATTGAATGTTCATAATTTCAGTATGTATAATTTCTTATTTTTTGGTCATGATGATCAAATGAAAGGTTATGCAACACCCCCTCCACACCTCCAAGTGCAAACAGAGTATATCAGTAATGAAGGTTGCCATCAGGAATTAGCTGTAGGTCATTTATTACCTTGATCACTGCTGTCTTTTTTGTAAAGGGGTATAAAGTTTTACTGAAATTTCAGAACCAGGGTTAAGGTAGATGACTTAATTAATCTTATGAACAAAGTCTGGCCAACTGCAGTAAAGAAATTATTCAATTCAGTTAATATTGCAACATTAATCTTTTTGATGTTTTTCTTTTTTCAAAACAGGGCTGATTTCCAAGCCTTAGTCTCTGACTAATTTTTGCTACAAATAACAAATCACCAAAATAAATTTGAGTCCAAGAAAAGAGTTAATCTGGGAAGGGGGAGTTCATAAAACTAGCAGTATTACTAAAGTAAACAAGTCCTTTCTTTCTTAGTAATGTGAAAAAAAACCCTAATTCAAATTCTCAAAATGCTGCCAATATTTACATTTTAACTTTCTTTCAGATTTTCTCCATGTAGGGGTTGTGAGCTTGTTTGGGTAACTGTCAGAATCTGCTTTTGCCATGACCATGCTCTGACTGCTACATCATGTCTTCTGAAGTTGAGCTCCTGCTTTCTGCCACTGTTTGCTGTTCATTACAAGCTGTGTATTTCCTTGTCATTCCTACGTTAGAAGACACGACAATCCTTTTAGCCAGTCATGGTCCTGATTAGTTGTTGTATGCTTTTTATCTGTCACCGTTGTTGTGTTTGGAATGGTTTGTGTGTTTTACTCGTTCATTTTGGCTAGTGAAACAAGATGACAACTTCAGACACTGCATTCCAGTATGTTCTGTGTTAGTAACCTAGCAACAGTTGTAAGGATATGTGGCAGTTCAGGTTAACATCATTTGACAGAGACAAGATGTCAGTGTTAATGAGCAAAGCACATTACTTAAAATCGTTCTATTTATGCCCATAAAAATAATACAATCTCAGCTATTCCATCTTAAGGTATCTTCATCTTGCATACTTACGTACACACATACATTTTATAGATAAAATTGATATTTTGGGCCACTGTCAGAATACTTTTTCATTGGCAGAATGGTTTTGTATTGCAGTATGGTTGTACATCTGACCAGAAGAAATCCACACCCAGGGACTGAGAAATACTGAGAGAGCAAATAGAACAAACACACTATCCAAAAGACAAAACTGGGAGATGAGAGAGTAGAGGCAGAAGGGAAAACCAGGCAGAGAAAGGTTACAGGAATCAGAGACAACAAAATGCCAATAAAGGTTCAATATGAAGGCAATTAGCAGGTGTGAAAGGAGGACTTGGTTTATATAGTGCCTCAACAGCATGACAACTCTGCAACTCTGAACTTAGGATGAATAATTATATTAGAATTTTAAATATTTATAAGTTTATAATTACTTTGGTTCAGTTGCATGTCGCCCTCTAATAATACATTGAAATTATACAGCACGTTTTATGAACCCAAAGACATTAGTCAGTATGTAAAAAGACAACAGGAAGTTATTGAACAATGGGTGTAATATGTTGATGTGAATGAGTGTGAGTAAGAAGATGGGCAGCAGAGTTCTGAACTATCTGAAATTTGTGAACAGAGAAAGAGCTAATGCCCTTTCGAGGTAGAGCACATTAACCTGCAAACATTTTCTTGCAGTACAGGTTTCTCTGGGCCTCTGTTCAATTCAGTAAACCCTACTGAATCATTGATATAATGATGAAAAAATTATTTTCAAACTGCTGAATTTTGTAGACAAGCCACTCATGCTATGACCATCAATGGAAATGGACAAAAGTAATGCATGACAAAAATGGTGGCCGATTGGCCCAGGATTTCTCCATGGAAACAGCACAAAAGAGAATCATTCATAATGATTAGTTTCATAGATAATCCTGCATTTACTGCACTGTGAGAGAAAAAGCTGCAGACTAATTCACTGTCTTTGCAGTTGCTTCAAGGTGGTATTGCATGAAGTTGTTTCTTATTAAAGATATTTCTATGATCCTTATATATATATATATATATATATATATGACAATAGAAATAGAAAGACAATAGAAATATCTTTAATATA
>JAOXYF010000012.1:15641628-15661710 GCA_028565775.1 Sternarchorhynchus goeldii | reverse complement strand
CTCCAGTTCATGATGGTGTCTAATGCTTTAGAGACTAAAAGATCAGTCTTTGGGGCTTTGAGTACATATAGTACAATGTACAGCTGATATTTGTTTCATTCTGTTCTTTTTTATCAAACTGTATAGAATGGATGATGAAAGCAGTATTATTGCTTACTATCAACTTTATTAAAATGTACTACATAGCAGTCTCAGTAGTACATAACCTCTCAGCTGGCGGTGTGTGTCACACTCAAAACCGTCCCTCTGGGAACATAACATGTAACTAACAAATCCACTTGTTACATCATTTCTCTGTTTTTTTTTTCTCATTATCTTCATTAGTTATATATTTCTTTATAACAAAATAAACACATTATGTTCTCTACAGTCAGATATAAACATATAAACAAGTTATCTTGCCTAAACTCAAAGAGCAAAATTACAACACATCCTTTAAGAACATTAACTTCAGATGTATATTTTGCAAACATATTCCTAACTATACATTAATTCCAAAATTAACTGTGCAAGCAATAACTAAGTTGCTCCAATTCCGCCTCTTTTACATAGCAAAAACAACTCGCATCCAAACATATAAATATCACCTAAATAGACCTCAAAATGTTGTAATGCTAACAACAAAGCTAGGGCCTCCTTCTTGATGGTGCTATAGGCCAATTGGTGTCGTAGGAGTTTCTTCGAAAAAATAACACACTGGGTGATCCACATAGTCACACCCTTCCTGCAGCAGGACTGCGCCCACACCGGTATCACTTGTGTCCACATCTAATTTGAAAGGCTTAGTGGCATCAGGTGCTGTCAGAACTGGGGAGCTGCTTAATAACAATTTAATGGCTTCAAATGTCACACTCTGGTGACCACACAAACGGGACATTCTTCCGAAGTAGGTGAGTGAGGGGTGACACTACCACGGAAAAATTCCTGCAAAAACTCCTGCAAAAACTCCTGTAATAGCCAGACATTCCCAGGAATCTCCTTAACTCACGCCGAGTGGTAGGTATGGGATATGTCTTGATGCCAAGGACTTTTGCCTCCAATGGCCTCACTCTAGATGGTGTTCCCTTGTGTCTGTATGGACAACAACGTCGTCAAGGTAATCGCCGCAATTTTCAACATCTCCTAAAACGACGTTTATGAGCCTCTGGAACGTAACAGGTGCATTCCAAAGTCCGAATGGCATAACCGTATATTGCAGGAGCACGTCAGGCTTAGAAAAAGCAGAGATTTCAGAAGCATGCGGGGTAAGTGGGACTTGCCAGTACCCTTTCAACAAGTCTAGTTTAGTGACTGTCTTAGCTGAACCCACCAGATCCACACAGTCCTCTAAGCGTGGAAGGGGAATCGAATCTGGTTTGGTGATGGAATTAACCTTGCGGTAGTCCGTCCACAGACGATGGGTCCCATCAGGTTTCGGGACCAACAGACATGGGGAAGACCACGGACTGTGACTGGGGATTGCCAACCCGTTGTCCACCAGGTAAGCAGTTTCCTGTTTTAGTATGGACCGCATAGTCGGGCTCACCCTGTAGGTGTGCTGCTTAATCGGGGCATGATCACCAACATTGACGTCATGCTCTAATACTGGAGTGCGACCAGGTGTATCAGAAAACAAAGGTGAGTACTTAGTAATGAGTTCTCGTATAGCCGAGCGAGGGAAAGGGGGCAAATGTGCTAGCTTTGAATCCAGGTCGCGTAGGGCTTCCGAGTTCGGAAGGCGAGCACAGGGAAGACTGTAACTACCAATATGGAGTCCATCGGACTCCGGGAAGTACTCAGTGGGCGACATGGTGGGAGAAACAAGCTGTACCGGGACGACAGGGGTCGGTTCGAATGAGTGATCAGAGTTACGAGACTGGTATGGTTTCAACAAATTGATGTGGCACAGCCGCATTTTCCGTCTACGGTCTGGGGTAGCCAGGACATAAGTGGTATCGCTATCTTTCTTTACCACCTCATATGGACCCGAAAACCTGGCGTGTAACGACGAGCCCGTGACAGGCAACAATGCCAACACTAAGTCTCCTGGACAAAAAGACCGGAACTTCACTTTCTTATCAAACCGTTCCTTCATAGCGTCTCGCGTGCGTTCTAACGCGAGTTTGGTGACGTTACGTGCCAAACGCATGCGTGCCCTCAAGGACCGCACGTATTCAATAACAAGCTTCGAATCTTTTGGCAAGTTAGGGGGGCTATACCCCGTAGATTCCTGCACAGCGTCCCGAATAGCAAATAATAGCAGAGGCACGCCCTCATACCAGTTCTGTCCAGCCTCTACACAATATGTTCGCAACATATTTTTGAATGTTTGGTGAAACCTCTCGAGTGCCCCCTGACTCTCAGGATGGTAGGCACTCGATGTTTTATGTCTGATTTGTAATTCCTCCATAACCTGTGCAAACAAAGACGAAGTGAAATTAGATCCTTGGTCTGACTGTGTAACCCTAAGCAAACCAAACGTAGTGC
The DNA here is from genome assembly GCA_028565775.1 of Sternarchorhynchus goeldii. Taxonomy (NCBI): domain Eukaryota; kingdom Metazoa; phylum Chordata; class Actinopteri; order Gymnotiformes; family Apteronotidae; genus Sternarchorhynchus; species Sternarchorhynchus goeldii. Next base: position 15,659,244 of record JAOXYF010000012.1, on the reverse strand, counting down.
AGAACTTAACCAGGGCTTTAACAACCGTTCTAGCATGCAAATTCTGAATCGGAATCGCCTCAGGGAACCGAGTAGCACACATTAGAGTCAAAAGATAACAACTCCCGCTACGAGTTTTGGGCAGTGGACCTACACCGTCGATGATAATGTGATCGAATGGGTCACCCGTTATGGTGATGGTCCAAAGGGAGGCCGGGGGGATAACCTGGTTAGGTTTTCCCACCGTTTGACACACATGACACAAGCGACAATACCTGACTACATCTGCACGTACCCCAGGCAAAAATAAATACGTTATTACCCTCTGCCATGTTTTACAAACCCCTAAGTGTCCAGCACACAGATGGTCATGAGCTAGAGATAAAACCTGCGATCGTAATCCGGTCGGTACCACAATCTGACAGACGGTTGCACGCTCATCAGACGAATTAGGGGGTGACCACTGTCTCATCAATACATCATTTAAGACGATATAATGAGGGGGATCGGTATCATTCTGGGGATTGTTGTCTACACACACACATTTTCAAAACACGTCGCTAAAGAAGGGTCCGTTTTCTGGGCTGTGTGCAACTGAGCACGACCAACAGAGGGGAGGGGATAGGAAAGCTGAAGAGTAGTAGCGTCAGGAGTTGGTTCAGCCTCGTTCCTAACGTCAGGTGGGGGGACATTAGACAGCGGGTCAGGTTTAGCCATGAAAGAGTCCCCAAGATCAAGTACGTCAGCAAACTTCTTGCTCTGTGCACGAGTCATTACACAGGCCGGAAAGAAATCAGTTTCTTCTGCAGTCGCACCCATTATCTGAGGGTTTTCTACTACTTCTGGAACAGGAATGACAGCACCTCCAGCTAAGTCATTCCCCAGAATAAAGGAAACGCCACTAACCGGTAGTTCTGAGCGGACAGCAACCCGAGCAGGACCAGTGTACAAATCAGTATCCAAACATATAGTGTGTAGTGGAAGCCTAAGCACCCCTAACTCCACTCCCTGTACCAACACATCACTTCCACAACATGTTTACCTTTTTAGCTGTCCTGGCCGCTTTTCGTTGCAGGATGGGACAATTCGCGATAATATGGCCCCGCTCATGACAGTAAAAACACTCCCGTTATTCAACGGAGGACACAGCAGTTGGAGACGAGGGAGGTTTTGATGCCTTCAGGGGCCGGACTGTAGACTGACTGTGAGAAACAGAATCAAACATAGTTTTATGGGTCAACACAAATTCATCCGCCAGGGTAGCAGCAGCTGCTAGAGTAGACGCCTTCTGCTCATTCAAGTAAACCACGACCTTGTCATGAATGCAGTTTTTAAACTCCTCAACCAAAATCAGCTCCTTGAGCTGTTCGAACGTGACATTACTGGCTATACACCACTTATCGAATAAGGTCGACTTTTCCCTGGCGAATTCCACATGTGTCTGGTTGGTGCCCTTTTCTAGTCGTCTGAAGTTCTGTCGATAAGCTTCCGGTACTAACTTGTATGCCCGCAACACAGTAGCCTTCACAACATCATAATTCATGCTCTGATCGTGTGAGAGAGAGGAACATACCTCTTGGGCTTTTCCTACCAATTTACATTGCAACATGAAGGACCAATAGTCCTTAGGCCAGTGTAGGGTGGTAGTGACACGCTCAAACAAGGGAAAATACAAGGAAGTCCATGTTTGTCTCCTGAAACACAGGCACTAGACCAATCTGCCTACAAATGTTGAACCCGTTTCCTGATGAGGCAGAGTGGACTGGAGCGGACTGAACAAGGCTTGGTGTGGAGGGTCTCTGAGGGAAAGGTACAGGGCGATCAGGACCCGTACTTACCTTCTTCAATGCCATCTCCTTACCAGCCTCTATTTCTAATGCTTGTACGCACAGCACCTCGATCTCACGTTCCTGTTTACGTATCTCGAGGTCCAACTCCTTCAACTTAAGCTCCATCAGGGGATCCGCAACAGGGGATCGAGCCTGCTCGGGATCTATGTGGAGCCCAGCCACAGAGCCATCGGCAGCCTCTGCCTTTGGCGAGCGCGAGGCTGGGCTTTTTGCAACACCCGGAGCAGTGCTCCTTTCCGGCAGAATTCCCTCCTCAACAAGGTGAGCCTCCAACACTGCCTTAATCTCCCTCTTCGGGGCAGAGTGAGGCACGACAACATCAAAGAAGTCGGCAACCAACAACAGGTCCACCTTGCGACACTTGTCGAACTTTTCAAGGGAAGGGCAAATGGCAAAGTCCGTCAAATCGAACTCAGCCATGACGCCGTAGCACCAAACACAGCACAACCAAGCACAACACAACCACCCCCATACACAAAGAAAAAACACCCAACCAGACAAAGGAAGGACGAGCCCCCAATTCTGTCAACCAGAAAAGGAACCAATTCTGTTACGTACCCAGTCTAGGTTGGGCCAGTAACAGAGAAAAAGGGAATGGATGGACCGGGAAATGTATGTATAAATGGGGACGATGTAATGTATGGTGTTGTCAGACAACCAGACAATGCACGGAATCACACGGAATAGAGAATGGATGTTTTGTATTGAAAAGTTGTATATTAACAATGTACAATGAAATAAAGCACCGTACATCTTCAGGGTGACCACCACTGAAAACGTAAATAAACAACAAAAACCCACGCTAATTTCCCCCAGTCTTTTATCTAAACTAACACAAAACAAATAACAGACGTTTACCCTGACTCCCTTACCACAAAACAAGAAAGCAAACAGCCAGTCACCCCTACCTGGTGCAAACAAACTTATACAAAGACGAACAGATATGAAATCCGAAGCAAAGGTACAATGGGGAAATCCGTAGTCCTAAATCGTAAAACAGAAACAAAGTCAATAATCACAAAGTCAAAATCACACTCTAACTGCAAATAAAACCAACAACAACCGTAATCGAGGCGTAGCCTGTGGAGAAGCGCGCTGGGGTCCCTTTTATACGCTCGGCATCCTGGCAGTCGCTTCCGCATTCCGGTGTTCTCTGACGTCAGCCGGCAGGTGTGGTCCAGGAACAACGCCACCAACAACAAGCAAACAAACAAACAAACAAACAAACGACGAGGGTCATAACAATAGCGTCTCAAAGTTGTCGCAAACTTTAAGTACTGATATGCTCTGAAAAGCCCATTCTACCTCATCCCAGAGATTCTCTGTGCGATTAAGATCTAAATTCTGCAAAGGCCAGCGAAGCAAAGAAAAAACACTGTCATGTTCCTGGAACAAATCCACAACTATTTGTTATAATGTTTAGATAAGCCCTACTGTTCAAATTTCGATTCACAGGTATCAGAGGACCTAGGGTGTGGCAAAAAAACACACACCATTACTTCACTTCCATCAGTCTAAAGTCTTGACATTTGATAGGAAGAGTTCATTGACTCATGCAGCTTAGGAAAAATACTGACCCTCCAATCAGCATAGTGCAACAAAAGTCTGGACCAGGTGATGTTTTTTTCACTGCTCAGTGATCCAGTGTCTTCAACTCTAGCCTTTTTTGTTTCGCTTGGACAGCAATCGCACTTGAATTAGTCATCTGCTAGAATGATTTGTGCGTTCAGACACATTAGTTGGAGGACAAGAGTTGTGTAGAGCTGCAAGTTGCTTGACTGTGCACTGCCTGTTTGTCAGAATTATTCTTGACATCCTTGTCTGATTCCTGTTGTTGACACGTTGTTAACGTCCACAGGATCCCATTTCATTGGACGTTTTTACTTGATCGCACCATTCTCAGTATACTATCAGCATCGATGCATGAGAAATCCCCACAAAGTTACTGAAATACTGGCCTTAGCTAGTCTAGCACAGATGCCCATGGATCAGATTTGGTGATGACCCGTTGACCGTGACTCATTCTTCAGTCACTCAGATTGATTGACTTTGCCCATTCTAATGTGGATTCACACTGATGTTATGCTAATTTCCGTACAGGGAAGCTTAAATATGTGAAAAATATGTGAAACAGAAAGGCAGGTATCTCTAATCTAAAGTGCCCATTCAGTGTGTTTGTGTGTGTACATTTGGATGTATGGATTAGGGTTACATTTAGGATGGACAGATAGATAGATAGTCCAAATTGCAGTGAAGTACACAAAGTTTCTAGAGAAACAAGTCATTTCAGATAGTAGTCCTCAATCAGTTGTGCAAAAAACATGCTTCAGAAGTTCTTAGAGGAGCAGTGTATCTTTTAAGGTAGATTTAAATCATAACATTGATTCCAAGGGGTTGAAAAGTTCTGTTAGTGTAGCTCAGTGTGTTCCTCAGAATTTGCTAATTTAATTGTTGCCATAGCTGGTAATGCAAACAGATCATTAATATAATTTTCATTAGTATTAAAATGCCTTGCCACTGGAAATGACAAATCCTTTATTTGGACCAAAGGTGTTCAGAACAATCATCAAACCTCTTGGTTTCTCCAGCGTAAAGCTAGCTACATCTGTTGCAAGAAACTCCTGCAGTAATGCATGAGGAGGAATGTAATCATTCAGTGCTACTTGTTGTGTTGATAAGTTTATATGTTGCACATCTAGAGCAGTTGCAGTCTACAGTTATTTTTCCCAATGGTCAATTATCTCACTCTTGACTACAATGTCTTTGTTTTTAGCTCATCTGTAGGAGATTAGTGGAGGACCCTTAAAAGGGAATGCAGTCTCTGCATCAATCTGGAGGGTTCTGTATAATATTATAAGATTCTGTATAATATTAGCCACAATTGTATTTGTGACTTGTAAGCACGAAAGGAAGTCTTGTAGATTTGTTTATGGGTCAGCACATAAATTCTTTGAATGGGTAAATCACTAACAGAGGCATAATCTTTGTATTCCTAAGGAATCCCATGGTTCTGAAAATATTTAACACTTCTATACGTTTCTGGGAGAAATTCTCACTGCAAAACACCTTTACATATGATGGGCCCATTTTAGTATCCACACTAACTCCTCTAATTTGAGAGTAGTACTTGGGGTCAACAGTCTTAAGAGAATATCTATATCTATAGGAGAGTTCTTCACAGGTCTTTCATAAAAAATGCTTTAAAGCTCTCAAACCATTCAGGAAAAAAGTTGGCAGGAGTTGGCAGGCATTTATTTCCTATTAGGTGTTCATGGATTTGTAGAAAATGTGAAGAATCTTTCAAATATAGTGTGTATTACTATTTTACAAAAATATGTATAAAGTAAATGGAATATATCTTTCATGATTAACAGTTGCCTGATGCAAGAACATTTCTGTTTTGCTTTCATAAATTTCTTGTACTTTTCAGCAAGAAACTGAGTCTGTTTGACTGCCATGTCAGATTCAGCAAAAGCTCATAATGGCACCAAATTGTTGCAAATGATCCTCGTAAACAAGATAAAAGCCACCTGTTCATATAAGCAGCAGCGTCCATGACAATGACAAACTAACATAATTAGCTTAATTGATGCCCACAAAATTCCATATAAGGCCAGACATTCTGCTTGTCCAGTAATATAAATCATTAAAATAACACCAAAAGAAAAAAAACTCTGAGCTCTGACATTGAAGTCCTCTTGTTAGAGATTGTTAAGTGCTACATGTTACAGAAGCATTAATGGAAGGATTAATGGGCCTGCAAATACCGAAGAACAGAAAAAAAAACTATGAAGGCTGTTAACAGCATCACGAGAAGGCTATTCCATCACCGAAATAAAAATGAAAGGGGTGGAAGTGAAACTGGAGAACAAAAAAAAATGCACCGTCAAAGCAAGGTGATTAATGACCGCAAAGGGAGCGGGTCAAAAAGACATCTCCTTAATGGAGACAGAAGAGAGAATCCATGCGACAAACAGCAGTGCTTTATCAGACACTGAAACTGAGGACGTTCTCTTGGACAAAGGCTTGATTACGCAACAGCTCCAACACGTGAAAGTACGTCAAATAGCAGATCTAATAGTAGATGTCAAATAGTAGGCCTACAAAGCAACAGCAACAATAATTGTCTCCTCTTATTGACTTCCCTTAACCTATAACCCTTTTCTTTGTAACTGGATTAAGACAGACACATAACCTATAAGGATGATTTGCTTCACTCTATAATGAGTTTATTTTATATTCTTTTTTCATTAGAGTAAACAAGTACATGCAAACAAGTAGTGTTCAATGCAGTCCTAAAAAAAACAAAGAAAAAACCCAGGAAGTCAAAGAGTAGAAAAGACAATAGTCAGGAAAGCACAGATAAATTATTAAAAAATGCCAATAATATCTAAATCCAAATGCTTTTTCTAACACAACAAAAAAAAATTCAAAAAAGTTAACTAATCATGCCCTAGAGTTGTGCAATTAGTTTTCTTGATTATTACAGCATCTTGATGGTCTCTTCCTTGGGAGAAGCAGCTGGCATGTTTGCTGCAGGCTCTGGATCGGCCATTTCAAAGGCCTCATTTATTGCAACATTGTGCCAAACTCAACATGCTAAAATAATATGACATGCCTTCTCTGGGGTGCAGAGCAGCTTGTAGCCAAAGCACATCCACCCAGATTTAAACCCCCTCCCACTTTTGTCTTCCACCACCGCACAGGGTGGAGTATGATCCTTCTGTCTGCTTTGTTAGGCTGACATGAGGTGTCATGAAAAAATGAGAAAGAGTACCTTTATGAAATGTACCCTAAACCACCTGGAGATAATGGTCAATTTCAGCCCATTGAAATGTATGACAATTAGAAGTCCATACAGCTTATCCATAATCCAAGCCACACTCTGAGCACCATGTGCAAAACATATCCTCACATTATTTTGTAGCAGTCATGTGCTGCTTAGCACTCAGGAGTCATGTGCTGCTTAGCACATGGAGCAATGGTGTTTAGCAGCTTGTATTTCACATAAATCGCTCATACAGTTCATCATCTGATTCATACAGTTCAACATCTGATTCAGGGAAATTTTGTGCATTTGAAAGAACAAGTAGTTACTGGTCAAAAAATCCTATAGGATTTTCAGTTTTTCCTATAACACATTATATGATTTAAAAAAAAATGTATTTTTTTACTTGTCATCTTTATTAGAATTCTTTTGGATTCAGAATTCTCAAATGGTTTCCCATAAAACACACCAGAAAGATTTCACAAATGCACATTTCCAGTCAAAAACTGCAAGGCTTTGATGTAAAAGTCTTGGTAGTAATCATATTTTTTAAACATACTAATAATTACTGCGTTTTTTTCTGTAAACTGCAAAAAAGTACCATTACCTTTTATGTATCCTGATTGTATAACACCATTACATTTATCCCATTAATTCACAACCCTGTATGATAGATTTAATACATAAGATCATCACTGTTTTTAAACCCAATTAAAAGTTTTCACTATACTGTCACTGCATGAATCCAGTCCTCCAACCAGGAATGTTACTTTAAAAACATTAAACATTACATTTACAACAAAATTAAGCCTAGTGTTAAAATGCTTTGTGAATTATTTATGTTGCCATATTCTCTTCGGAAATCAGTCACTAATCCTCATTTTGCTTTCTGTATGCTTGTCAATTAAATCCCTTTACAGAAGCACAAAGGGCCATGTTCTGTAGAACATCACGAGACGCAAAAGTAATCTCCAAATGCCACTGCGGCCCTCGCACACAAAAGGAGAAAGCAGAGGTAGAGTTGCCTAATCTTCTCTTCACCAAATCTGTCTGACCATAGGGTTATATCCCCCATTATTCTTTTGTCTCTCACACAATAGAAGCTTTTCATTTTTTTTTATCCCTGCCTGAGTTTTCTCTGATTTCTGTCTTCGTTGTTTCAAGCCCTCAACACACCATGCCATGGCCATAAGAGGGGAACACAACAACACAAAAGAGAGAGAGAGAGAGAGAGAGAGAGAGAGAGAGAGAAAGAAAAGAAAGAAAGGGCAGAGGGGGCAACACTAGATTCCATTTATAATTATGCTCCAATTAGGCTCTGACTAGAATGATTAAGCTTCATTGGAAACAATAGAGCTATGTAGTGTAATAGAAAATAGAGTAATAATGCAGACAAAAAAATTACCATCTTCCAGACTAGTAGTTTTGTTGCTGTGAGCAGTTTTGTAGTGTAAGAGTCCAAGGAGAGAGGTCCTCCTCTCAGGCTGACTGTCATTACAGGATTAAATATAGCAGGAGATATCTGAGTACGGGGAGTACAGTGCTAAATTCTGTGATTTAAATATGAACTTTGCCACACAGATGATCACACAGATAACATTGTTAATATTCACTGTTTCATTTAAAACCACCCATGTCTAGAATAAATATGATAGAGGATAGGGTTAGGGTTAGGGTCTTAGAGGATAAACTGGGTATCAAATTAAAATACTTTGAAATCAAGATTGTTTACATGGTAATTATGTTCTTTGGAAATTATGTAAAGCATTCAAGGGTAGACCTAACAACCTGACTCTGTCCGACTTGTGTTGGCTTGGAACAATGCTATATCACAGTTCTGTCTGTAGCACATCTGATGTCTTACAGTGCAGGTTGAAAGACTCAGAGTCTTTAAAATGTCTGACTGTTCAGAACTTTATGATAAGGTTATGGTTCTAATACCAAAGTGGCCCTCTGTTAATGTTGGCAAACAGATTCAGTACTAATGGATGAAAACATGCTTCTGAAAGAAACAAATGATTTGAAAATTAATGTCCATTGTCCCTTTTATAGGTTGAAAACAGGGATGCCTGAGCAGGAAGAATCACCAAACTGTTTTGGACTCTGACCCTTTAGGAGCCCCCCATAGATTTAGAAAAAAATCTAACATTAAGGAGACTACTTGAAAATAAGAACTGATATGCTTGCATGCTCTGGGAAAGCCCAGAGGTACCACACTCACACATCCAATACCACTTAAAAAAAAATAATTTTTTTTGCTGAACATGGAAATTGTCCCATGGTCTTTGTGGAGCTAATGTTCCAAAGGGGTCAACAGTTGTGTCTTGTCCAAAACATATGGGCAGTGAAAGGTTAAAGGTCAGTATGAGTTACTAAATGTTGCGTTAGAATACACTTTCATGTAAGCTACACACAAAATAGTGTGAGGGAATAGTGCCTTTGGCCACAAGGACTTACAACACAGTTTTATGATTCGTTACAAATATTTACAAATAGTTTTGCAAAATGCTCTTACCATGTTTGCAGTGAATTCAGTTCACAGGGTTCCTGCTGCGGTTAACAGGCTTTTGTAAATGGGGGGGGGGGCTTATTGAAAGAGGGTAGACAGAAGTAAAGTAAGTATGAAAGACAGTCTGGTGATGAATAGGTAGGAGCTGCCTAACATTTTGTTATTATGCGGGCTCGCTGATAAAAGTACTTGCAGAAGCATGGTTCATAACCTCGGAAAGCAAACATAACATCCGTGCATCTTTGAGGCACGTCGGTGTCACAACTCAAGAGCTAAAGAGTGAGATAACAATCAGAGCCAATGCAACAACAAAAAAATATGAGAGCCCTCCTGCCAGCATTCAAGCTTGGCATATAATGTGGATCTGGAAATCTAAGTTGCCTTGTTTATTTTTTTACACTGCATTTTTCTTTCTGCATAAGTTAGAAGGAAGACAGTACCCTGCCTAGTGTAGTGGTAGCACACAATTTTACGCTGCCAGTACCAACAAATAATTTGACTCAGGAACTTAAATGGCAACCCTCACCCCTCTAACAAAAATAAATAAATAAATAAATAATACGCCACTTGGGGACTTACGCACTAGGACATAAAGTGAATGTTGTCTCCCCTGGTGTTTAATTTAGCTATACCACTAACCACATCAGATAAAATTAAACCCAAATATTACGCCCATAAAAACTCCTCAACATGCATGTAAAAGAATTGGGTTTACACCACAGCTTGAATATGCAAACGTTAATTCATTTTTATTTCCATTCAATTTCAGGAAAGGACATTAAAAACCCAGAGTTTATTAATACAGCATCACAGTATTACAAACGGTTCCCCAAGTGTCAGATGATATCAGACAATCACTGCAATCTGCATATCTAAACAATCTGAAAAACGGATGGGGCCACCAGTTAGTCACCCTCAATAATGGAACAAAAAAGCAAACAGACATTCACAGTCACATAGCAAACCATAAAATAATTCCGCACCAAAATACACTGTTCTGCCTACCACACACAGCAAAATCTCTGCACGACCAAGCAGAGTGGCACCCTGTGACATGATGGCCCAAACAGCACCATGGATTGTTTTGCTTCATCCTGGCCAGTATGTAACAATTCAATTTAAATTTATTTATACAGCTTTTTACTATAGCCATTGTCGTAAAACAGCTTTACAGTTGTTCGAGTCCAATCCCACAGTGATTAAGCCAAGGGTGACAGTGGTAAGGAAAAACTCCCTGAGAGCATGAAGAAGAAACCTTGGGAGGAACCAAGACTCAAAGGCCCATCCTCTTCTGGCTGACACCAGGCACCACAATAACAGCAGTACATAACAGCAAAATAACAGTACAAACAGCAAAATAAATAATCAGTCCATTCTGTGTTTTCTTGAAGTCCTAGACTAGATTTGAGGTCCTAGACAGGAATAGATTTGTAGGTGAGTCTAAAAACCACCAGGTACAGGACTGTTTACTCAGGGCGACGGAGAAGTGGATGGCTGGTTTGCATCAGGGAGCATCAGGGGAGTGGTGGGAGGAGTCACAACAGCTGAGACGAGATGACGCTCAACAACAACATGACACCAGGAAGGGATACACCGCCGCAGAAAGATACTCATATTCTAAGATCTGTAAAGCAGGGATCTATAGTGTGCAGGGAAGGGCAAATCTAACTATGGTAGCACAGTTAAAAGGGTAGAATCAGAAGGAAATATAAACACAAGGCTCCCTGGAACATTAGCGCTCCACCACTTCCGGTCCACAAATCTGAGTGACAAAAGGAGGCGAAGTAACACCATAATGTCCCAGTTTACATTTACATTTCTGGTATTTCGCAGACGGTCTTATCCAGAGCGACTTACAAAGTGCTTAGGGATACTTGGAATATCTAGTGTAGCTCAGATAGACCCGAATTCATGTACTCCAAGTTGGAATACTACCAGAAGATAGTCTCATGGTACCAAGCCTTTCCTATAACTAATATACAGCTAACTTGTAGCCTGAATATACAACCAAGTTACAATACAACTGAGGAAAGAAGACACAACAGTAGCTAAAAAAAACTGAAGGATATGTTCTATGTCAAGTGCTTGCAAAAGAGATGGGTCTTCAGTTTGTGTTTGAAGACAGCAAGTGACTCCGCTGTTCGGACACACAAGGGAAATTCATTCCACCACTTTGGTGCCAGGACAGAGAAAAGTCTGGAAGCATGCTTCCCATGTGTTCTGGACGATGGAGGGTCAAGGCGAGCCATACTTGAAGCACGGAGGGCTCTAGGTATGCTTCTGGGTTTGACCATAGCCATCAAGTATGGAGGAGCTGGACCATTCTTGGCTTTGTAGGCTAGCATCAGTGTTTTATATCTGATACCGTCCGCTACTGGGAGCCAGTGAAGGGTTTACAATAACTCTCAAAGACAACGAACGCCCTGATCTACACCTTTATCTAAGATGAGAGGCACTAACAGAAAGTGACTATATAAATAGGTTTTCAGCTAAACCTTAAATATAACTTGAGCACACCACTGGTTAAAGTTAAAACTGGTAAAACCAAGATCCACATGTGTACCAGTCCACAAAACCATGGGATAAAATCAAACACATGACTCAGCAGTGGACACTACTCTTGATCAAACCTCCATCAAAACTCCCGCTTAGCCCTTTAGGTCAGATATTCATCCAGACTCCAGCATCAACCTTCTACGTTCAGTCCAGTGCTCATATCTGCCAGCTATTTGTCAACAATAAGATGCCACAAGAGATCATCACTGAACACAGGCTATAAACAAATAGGAAGCCCAGACCAGTCAAACTTTGCTAGCCTTTATTAATTTGCTCCACAGCTGTGAAGAAGGTGTCAAATACACAAGTCACAAGATTCCCAAAACTACATAGTGGCATATTCATTCATACATTCATAAAAAGTTCATGCAAAGCCACTAGAAGTGGGTAGATAATGGCAGATATACAATGAGCTGGAATTAATCAGATAAGTATTGTATTATATTATCTAATTCTTTATTGAGCCAATAAATAACTAACCGACTAAATATACTTTGGACTTTTGGCTATCAATAAAGTAGGTTGTGCATTTAAAACCAAGCTCTGCCATACACCAACTGTTGAGCCTTTAACTCTCTCATTTCCAGAGGTCATGTACTTTTGTCTTCTAAGGAAGTTGGGTTATGGGATAGAATTTCAATGTGCTGTATATGTACATATGACAAATATGTGCAACCTGCCTTTATTCCATTACTATTATGCAGGACCCATGTACACAGACAAATTCTCACTGAGAACATACACATACAACACTAGATCAGATTAAATTAGATTAGATAGAACTTTATTGATCCCTTTGTGAGGGTTCCCTCAGGGAAATTAAGATTCCAGCATCATTACAGTACAAATATAGAATAAAAGAGGGAGAAAGGAATAATAATATAATTAAAAAAAAATAATTAAAAAATATATAATATAAAGAATATATTATCTGTCATATTTATATTACTATTATGTTACTGCACAGTCTGTTTTGTGTTGTGGTCAGTCTACTGCTCCTTCCCATCGTTTGTCCTCCAGGCCTCCACCTTGACTCCCTCAATCAGAACTGGTCGTGACCTCGGTCTGGAACTCTCAAAGTTGACGACCAGCTCCTTGGTCTTCGAGGTGTTGAGCTGCAGATGGTTCCTGTGGCACCAAACAGCAAAGTCCCTCACCAGGCTCCTATACTCCTCCTCTCTGTCATCCTTTATACACCCCATGATGGGTGTGTCATCGGCAAACTTCTGAATGTAACATGGTAGCTGTGAGGCAGCTGGAGATCCAGACAACCAGGCAGGGGTCCACTCGCATCCCATTCTGTTGGTCCTGAAGCATAAGGGGCTGGATGGTGTTGAAGGCACTCGAGAAGTCCAAGAAGAGGATCCTCACTGTGTCATTTCCCTTATCCAGATGTGAGTGGGCTCTGTGTAGCAGGTAGAGGATGGCATCTTCCACATCAACACATGCGAGGGAGGGAGCTGCTGCAGGGACTGGGGGATGGTGTGTTGAGGGAAGAAGGAGAGATGGCTGCAGTGATGGAGAGAGTGGGGGGCGGGGGTGGATTGGTTAAACCGGTTGAAGAAGTTGTTCATCTTGTTCGCCTTCTCCACTGTCCGCCTTACAACTCTGGTCTTTGTGCTGTGGCCTGTGATGGTTTTCACACCTTCCCAGCCAGTCCTGATTAACCTCTCTCTGCTGAAGATATAACCTGAATATGTTCAGGTTCAGTGGAGAGATTGGCTGCATATGGATCCCACCTGCTAAGGCCAGAGTATGTGAAACGAGATAGGTACAAGCTAAAAGTCACAGAATATCTACTTCATGATTTAAGTCATGTCTAACATCATGTGGCTTCTTCTTATGAAGGAATGGTGTTTTATTTTTATGTTCTTATTATCATATTTGATGTAAAGGTGTGTATGGTATTTGCTTTGATAAGCAATGTCATATGGAGCACATTATTGGCCAATAAATTTCTCCCACACTGGACAGCACTTATATCTTCTGCACTTCTCTGTCCTTTTCTACATTTCTACTTTTTGTTGAGATAAACTGATCAATGATTAGGTCCTTCTCTTCTCCACTCCAAAATAAGAGCATAGATGTTTATTGTTACAGAATCTATTTTCAGTGTGAGAAACTCTGAATCCTAGTACTAGTAACAACTAATGCCAATCACAAGAATAAAAGCCAAGTGTTGTCATGGCTACCCACCTTTTCTGTAACTTTAAGAAGAAGCTGTTTAAAGTTTAAAGGTAATGTAGTGTCCTATGAAGTATTATGAAAAACAGTACACTATCAACTGACAGTTCTGTAAGTACACTGCCATTTTTAACTGTTGTTCACTTTACTTTTTCATACAGTTTCTTGCTTTATGTTGCCAAAATAATATATAGTCCCTCATGGACTACCCATCTTTTAAACTTATTTATTACTTTTTGTATGATTATTCTTATTTATTCATGGCTTTTGAAGTGGGCACTCTTCTGAGTTCATTCTTCTGCAGAAACACACCCACAGAGGACCTAAACTGAATGAAAAGATTTTTTGGGGGAAAAAAATCCTTCACACAATACAGTATAGCACAATGCAAGTCTCAGAGGTGCCAAAGTAGCAGAATTGTTGATTGCTTTGTGATTTGGAGGTTGGACAAAAAGTCAAAATTGCAGTGTAGTACACAAAGTTTCCAGAGAAATGGAACATTTTGGACAGACGTCCTTCATCATCTGTGCAAGCAAAGCACTTCAGACGTTCTAGGAGGTGAAAGTACTATAGCTACAATAATTTATATCATAATTTATTTTGTACAAGACATTACAACAGACTAAAACTGCACTACAATCATATAAATAAATACGATTGCATAGAGGCATTATCATATTACATATGATTAAATCCACTGGTGACATATTCATAACCCTTTATGTATTCTGTTAACATTTTATTTGTTTTAAAATGACAATTAGTTTCAATATTGCACAAGTATTTACATGACACTCCTCAAGGTATATTTCCTCTGGATTTTCTCACCTCAGACTTACCCAGGAGTCATGTTGTTACGACTCACCGGACACCAAGCTCCCAAACCACGCCCACCAATTCCTCATTGCCTCGCTCCCAATCCCCTGTGTATTGAGCTCACCTGTCGCTCATTACAGATGGACTACTTAGGGACGCACCACAAACAGACACATTGCTGTACATTGGCCTAACTTGTGAACCGCTTCGCAGCCGCTGTTAAGTCACGCTGTGTTCTGTTCTTTGCACAAGTTATTCTTTTCACAGCCTCGCCGGTTTTACCGGACTTGGAGCTTGTGATTACGTTTGCCTCTGCTCCCTCCGCCCAGCCGTCACACGTGATGAGAAAATGACAAACAGTTACATTACCTGTGTTAATTATCTACCATGAACCTCAAAATTTAGGACAGGATTTAATTCCCAGTTGTGTAGTACTGCTGTGTTAGTAGAAATCTCTGAAGCTTTTGCTGTTTTCCTTCTTAAACCTCACAATTGATCAGTCATGAAGACCCCCAGTAAATAGGCAGCAAAACCATGTGTGAAATGAAGGTATGTTCAGGGATATGCCAAGCAAACCCTATGGCCCTCTTTACTGTTTAAGGATCAACAAAGAGGATTTATGGTGGGAAACCAAAATGCATTAAAAAGTTTTCATTTCATGTAGAGGTATCAAGAGATCATTTAATAAGTTAACAAGATCAATCGACTGAGACGTCACCTCTCTCAGTCTAGTTGTCTCATCGGCATGACCAAAACAATATGTATTTTGTGCGTTCATCAAGGGAGGGGGGCAGACATCCACATGTCACAGGAGGCCAGCCCTGCAGCCCCAGGGAAATGCCCAGCAGCACACATCAGCAGCCTAAACCACTCCCTCGCTCTCAATCTCCCTGCTACTAATCACTCACACTTGTCACTCACACCTGTTTAACTTCTACCCTTCACAAGCCACACCAAGACAAACCTTCAGTGCCGTCCATTGGATCCTTCTCCCTGATTGGTTTCCTGCTGATGGACCGCCTGTATGCTCGTGCTTTTTGCACCTCTCGCTCTTTTGTGTTTGTTTCCTTGATTGCAATGGAAAGTAAAGATGTGCCTCTACCACATCGCCTCCTGCCTCTACCACCTCGCCTCCTGCCTCTACCACCCTCGCCTCCTGCCTCTACCACCCTCACACGGTCGCGTCCCAGAGCATATCTAAATATTTCACCTTGGCGGGAGGGGGAGGGTGTGTGCATTCATTGCATTTAGATGACAAGAAGGAGCTCTTTGCTTTTCATGTCAAACATTATTCTGTAGAACCAAAGAAATGCCACAGTGAGTCAAAAGAATAGAGGAACTGAACTCTTAAAGGTCATCCGTAAAACCGCAATGCCGTTCTGATGAATGATCAAATGGTGCATTAATGTACTGTATGGAAGCTCACTGGGTAAACAGAAGAACAATAACAGAAAGAAAAGAATGTTGGCAATGAAGTGGATTGTCCTCAGACACACAAAAACAAAGCATGACTGTCATATTTAGTTTGCAGATCAGGTTAGATTTTGCTATTCAACAGTCTGTGTGGCCCCTGATTGAAGCCCAGAGGAGAATAATGTGGTATTGGTTGTTGTTTATTTTTTGTACAAGCTAATAAAGGAGCAGCAGATTTTTTTGTTCACTTCTAGAATACACTGAACACCATTGCATGACAAGGTATCGTCTGATGCAGGTTCAGGAAGACTATTCTATTAAATATGGTTTTCCAGTTAAATAAAGCCACACACTACTTGTCACCGAGACAAGTAGCATTTTACGGGTGTCCACCAAACCTGTACTCATCTACCGGAGTGATGGTGCAGCTTAATTCAGCACTACAGAGAATGTGTTTCCTGAGATGTCAAAACGTAATGTTACACTCGCATTACAACAATCACAATGCTGCTGTCTGGAGAAAAACAAAAAACATTAGATGGGTAGGTGATTCTTTTGTAAGTATTAGAGCCCTGTGTTCATACACGTGCACAGACTGTCACACTTTAAGTGTCGCACTATATCATTTTGGTATTTTCATGATAGCTTAAAGTGCTTTAATTTCATGTCACAGGGGTGGAAGGTTCTGGCATGTAGGAAAAACAGGTCCCATAAGGCTAAGTACAACTAAAGGCTTTAATACTTTACAGATTCCACATCTCCAACACAATATTCACTCAGTATCTGTATTAATATTTTGATCGTGATGTTGACCAAAAAAAGCATATCGCAAATGTATGCTAACAACTCTGGATTATGAAATCTTGTGCTTAACATAATTACGACAGAAAAAAAATATGATCGCTACTCACAAAAAAACTGACATTGTTTATGGTTTAACTCCACAGCCTGTTTGACTGGAGACCAACTCTTGTCTTACCTGTTAGAATACGAGTTTCTGTGAGTCACTACTTAGATTCATATAGTTTAAGAGGATTTACTAGTGGAATACATTTGAAAGGATACATTTTAAAAGGATTTAAAAGGACCTCATGGTTGAATACATCACCATGGCACACTGTACCACTGTATTTGTATACATAGTGTATTGAGTCATATTGTAGCTGTATTCTATTGATTTGGCAATATGGGGCAACACCTAACAGAGGACACTGCTCTTTACTACATGCAAATATGTAATATAATGTATATGTGCCATTCATGATGTTTAAATAATCTTTGAATTGCAGTTGAAGTACACTCTGGTCCGCTGGTCAGAAAAAACCTTTAAGTTCCCCCTTTAAGAAGTATAATGATGAGGTCTCATCTGCTAACATTACAAATGTGGCAGGAAAATGTAGGCTTACATTTTCACCTGTGCTCCACCTGACTGCTGTGTTCACAGAAAATACCAGAAGGCTCTCGGTGTCACGGGTGAGCCCAGGAGGGCTGCAAAAGCCGACAGGACTCACGTGTAAAATTGACGAAGACCTTTTTATTAT